>BSBM01000464.1:18850000-19402500 GCA_027924585.1 Larix kaempferi | reverse complement strand
GTAGAATCATCCCCCCCAACAAAGGGATCGATTCCAACATATACCTACCTATCATTCCCAACCTTCCAAGAAATCCATTCACCCATCCAACGATACGATCTAATCAACCCCTCTATATAATTGAAACATTGTAGAAATTTTTCTTTGGTGACCTAACCCACTCAAAAACAAATTTATTATTCAAATATTTGTCTTTTAAAACCTCACTCCAAATCCCTTTGTACCAAAAAGACCCCTCCATAGGCTTTTAAGCTTAGCGATGAGCTAAACCAGTCCATATTTTTAATACCCCATCCTCCCATCTTCTTTGGAATAGAAATGCTTTCCCATTTAGCCAAGTGAAGTTTATTTCCACTTGATTTCCCAGTCGACAAAAAATGCATCATTCTTTTTTGAATATTATGTAAAATTGAAACATGAATTTTTGTAAGTGATAGATAATAGATTGGTATACTCCCCGGGATAGATTTCACCAAGATGTATCTTCCCCTTAGTGAGAGCCACCTAAAATCCCAATAACTTATCCTTTTCTCCACTTTCCTAAGCAACCAACTCCAGTCATTTTCCCTATAGAAATTAGGCTTCAAGTAGTATCCAAGATATTTGAAACCTCTATTGATGTTTTCCACATTGAAAGGGAATATATTAAATACCTGATGTAGAATTCCTTGATCAATATTGTTTTGTAGGAACATGGACTTCTGGGAACTGACTTCCATTCCCAAGGCTTCACAGAAAATACTGATAATATTGAGATACACTAACCATTTTGTATAAGTACCCTTACCAAACAACAAGACATCATCTATAAATAATAAATGGGATATATGATGATGGTGAAAATTTTTGACTCCGGAAATCTTATTTCTCTTTGTTTCCTACTCAATAAGTCTATTGAGGCCTTTAATGACCAACATAAATAATAAAGGAGATAGAGGGGAGCCCTATCTCAACCCCCTAGATCCATTAAAGAAAGAGGATGGAGAACCATTCACAAGGATCACTAAGTTGGTAGATGAAATACATGCCATAATCCTATCAACCACTTCAATAGGAATCCCAATATGAATAAGTACTAGTCTCAAAAAGTTCCAGTCCACCCTGTCATAAGCTTTAACTAAATTCATTTTCATGTTCAGAGCCTTTAAGCCTTTGGTCTTAATTGAGTGAAGGTTTTCTTATGCAACCCCTTTTGCATCTAAAATCTATCTATTTGAGAGAAAACCAAATTGTTCTTTTTTTATTTACTTATCTAGAATAGGTTTTATCCTATCACTATCACCTTCGTAATCACTTTGTAGACTAGGTTGCATAGTGATATAGGTCCAAAGTCATTGAAAATTTCAGGTTTCTCTTTTTTAGGTATCAAGGTAATAAAGGTAGAATTCATGCTACCAGATACATAAACTTTAATCCTTGATAATGATTAGTCTATAGCATCGAGTAAATCTTTATGCATCACATCAAAGAATTCCAAGAAAAATTCAACAATCTAGCCATAAAGCTCATGACTTTTTGACTTGGCAAATTTCTTCAATATCCCTTCAATTTCCTCCAAAGTGACAACTTCTCCAACCTTCAAGCCTTCATTATTAAAAAACCTAGAATAATGTTGCAAGACTTTCATATAAGCCTTTATACTATTTGTATTATTTCTCTTATAAATTTCCTTGAAATGTCTAACAACAACCTCTTCCAAGAACTTTTGATCATGTATTTATGAACCATTACAATCTATAACTTCCCATATTACATTTAACAACCTACTTTGATTGACATAATTATGAAAAAGAATTATATTATGACGATGATACCATTTATTTGTTTACTAACAACAACAATGAACTTATTTTGACTATAACAAATGCTCGCATACACATATTTAAATGTATAAGACTCTTAAGGCCCCCCACAAAGTAGAATATAAAAAAGAAGATTGTTCTTTTATATATTAAAAAATAATAATAATTTGAATACAAATCCTTCAAATCTAAGTCATCGTGACTTCGCCAACACATGCGCGTTGGTGTACACGATAGAGTTGGAGTTTTTACATCAAAATATATAAATTTTCTTTACATTTAAGGCAAATTGTATTCGTACACGGAGGAAAAAAACAATACGTAACCCTAAAAACCAGAGAAGCAGCAATGAATAACGCCGCGTTAGATTGTGCGAGGCTATGCTTCATTAATTCAATGAACATAAAGGCATTAATAAATAAATAAGCGTTTTAGACCTTTTTTATATATATTTCTATTTCATTGCTTGTAATACAATTTTGAAAAAACACGTTCATGCCACTTATATTACTAATATTAATTTAGATGAGCCCTTAAAAAATATGTAAAGTTTGTTTGTCAAAGTTCTCTTGGCTGGCCATGCCAACTCAGGTAGGTTCGCTGGAACCCGTCTAATATTACTTAAAGCCTTACAAGCCTCACACATGTGTCTGTAACGTCACAAATGGCGTAAAGTGGTTGTCAATAACGTGCCATGCTATACCAGTTTAAAAAATTGCTCCCATAACTGTTCTAATTGTTAAGAGTTCATTCACAATATATGTTTTTATAATATTTGCTGTGTGATTTTCAGTAAGTACCTACAATCTCAATAATATGAATTATAATAAGAGTATATGTGTAGATTATTATCTAAATTCACTTTAATTTATATAATTTTTTATTATAATTTTATTGATTTTAATTTATTAATATATAATAATTTTTTTTTAAAATTTTTAATAATTTATTAAATTGATTTTCTTCCACACTTTACAGGGACCAGATTATTCAACTGGGGGAGAATCATGCACTCGTAAGAATTTAGAATATGGATGTTCTATTTTAAGGGACCAAACTATTCAACTGGTGGGAGGAGAATCATGTAATTGTTAGATTTTAGAATATGGATGTTTTATTTTTTATTGTTTTTGTGAGCTTTATCTAAGGAATTAATCAAATAAATAAAAGAATTTTAGGAGTTCTAAAATGGATAGAAAAAATTGTAAGATAAAAAATTTGATTTTAAAAAATGATTGCAAAACAAAATTATGATGACTCAATTGGAAAAGATAGTTTATGCTAATTTCTTGTATGACGATAACTTGAAAAAGTGACTTCATACAAATATTTCAAAATCGATTTTCATCACAAACTTGACTGGAACTATAGCATGGAGAAAATGATTAATAGAGTGGAGAGCTTATTATAGACTTGAAACTAATTGTAAATCACTCATGTTATCTTATATGGATCTGAAATTCGGGGTTGCAAAATCTATAGAGAATCATATGGAAGGATAAAACAAATCGAAAAGCACTTTATAACATATAATCTCAAAATTAAAGGAAATATACACCATATCATATCCTTCCCATAGACGTGAGCCTCATTGAGATCATGGCTATCAGTACGTACCTAAAATACAAGGATAAGATAAAAAAACATGGAATCCAAGAGGATTCCTAAGATTAGATGAGACTCTAGTCAAAACATTCTAAGGATTAAGCGAGGTTGGCACCAAGATGTCATTTCTTGGTTAAATCATTGGGGAGTCGAGGAAGAGGTCACTTTACAAAAACATCGTGGGATGAAAGAATTTGTCATCCTTGTGAAACTAGGATGGTTGGGGATGAAAATCACTTTCTCATAGAATGCCTTTCATATACCCACATTAGAGCACAATTTCAAAATAGTTTACCTTTTAATGCATCATAACTATGGTGATTTAGGAATGCTTCTCTTAAATCTTTTCAAGCATAGAAATAAGATTCTAAATAAAACCAAACCAAGTAATTCCTTACCGTTTTGAAGCTCCAATAATATAAAATTGGTTTTAGTGGAGGTTAATAATAATAATCATCATTATTACCTTGAATCACATAACTACAAAACCATCAAATATCAAACACCTTCAATATATATATATATATATATGGAGTAAAAAAATATTGATCTGTAAAAAAAGAATTAGTAGGGGACCCATTTCAATTTCCCTTCAAGGGAACGAATTTTAAATGAGGGGTTGTTGTGAGTACAAAAAATGTTGACACATGGGAAGACCCAGTTATCTCTGCTTTGAGTTACTTAGAGGATTACATGCACTGGAACGTTTGAATAAAGTATAACAAGGACCAAGTTGCCCTCCTTCACCAAGGGTACCGCCTTTAAAGTTTTGATTGAAAAAGAAAGTCGTTATCAACTTTAAATGGGTTAAAACTGTCATTCTAATCATTCTTTAAAAACCAATTAATGTAATTAATTTAAATTAAGTTTCAACAACAACAGCTGTACCTAGGTAAGCCACTAAAGGAAAACAACTTACACTTGACTGAGTGTTGATGCTTGGTCCTCTCCTCTGATGCCATAAATACCATAGGCATGACTCTGTTATTCGTGAATCACATAACTACAAAACCATCAAATATCAAACACCTTCAAATATATATATATATATATTTTGAAGGTGTTTGATATTATATTTATATATATATATATGATTAGAAATCCATTTCAAAAAATATTGTCCAACTTTTATAAAAAAATTGAATATATAGTAATGAACGAAGCATTTTCTTGAACATGTTTCAATTTGCTGGTCTTTCTTCTCAAAACAATGAAACATCTTTAAGAAAAGGAATAGGACTTGCTTTAGCCAAGTGTCTTTTTTTCTTGCAATCTTTATAGGATTTTGTTAGAATGTAGTTTTAATAAAAATCAACAATGTTTATATTAAAAAAAATTATTCTATCATATTTATCTTTATATTTGCTGGTCTTTCTTCTCAAAACAATGAAACATCTTTAAGAAAAGGAATAGGACTTGCTTTAGCCAAGTGTCTTTTTTTCTTGCAATCTTTATAGGATTTTGTTAGAATGTAGTTTTAATAAAAATCAACAATGTTTATATTAAAAAAAATTATTCTATCATATTTATCTTTATATTTGGACTACATAACACTTGTCATTTTTCTATACAATTGTATTTATATTTTTTTTACAAATGACAATTCAACTTATTGTATACAAATTTTGAAAGTTTTATATTTATATTTATATTAATTTTTACTAAAAATTATAAATTATTCTTATTATTGTTATCCAATGTCCAAAAGGAAACATCAAAATATTGTAGACAATATCTTAACATCTAAAATGAGCGGGCTTCCAAAACTATGCAGTATCATCAACCATCTAATTAAGTTTTTATTGAATAGGAAAAAGTGGTTCATTTCTCTTCTATGAAGAGAAAAAGACTTTCATTTCAAACATCAACAAGGGCAATAGAAGCTAGGATTCAAGTCCCTGCTATAAATATAAGGTATAAGGTATATAATATAAAGGATAAAAAATTGAAATGACTTTAAATGTGCTCATGTGCCAACTGTCCAGCTGCATGCTTTGAGCTATCGATTGCACGCTTTAAGCTGTTGGTGGGTGGTAGGAAGGAAGAGACTCTATGCACAACACGTCAATGGGAGGCATGCTATGGAGGGGAAATGGAATTAAGACTATGTCAACTAGAGCCTTGCAAATCATTGCATGTTTGAGTCTCGGAAATCAGCCTTTTAAATTGAACTAGAACACCAAATGAAGTTTGTTAATGGCTCAAATTGAGAAAATTCTAGATGTGAGTAATTAAGAGCTCGAAGCTCTAAAATTTGTTGTGTATTGTACCAATCCATGATTCAAAAAATTTCCAGTCAATGGCATGAAATTTAAGTTATTTAATGAAAATAATTAATGTATCTACCTCCATGCTGAAACTATTTTCAGTGATGATGCGGGCCACTACCCTCCTGCTGATGCCTCAAAATACACAACACCAGTAGTTAGGGATTCTCCCCGGTAAGCAAGCCCAATTAGATTGCTCACTGTTTGGTGTGGGGAATTTGTCTGGTTAACAGCCCGAGTACTGTATGTGATTTAAAGTTTGGTTTCACCAGTTGCGGCCCGGTCCACTGTTTATGTATTTTTATTTAAAGATGAGATGCAATTTCCCTAGTTAAATGCATGTAGTCTATCTAATCTATCTGATCTAACTAAACTAATCTAAACTATCCGTGCAGGGAGCAAATCTGAATTAAGAGTAATAAATTGGAAATGCACATAAAATCCTCACAGATAGTTGTTTCAACATAATAAGCACATTTACAGCAGAAAGAAAATATACCAAAGATAACTCCCATTTAATTAAAGAATTCTATTACTCAATAAGCACATCAACATTTACACAAGAAATAAAATCATTCACAACCATGAATTAATTCAAGACAGTTTAGAACAATCTCACAGTATGCATATGAATGTATGAAGAATTAGTTCCACATGGCATTCCACATATTCTCGAGCAAAATCTCTGTGCTAGCTTTCCTCAGGCAACAGATCCTTCTTTATTAAGCAAAAAAATAGCTCTCATACAAAATAGTCCAATTCTATTGTACTTGCCAAAAAGTCCATTCTCTCTATTCTCTTCCCCTATTTTTATCTTTACAAAATTTGTATTTAGTGTCTCTTCACATACCCTAACCCTAGGGATTCCCAAAATTTTGTCTTCTAGTGTTTATACAAAAGACTTACAAATATTAATTTCCAGCTGTCTTTTCCAACTCAAAAATATATTTAGCCCATATGTCAATTTCCTCTAAAACAATATTACTTTGGACAGGCTCCATCATTTTTAAAGAGATCTCATGATTATATTATTTTGCCTCGATACTCTTTACTCCTTCAGCTGTTGCTTTGTAACTCTCTTCCAGAAAGTAAGCATGAATGGAAGCTTGTTCGATGAAATTATGCAAGTCCTCTCCTGTTAGCGCCTCCAGCTTCTTAATGTAACTCAAATCATCACTTAGTGTGCTTTGCAATTTTGATAAGCGCTAGTCTCTTTCGGGAAATTCTTCCATGGTTGGAGGTAAAACCAGTTGACATTTTTCATGAATTGCACGGATTTTCTGATAAAATCCTGTACATTTCTCGATGGTATTCAAAATCCTGTTATTAATCCACAGACCAGATTTTCTACAGAAATCAAGTAATCATAAATCCAAAGTTGAATCCGCGGTGGTTTTATGAGGCAAGTGCTCAGGAAATTCCATTTTTCCTTCTCTCCATGTTATTTGCTTCCTAATTTCAGCCATGGCATGCACTAATTTCTGTCTAACTGCCTAAGTTTCAGCATCAATCTCTCTCATCCTTATCATTATTTTGATCTTATAGACTTCCTTGATGATGAGCTCTTGTAAATGATATATCTTATTCTGAATTCCACAAGCTTGCTCATGAAAAGGAGTCAAGTCTTGCTTCTTATCGTCTGCAATTTTAAGTTGCTCTATCACAAACTCTTTTTCCTCTATCAACCTTTCAAACTAAACCTTAAAGTTCCCAACCTGTTGCCTGTTGTCTGCCTTGTTTTTCTCCGACTCCTTGATGCGAGTTTCCAAGTCCCTTTTCTCACCCTCTATAATTACCAACTGTATAGTCATTGCATCCTTTTCAGCTTCACTATTTTGGTATTCTTCTGCTATCCTTTCTTTTTCAGATAGGAGGACGTCATGTTTTTTTTCTAGCTCCAATCCCTGTTAAGATTTAATATGCTAAGACAAATAATATCAGTATTACATTCCATTTCACAACAATAGCATATACAGGATCACTGAAAGAATAACAAGCATAGCATAAACACAAGAGACACAAATTTATCCTGGGAAACCCTCATGGGGTAGAAAACCCAGCAAAGCTTCCTCAATATAGATGACCAACAAATACAAAGATGTAATCCACAAACATGAGCTCCTTCTCCTCCACAATAGATATCTCTCTCACCTATGTGCCAATCACAAGTGAGTGAATAATGAGTGAGTGTGATAAATGAGGAACACACCTCCTCTATTTATACACTACTCCGACTTGTCTTTTATATTAACTAGGTTGTCCCCAACTTAACCACTTAACATAATGTGATAGGGCTGACCCCACTAGGGTGGTCTAATAACCCTTTAACCCACATGACTCATATAGGGCCGACCCCCACTAGGGAATTCTAATAACCCAAGTTACCACATTCTCCACGGAGGAATAAAACATCTCCGGATATACAATAAGGTCTTCATGGAGGAATGAAACATCTCCGGAGTAATAAAGTACAAATATAATATTCTTAGAAGTTACAATATCTCAACACTCCCCCTTAACGAGAAGGATATTATAACAACATCTGCACGAGCAAGGAGTCATCAACTACATGATACATCTATAAATCATTGGAATCTTTCTTTATACATCATCATCAGTAACTCATTTAGTTACTGGAACATAATCAATACTGGAACATCAACATTGTTAGTATTGAGTCTTCATCTTCTGCAGCACTTGATCAGCTACAACATCATCATCTGGATCTACCGATCAACATCATCATCTGGATCCTCACGATCAACAACATCATCATCTAGATCATCATGATCAACAGCATCGTCATCTAGACCATCACGATCAATAGCATCGTCATCTAGACCATCATGATCAACATCATTATCTAGACCATCACGATCAATAGAATCATCATCTAGACCATCGCGATCAACATCTGGATTCTCTCAATCAACAACATAAACATAGTAGCATACTTTGCAATGTACAAGATCCAATTACATGATGATCAATTCCTCTCACTTTATGACATAAGTCCAAGGATGATACAATCCTATCACGTGCATTTTGAACCAAACGTTCAGGGACGATGCAGTCCTATCACATACATTTTGAACCAAACATTCAGGGACGATGCAGTCCCGATCTACTTATAGGATGATCAATCCTTCTCACTTTAAGACACCTCTCATGTCTAGGCACGATGCAATCCCGATCTACTTACAGGATGATCAATCCTTATAACTTTAAGACACCTCTCATGTCTAGGGATGATGCAATCCCGATCTACTTACAGGATGATCAACCTTTATCACTTTAAGACACCTCTCATGTCTAGGGACGATGCAATCCCGATCTACTTATAGGATGATCAATCCTTATCACTTTAAGACATCTCTCATGTCTAGGGACGATGCAATCCCGACCACAGTGCCAGTCCTTTTTCATACTGGATGTGACCTAGATTAAATCTAGGATTTTACCACCTATGAATGATCACCTGCTGCTGCACTGAGCAGTCCAGGAGCGAACATTACATCATTATAGGACCTACGAATGATCACCTGCTGCTACACTGAGTAGTCTAGGAGTGAACATTACATCATTCCAGTCAACCACAGAGTTAGTACTATTTCAATTGGGGTGTGACCTAGATCAGATCTAGGATTTACAACCTGTGAATGATCACCTGCTAATCCAGGAGCGAACATTACATCATTACAGGACCTGCGAATGATCACTTCCTGCTACATTGAGCAGTCTAGGAGCGAACATTACATCATTCTAGTCAACCACAGAGCTAGTACTATTTCAACTAGGGTGTGAACTAGATCAGATTTAGCATTTACAACCTGTTAATGATCACCTGCTCATCCAGGAGTGAACATTACATCATTACAGGACCTGCGAATGATCACCTGCTGCTACACTGAGTAGTCCAAGAGCGAACATTACATCATTCCATTCAACCACAGGGCTAGTACTATTTCAACTGGGGTGTGACCTAGATCAGATCTAGGATTTACAACCTGTGAATGATCACCTGCTAATCCAAGAGCGAACATTACATCATTATAGGTTTTTTGAATGATCACCTACTGCTATGCTGAGCAGTCCAGGAGTGCACATTACATCATTTCACCAACATCTTTCTCGAAGACAAGAGTCTATGGATCAATTGAGGGACTGAAGTTTAGGGATGACACAATCCTTCTCGTCCACTAGGGACCACTTCTCAGAGACATATGTCTACAGATCAATTCAGGGACCGAAGTCCAGGGATGATACAATCCTTCTCATCCACTAGGGACCACTTCTCAATCTTATCGTTGATATCATTGACCTCATCATCGGGATAGGTAACCTCATCATCGACCTCATCGTCGGAACAGATAACCTCATCATCGATACATGTATCCTCATCATTGATAGAAGTATCCACATCATCAATACAAGTATCCTCATCATCGATATAGTATCCACATCATCGACCATATCACTCCCCCTTTCGAGGAGGGTCCTTCTAAAATACACCAAGCTTGTCTCGACAATACTCAAACTTTACTCGAGACAGAGGTTTGGTCAATACATCAGCAACTTGTTTGTCAGTGCTCACATACTCAAGCTTTATAGCTCCTTCTGCCTCATATCCCGTATATAGAAATATCAGATCTCTATGTGCTTTGACTTATTATGGAACACTGGCTTCTCTATCATCTTGATACAACTATGGTTGTCACACATGATCACAGTGGGGTCCATCTCTAAGTCAAACAGTCTTGATAACAACTTTCGAAGCCATACTGCTTCACAACTAGCAGAGCAAGCAGCTATATATTCTGCTTTAGCTGTGCTGAGAGCCACACTTGACTGCTTCCTGCTAATCCATGAGATCATGGTAGATCCCAGACAATAACATCCTCCCGATGTGCTCTTCCTATCTGATACACTTCCTGCCCAATCAACATCTATGTAGCCATACAATCTGAAGTCATGATCTCCAAGATAACATAGATCAAAGTCTATTGTACCTTTTAGGTACCTCATCACATGCTTTGCAACTATCAGGTGAACACGCCTAGGTTCCACTAGATACTGACTCAAGGTGTTCACAGCAAAGCATATATCTGTCCTAGTATTCGTTAGATACATCAATGACCCAATAATCTGTCTATACAGAGTCACATCCACTAACTCTGATGAGTCATCAGCTAACAGCTTCAAGTTGGAATCCATGGGAGTGGCCATGGCTTTGCATTCCAACATATCAAATCTTCTCAAGATTTCCACAGCATACTTTCCCTAGTTGAGAAAGATTCCTTCTGGGCCTTGCCATACTTCTAGACCTAGGAAGTAATGCATAAATATGAGATCTTTCATCTCAAATTCTGTAGCTAGCTTCTTCTTGCTTTCCATGATCTATTTCTCATTCCCTGTCAGAAAGAGATCATCCACATACAGTAATAGTATGATATGTTCATCATCCATAACCTTATGATAAAGGTTAGGATCAGCTTTACTTTTGGTAAAGCCCAATCTTGTCAAGAAGCTATCAATTCTCCCTCTGTAACTAAACATCATTCACACTCTGCATTGAGTGATCTTCTGCATATCTATCCATGCCATCTCCCATCAAATGGGTCTACTGATATGAACCTAAAGGTCATTCAAACTCTGTGGTGAGTTCCTTCTTGCATCCATCTAAGAGAAGAATGTCATCTATATATAGACACCATCTTCAACCTTGTAGCAAAGGTTGAAATCCGCATCACCCATGGTGATCATTAAGCTCATCAGATGACTATCGATCTTGGGTACCTGTACAGAACTTTCTTCAATTGAATCCTGGGAGTTTTCTCAATTCGCACTTCTTCTTCAATTACACCATTAAGAGAATGGTCTTATCTAGCCACTTGGACCAAACAGCTCGTCATGATCCTCTTCCTCTTTTTAAGAGAATCTTCTAGCCACGAGCCTTCTATAGTTTGATTTGTAATTCTTCTTGTTGAACATCCATCACTTGTTTGGTGTTCATCATTCTTCATGATATTTCCTATAAATCAAAGTTAATTACATGATTAGTAATACTTCATAATCATCAAATCATGTTGACATGATAACCTATTATGCATACAGATATGATTCACATAGTTATGCAACTATATTGACCAATATTTTGGCACAACACTTTTCCATATCTTGTATGCATATAGTGGCTATCTAGATGCCTTCCATCTCTACCATAACATACTGTCAAGAGCGTGCACAACTCTCAGTATGTCAGCAAAGAGGTTTCATTCTAGATAAACAACAATGGAATGTTTGTCCAACTTACCCATCATATGCATATTAGTAGTATATTGTTCAATGCTATATGAATGCTTACACTATGCATGATATATTCTAGGAATACAAATATGGATATAACTATTACAAGCAATATCATTTACTATTTCAGAGATTCAAATAACAACTCAAATACTTATCTTTTATGTTTCTGTGGTTGCCTCCCACTTGATCTCTATATGTCTTTGAACTTCTATTCATTCTGTACCACTATGCATGCTTAAGTGTGCACTAGTGTCATCCTCATGATCTCATACATAAACATACATTCATTAGTATAATCTCAATACTATCAAAACATTATAATTCTAAATAAACTTAAGTATGTATGGTCATGATCATTTCCTACATAGGTATACTTACCTAATATCCTAACACAAAGTAGGATTCTAACTTGATATAGGAAAACATACCTGGATTATCATGCTTAGTTATGTCTTAACATACCTAAGCAATATCTTCTTTGTTCTCTTCAATGATTTAGAGACCTTGTGCTAGAACCTGCATATCTCATAAGTTAAGCATAGTACAACAAAGGTATACATACCTCGTAAGTAGAGCTTCTATGTGGTCAAAGACTATGGATGAGTCTTTGTCTTTACGTCATCATGGTCATAGAACTTGATTTGTCTTTCTTGATGGTACCTGTATCTTGTTAGTAGACAACATCATCCTCATACAACACCACAAGTGCATTAGTATAATCATAAGCATCATAAGCCTAATCAATGAATGTCTTCTATCATTCACATGCATTAATACTTTTACTAGGGTGTTAACACCCAAAAAAGTTCTCACTATTTCATTCCCTTATTCACATGACCCACTTGTCTACTTTTTCCACCATTTGAGCCTCTAAAACAATCAAAAGGTCACCAAAAAGACCATAATACACCTTTTCCCCCCTCAAAATATGTATTTTTTCTCAAAAAAACCCTAAAAAAGGGTCCAAAATTCCCAAAAATATTAAAAGGGAATAAAAATATAAAAAATATTCAAAAAATGAAAAAGAGGGAAAAAGAGACCTAAACCATGTTGGTTAATACCATTGGTTTCCTTAAAACCATAATGGTATTCCCTATCACCAAAAACTATAAAAAGGTGATAGGGGCTCCTCACTTATCATCCATATTTCATCTTATCCTCATGCTGCCAAAAATCCATCTTGAGCTTTGCCCAACCATTGAAGCATTGGAGAAGAAGATACCATTGGAAATTGGAGCACCTCAACCTTGGAGCTGCCCAAAACTCACCATCCTCACCATTTGAGGTAATACAAAAGTTTTATTTTTTATTTACATGCTTATGAATCAATTTTTTTCATTGTTATCAATCTAGGATTCTTTATTTTACTATTTACTGCCATCAATCTATAGTTTATATTTGCTTATTTACATTGTTTTATTTGAGACTGCTGCTACTAGTTAGCAGGTGCATCCTTGCACATGCTTGGTTGAAAAATCAAGCAACAGTTTTTGGCGACTCCACTATTTTTCGAACTTTAAATATTTGCTTTAGATCTTTATTTTAGTCATTTTCCCCATTTAAAACTGTAGATGTGCCATACTAGTCAGCTTCTTGATGTTTCCCTAGCCATTGGCCCTTTCTGCAGCGCAAAACAGCCCAAAACAACCAAAAATTTCAATTTTTTGGGTTCGTTTTTCGCCCGGCCGATTTCCGTCCGTACATCGCTACTTTCGACACCCACAATCGCATGGTCCATTGCGACTGTGAGCCTTTTTTCTGTGCAACAAATCGTGACTTTTCAACTTTTTTTCTGTGTGGCCCATCACGACTGGGGCGACCTTTCCCCGCACGGTCCATCGCAACTTTTTGGCATTTTTTTCGCTCAGTTTCATCGCGACTTTTGACCACTTGCGCCGCGATTCACATCGCGGCTATCACCCACATCGCCGCGTGGCTCATCGCGGGTTTTGACCTGACAGCCACGATATTTCCTATTTCGGTTCGGCAATTTTTTCCAAAAAATTTCGCCCAATCAGCCCATTCTTTCCAGCATTAGTTTCTGCAATTTTTACAACCCAATGTGTCATTATTGCAGCATTATTAATTGATATTCGATTATATACTTCACTTATCTTTTTGAAAATTTTCAGCTAATTGAAAGAAAGATTTTTTAAGTATTTCTCATGTGGTAAGTTTCATACATTGCAAGGTTAGAACCATATTTCTAAAACTGCTCAATATTTTGCCCAAGAAAGACTTTAGAAATCCATTTTTTTTACATATGTTATTTTCTTTACTTTACAAAACTTTTTAAAGAATCCATATTTTTTGAAAAGATTATTAAAGCATTTATATTTGAAACCGTCATTCATTTTTCGCAATTTGAAATCATTATTTTAGTTTGTGATTAAATCGCCCATGCGAGGCAAACTGAATTGGTATACAACCACACCATCACACAATCTGTGACAATAATTTCAAGTGAGCCTTAAAAATTACCTTAACTCAACCAACATTCTAACCCCACTTAGGGAACACAAAAAGAATTTTGTAGCTAGGTAGGACTAAGGGGATAAGTATCCAAATAACACCCCTCACTCATTTTTCATGTTGAGACATAGTGGTTAACATTTAGGGTACCAAAATCCCTTATTATTTGTTGACACGGTTTAACACCAATTTATCGGGAAGGCCTCTCCCTTAGGAGGGTTGAAGTAGCCAGACTGGTTCCAGAAGCTTGAGTGGAATACTGCAATCCATTCAGTAACCGAAGGATACCTTTCGTAGTTCTTGTTGTACCACCCTCATGGGAGTATAGTGGTGATAGAAAAAAACTGCATATTCACCCAACCGAACGTGTCATGAATGGGGTATCTTAGTGGCAAAAGCTTATAGGATTGTCTACCCGGTGTCCCTCTCGGTAGGGGGATATCTAGCCTTTGATTCTACATTTTATATTGTCTGACTTGGATTTCATCACCTTGCAGAGGATATTACCTTGTTGAGTCATAATACTTTTTAGTTAGATGTTTGCATGGTCCATTACCTCCCTTTGGTCATAGAGTACACCTTTTTCTATTCCTAGGAGTTGTTTGCATGTCGATTTTCTGACCACATTTTTTTATTACTTCCACTTACTATAGCACAACTGTTATAGTAAGTGTTTTGAGGTTGGTTTTTGGCCTGAGTGCCATTTATTTTTTATGCTCCCCTCTTGCACGCCACGGTTGCATTAGGGCTTTAGAGATTTCCACTCACCACCACCTAGTAGTTTTTATTCACAAACTGTCACCATTGATTCCCCGAGACGTTCTCGGCGGGCTTCCGGGGGACACCCCCCGTAGTACGGTTCCCTTGACTCCACACATCATCGGAATACAGCCCCGTCATCCGATTCTAACATGCCTCATTTCACATCTGATTCTGAGGTAGAATCCGAAAATCCCACATACACCACACCCACTAGCCCAATGGTTGGTTCACATTACGACAACTTTTTCACAGGGGTTGTTGGTGGAACTTCATGCACCCCCGCAACCACAACGACCACCACGGTAGCCAAAACTACCACACCTCCCTTAGGGATGCCCAATATGGGACCTACACCTACATTATCTATGCCTACCATGGGACCCCTTCCCAATATAGGACCCCCCACCTAACTTAGGCATGCCCACTATGGAAACTATACCTACTATCCCCCCTACCACTCAGATTCCAACACCTCTTGGGACATATTCCCAACCCATCTGTGACTCCCGTTGCACTTGGTGGCACAGGCCCCTCCCACACTCTTATGGGTGGAGGGAACATACCTCCCATGACAAATATCCCCCTAGGGGGTAGTGGCCTAATACATAATGCCACCACTAGCACTTATGCCCCCATGACAACATCACACCCCTTCGCCAGTTTTCCATTTATGGCTAGCCTTAACCTTCCAGACTTGGTTAGGCTAACAAATGATCCCATCCGACATGACCCTACTTGGCCCCCCATGCCCACAAAGCTCCCCTCAGACATCCCAAAATTTGAAGGAAATGTTAAACTTTGAGCATTAATTCACAATACTCTAGGATCTTCACTGAGAGAATAACATATACAGTATATCAATGCATAAACAATCACAATAAGCATGAGAGACAAGAGACACAGAGTTTCCGTGGGGAAAACCCTAAGGTGAAAAACCCCACAACTTCCTCGGAGATAGAGAGAGCAATGGCTCAACCAAAGTACACCCAAAATACACTGAGATAGTCTCCTAGTAGCAGATGATCCTCCTCCTCACTAGTGCGCCACTTTTTGAGTGAGAGAAGTGTGACTTTCTGAATGATCAAAATAGAGATCTCCCGATCTCTATTTATACTAAACTGTTTTCCCAGTTACACTATGGGGCCAACTTGTCTATCTAGATACATCCACAATATAATATATATTTCAGGGCCGACCCCATACATGGTGGTCTAATAACCCATCGGCAAGTACACACACTTGCGACACTTGTCAATCCACATGAGGGACACTTCCTTATAGAGGAATAAACACATCTCTTATAAGGGTACAATAAATATATATGAAATACATAGATGAAATACATTCCAAAGTTACATATACATAAACACTCCCTCTTAACTAGGAAGGTATTTCTCGACACAGATATGCTAGACAAGTCTTCTTCTCAGGTATCATCGTCAACCTGCTCTCTGCTGCTATCTCAACCAATCTCTGACTCTACTCGTCATAGGAAGTTCTACAGAGCCAGTCCTTTTTCATACTGGATGTAGGCCCACCACCTGCAGGTCTTCATCATCACTGGCCATACTGTGGAATCCTCAAGACTTATTACGTGCGTCACAAAACCTGGCTGCAGCATCCCAGGCTATTAAGAGCACACAGCTCTACCTGTCGGATCTCCCAGGGAGCACATTAAATGTGATGCATCACAAACCATGGCTGAGGCATCCCAGGATGTTACGAGCACACAGCTCTACCTGTCGGATATCCCAGGAGCACATTACATGTGATCTCACCACAAAACTTGCTGAAGCATCCTAGGTTGTTACGAGCACATAGCTCTACTTGTCGAATCTCCCAGGAGCACATTACATGTAATCTCACCACAAAACCTGGTTGAAGCATCCCAGGCTATTACGAGCACACAGCTCTACCTGTCCGGATCTCCCAGGAGCACATTACATGTGGTCCACCACAAAACCTAGCTGAAGCATCTGAGGCCTTTTTCATCCTGTCCAGATCTCCCAAGAGAAAATTACATGTGGTCATGGAAAAACCTGGCTGAAGCATCTGAGGCCTTTTTCATCCTGTCCAGATCTCCTAGGAGCAAATTACATGCCATAGGACAAAACCTCGCAAGAGCATCTCAGGATGTTACGGGTACACAAATCCGACCTGAAATCTCCTAGGGCACAAATTACATGTCCTCCCAGAGCAATGTCTCAAAAGAGCATCCCAGGTTGTTACGGGTACACAACTCCAACCTATAGGATCTCCCAGACATGCTCATCTGCAACCTAATCCACGACCCACAAAGTATCATTTGATACTCACCATACATCATCTTGATGTACACATGATCATCCTTATCATCATCATTGCAACATCCTGCTGCATGTCATCTGGAGAAGCTCGTCATCCACGATCACCCTGATGATACAATGCATCCATCTGATGCACACCAAGTATCTACCTAATACATATCATCATACACAGTGTATCCACCTGATACATAGATACATGATCCACACAATGTATCCATCAACATACATGATCTACCTGATCATACCTGATACATATCAAATATACCTGATCTACTTGATCATACAATGTATCACCTGATACATATACAGATACATGGTCCAAGCATCCAACATGATGCATATACAAAATACATACAAATGATCCAACTGATTATATCCAACATCCAACATGATGCGTACATACATATAGATGATCCAACTGATCATATCTAGCATCCAACATGATGTGTACATACATATAAATGATCCAACTGATCATATCCAACATCCAACATGATGCATACATACATATACATATAAATGATCCAACTGTTCATACAAAGCAGAAACTAGAACATCATCCTGATGCTCATCATCCAGCACTTACATCCACAGCCATGTGAAGGATCCTCCTTCCAACATGCTTGGAATGGCTTCAGCAAATGTGTCCATCACTTCTTCCTCGAAGTGTCCTCAATCTGAAGAACACCAAGCCTCTCCCTGAAGTACTCGAACTTCACCCTGGCTAGTGGCTTCGTCAGCACATCTGCAATATGCTCGTCTGTCGCAACATACAGGAGCTTCACAGCTCCTCTCTGCACCATATACCTGATATAGTGATATTTGATCTCTATGTGTTTCGACCTGTCATGAAACATTGGGTTCTCAGACATCTTCACACAACTCTGGTTATCGCAGAAGATACTAGTAGCATCCAATGGGAGATCAAATAACTTAGACAGTAGCTTCCGTAGGCCACACTAGCCTCACAACTAGCTGAACAGGCTACAACATACTCTGCCTTAGCTGTACTCCAGTGCTACACAGGACTGCTTCCTGCTAACCAAGAGATCACACCTGATCCCATACTGAAGCAACATCCAAATGTGCTCATCCTATCTGCAGCACTGGCAGCCCAATCTGAATCAACATAACCCTGTAGGTTAAACTTTTGATTCGCTTCATACTTGAGACCATAATACACTGTACCCTTCAGGTACCTCAGAACATGCTTTACAGCAACCAGGTGAACCACTCCTTGGATCTATCAAGAAATGACTCAATGTGTTCACAGTAAAGCAAATATATGGCCTCGTGTTCATCAGGTACATCAAGGACCCAATCATCTGACGATACACAGTGACATCAACCGGATCAAATGAAGCATCACACAGAAGCTTCAGGTTCAATGCCATAGGTGTGGCCATAGCCTTGCAGTCCATCATCCCAAACCTCTTCAGGATCTCTACTACATACTTCCCTTTTCAAGGAAGAGTCTATCTGCACTCTGCCACACCTCCATGCCAAAAACAAATAGTGCATCATCCCCAAGTTCTTAAACTCAAACTCGGCAGCAAGCTTCCTCTTTGTATCACACCAAGTTCTAGGAGCTTGCTACAAGCCATACAAGGCTTTCTTCAATCTGCACACATGTGACTCCCTGTCAGGTCTTGGGACTACATCCCAAACATTCTTCTTCATGATCAACGGATCATGGCATTCCATTTCTTCATCCCAGATCCTGGGAACTTCAATATCTTCAATAGATATCATTGTTGTTGGAACAAATGTTGTAGTCCTTCTTTTATAGGTGAAGATATACAGTCTTTCCTACAAAACAAGTTAAATTGCATGTTTAGAAACATCTCATAATTTTAAGAACAAATTCTTTACACATAAAGAAATATGTCATGCAGTTATCTTAGCCAATGCTTCAATACAACATTTATCCATGTTCCACAACTTTCTAGATGCCTTCCAGTCTCTACCAGAACATTGTTAAGAGTTTGCCACTACTCCCAACATGTCAGCAAAGAGGTTTCATTCTAGATAAGTAGCACTGGAATGTTGTACAGTGCCATAGGCCACTTACCCATCACATGCATATTAGTAGTATACTGTTTATTAATGCAATCATTCTAATATGCACAATACATCTCCTAAGTCTAGGAACATAAGCATAATATTATTAAATAAAAATAGGCAAGAAATGATAATTGAAATACTTATCTTTGTTTGTTTGTTGGGTGGACTCCCTCTAAGTCTTTTCTTCCTGGCAGGAGCTGCTGAAGTAGCTTCTTCTACACCTTTCTGTTGTGGAATGTAGGAAGATGGTCAACTCCCTCTGAAAATATGCATCCTTGTAGGATGTACTGGAGTGTGCTCCCTCTTGATCTTTGCTTCCTGGATTACCTGTCCTTGAACTTATATTCATCCTTTCTAACATCAACCTTCTTGAACCCTGGAAAGTATATTGTGTAAGCCTTCTAGCTTTCACTATAACCCACAAAGATACCCTTCTTTCCTGAAGGATCTAGTTTGGTCCTCTTTTCCTTTGGGACATGAGTGAATACTGGACAACCAAATATTTTGAGATGGCTGACTTTAGGTTTCTTACTAGAAAAGACCTCTTCTGGTGTCTTGTTGTCCAATATCTTGTGGGGTGTTCTGTTCTGCACATATACAACGGTTCTAGCTACTTCTACCCATAGATGCATAGGTAGATCCTCGTCATGTAGCATTGCTCTTGCTGCTTCTGTGATTGTTCTGTTCTTCCTTTTTGCAACTCCATTCTGTTGTGGATTGTAAGGAGCATTCAACTCCCTCTTAATCCCTGAATCACTGCAAAGCTTCTTGAAGTCACCTAAGGTGAATTCTCCACCATTGTCGGATCTGAATGTTTTGATCTTCTTGTCAGTTTGATTCTCCATCAAGGTTTTGAATTCCTTAAACTTATCAAACACCTCATCTTTGTTCTTCAAGAAGTATGCCCAAGTATTCCTGGAGAAGTCATCAATAAATGAGATATAGTAAACATACCCACTTAGAGAACTAGATGACATAGGACCACATACATCTGAGTGGATGATTTCTACGATATCCTTTGCCTTTCTTTCACTGCTTGGGAAAGCCTTCTTAATGTTCTTACCTTTTGCACATCCTTTGCAAACACGTTCATGTTTGGTCTTGATTTCAGGAAGACCCTCTACATCCTTGCTTGCAATTGGAAGTGCCCTATAGTGCATATGAGCAAGTCTTCTATGCCAAAGTTCACTTGGCTCCATGGATTCATGCATCATGGCATGTTCAAGTTGTCCCTTCAATTTATACAAACCTCCCTCTTGCTCTCCAATCACTACTGCATCATATATGGTCTTTCCCTTTGGCCACATTAGGACTTGGCCATCCACAAATGCAACCCTCATACCTTCTGCATCCAATGCAGAGATGGAGAGTAAGTTCTTCTTGAGCCCAGGTACATAAACGACTTCTTTCATCTTCAAAGATTTTCCAGAACCTAGGTTGTAGGAGGCTTCACCACTTCCTTTGATTGGGTATTGATAATCATCCCCAAGTTTCACCTTATGGGGTGATTCATGTTCATATAGGTTCACAAAAGATTCCTTAAACCCAGTCATGTGTTTGGAAGCCCCACTTTCAATTAACCAATCATTACAACCATGGGAGATAGTACATGTGAGAGCAGAGATCAGAACATACTCTTCTTCACTTGATGAGTCATCATTACTATCATCACTTTCTTCCCTAGCCTTCTTCTTCGGTGATTCATCATCCTTGACAGCATGAGCATGAAACCTTCTTTTGCTGCCCTTCTTCTTCTTGTTGAAGTTGTTGTTGTCCTTCTTGTTCTTGGGACAATTTATGGCAATATGTCCTTTCTCATTATAGGTGAAGCATATTCTTCTTTCTTTGAAGTGATGTGAAGATTTCTTGGAGTGAGATGGCTCTCTCTTGGACTTCCCTTTCTTGGTGTGAGCTGTGAGAGCTTGATCTTCATTTCCCATCTTTTCTTTTCGTGCCACAAGCCTTGCTTCTTCTTGTGAGCATTCTTCCCGTACTCTACTAAAGGAAATCAAATTCTTTCTTGCACAGATTCCTTGAATGAAGGAGTCCCATGACCTAGGTAATCCATTCAGAGTGGTCATTGTTGATGTATATGTAACTTCAGAATGTATTTCATCTATGTATTTCATATATATTTATTGTACCCTTATAAGACATGTGTTATTCCTCTATAAGGAAGTGTCGTCATGTGGATTGACAAGTGTCGCAAGTGTGTGTACTTACCGATGAGTTATTAGACCACCATGTGTGGGGTCGGCCCTGAAATATATATTATATTGTGGATGTATCTAGATAGACAAGTCGGCCCCATAGTGTAACTAGGCAAATAGGTTAGTATAAATAGAGATCGGGAGATCTCTATTTTTATCATTCAGAAAGTCACACTTCTCCCACTCAGAAAGTGGCGCACTAGTGAGGAGGAGGATCATCTGCTACTAGAAGACTATCTCAGTGTATTTTGGTTGTACTTTGGTTGAGCCATTGCTCTCTCTATCTCTGAGGAAGTTGTGGGGTTTTTCACCTTAGGGTTTTCCCCACGAAAACTCTGTGTCTCTTGTCTCTCATGCTTTTGATTCTTGTGATACTTGTCATGTTTATTGTGATTGTTATGCATTGATATACCGTATATGTTATTCTCTTAGTGAAGATCCTAGAGTATTGTGAATTAATGCTCAGAATTTAACATGGTATCAGAGCTAACCTAAGAAGAAGACATTTTGTAGTGACAGAAACTTGAGTTTCTTGTTTATTGGGTTTCTCTCCACATATTTTGGAAAAGAAGTATAGTAGATTGACTCTACTCATCAAGGAGAATCCATCTGTCCAATTAGAATTCAATTCTGAGCATTTTCAGATTTGGCCCTAAAAATTAGGGTTTCCACAAAAATAGAAATTTTTGAAATCTAAAGACATAGCTGGAAGCTCCTAGCAAACATTGAAGTTTAGAGATTTAGATCGAGATTTTTGGCTGGGTAGATCTGTGGGAAAATCAAACCCTAATTCAGGGCTCTCCCTAGTGAACCCGGGAGGACAAAAAGTCAAATCTGAAGGGTAAAACTTTGCTAATCTCAAATTCTGAATGCACCAGGCTGATCAGCTCATCAAGGCACATCTTTCTATCCTTTCAAAAAGTTGAAATTCATATTTTGAATTTTTAGGGTTTTTTTGACAAACCCTAATCCAGGACTAGATCCAGTTTTCAGCATTTCAAGTGGTAAGACCTAAATCTTTTCTATTTCCATTTGAAGTAATCTTTAAAATGTCTCACCACACCAAGCTTGAGGATAAGCTTGAAGGGGCTGATAACTTTCGAGCTTGGAAGTATAGGATTGGGTTAATCCTGGAAGAGAATGAGTTGGACTCATATATAAAAGAAGACATCCCTATCCTAGAGGATGAAGAGGCTAAAGTATTGCATAAGAAGAACTTGGTCAAGGCAAAGAGAATCATTGCCGATTCTATCAAAGACCATCTCATACCCTATGTGTCTTCTCTAAAGACACCCAAAGAGATGTTTGACTCCTTGACCAAGCTATTTGAAGGGAAGAACATCAATTGGAAGATGACCCTATAGAACCAATTGAAAGGAGTAAAGTTTCAGAATGGAGAAACCATTCAATCTTATTTTTCAAGGGTCTCCCAGATCAAGGAACAACTAGAAACAGTGGATGAAATGGTGGAGAATGGTGAAGTTGTCATGACCACTTTGAATGGCTTATCTAGGTCATGGGACTCCTTCATTCAAGGAATTTGTGCAAGAAAGAAGTTGATTTCCTTCAGTAGACTATGGGAAGAATGCTCACAAGAAGAAGCAAGGCTTGTGGCACGAGAAGAAAAGATGGGGAATGAAGATCAAGCTCTCACAGCTCATACCAAGAAAGGGAAGTCCAAGAGAGAGCCATCTCACTCCAAGAAATATTCACATCACTTCAAAGAAAGAAGAATATGCTTCACCTATAATGAAAAAGGACATATTGCCATAAATTGTCCCAAGAACAAGAAGGACAACCGCAACTTCAACAAGAAGAAGAAAGGCAGCAAAAGAAGGTTTCATGCTCATGCTGCCGAGGATGATGAACCACCCAAGAAGAAGGCTAGGGAAGAAAGTGATGATAGTAATGATGACTCATCAAGTGAAGAAGAGTATGTTCTGATCT
Organism: Larix kaempferi; assembly: GCA_027924585.1. NCBI lineage: Eukaryota > Viridiplantae > Streptophyta > Pinopsida > Pinales > Pinaceae > Larix > Larix kaempferi. The sequence goes on along the minus strand of BSBM01000464.1, from coordinate 19,378,756 downwards.
CTGCTCTCACAGGTACTATCTCCCATGGTTGTAATGATTGGTTAATTGACAGTGGGGCTTCCAAACACATGACTGGGTTTAAGGAATCTTTTGTGAACCTATCTGAACATGAATCACCCCATAAAGTGAAACTTGGGGATGATTATCAATACCCAATCAAAGGAAGTGGTGAAGCCTCCTACAACCTAGATTCTGGAAAATCTTTGAAGATGAAAGAAGTCCTTTATGTACCTAGGCTCAAGAAGAACTTACTCTCCATCTCTGCATTGGATGCAAAAGGTATGAGGGTTGCATTTGTGGATGGCCAAGTCCTAATGTGGCCAAAGGGAAAGACCATAGATGATGCAGTAGTGATTGGAGAGCAAGAGGGAGGTTTGTATAAAATGAAGGGACAACCTGAACATGCCATGGTGCATGAATCCATGGAGCCAAGTGAACTTTGGCATAGAAGACTTGCTCATATGCACTATAGGGCACTTCCAATTGCAAGCAAGGCTGTAGAGGGTCTTCCTGGAATCAAGACCAAACATGAAGGTGTTTGCATAGGATGTGCAAAAGGTAAGAACATTAAGAAGAATTTCCCAAGCAGTGAAAGCAAGGCAAAGGATATCCTGGAAATCATCCACTTAGATGTATGTGGTCCTATGTCATCCAGTTCTCTAAGTGGGTATGTTTACTATGTCTCATTTATTGATGACTTCTCCAGGAAGACTTGGGTATACTTCTTGAAGAACAAAGATGAGGTGTTTGATAAGTTTAAGGAATTAAAAACCTTGATGGAGAATCAAACTGACAAGATGATCAAAACATTCAGATCCGACAATGGTGGAGAATTCACCTCAGGTGACTTCAATAAGCTTTGCAGTGATTCAGGGATTAAGAGGGAGTTGACTGCTCCTTACAATCCAAGACAGAATGGAGTTGCAGAAATGAAGAACATAACAATCATGGAAGCAGCAAGAGCAATGCTACATGACCAGGATCTACCTATGCATCTATGGGAAGAAGCAGCTAGAACAGCTGTATATGTGCAGAACAGAACACCCCACAAGATATTGGACAACAAGACACCAGAAGATGTCTTTTCTGGTAAGAAACCTAAAGTCAGCCATCTCAGAATATTTGGTTGTCCAGTATTCACTCATGTCCCAAAGGAAAAGAGGACCAAACTAGATCCTTCAGGAAAGAAGGGTATCTTTGTGGGTTACAGTGAAAGCTCGAAGGCTTACAGAATATACTTTCAAGGGTTCAAGAAGATTGATGTCAATAGGGATGTGACATTTGATGAAAACTCAGCATTCATCAAATCATGGAAGGAACCTATCGAAGTTTATGAAGAACCTAAGGAAACCAAGTTTCAAGACACTACCATGACTGAAGCAATTCCAGAAGTTGTTCATGAGTTTGAAGATCCACAAGAACCTGTAGATCCACCCCATGAGGATAACTCTCACAAGAGGAAACCTGCATGGGATAGAGAGCTCATTCAAGATGCAGAAAGATTTGGCATTCCAGAAGAAGAACACAGAGCAAAGAAGAGAACCAGATCACATACCAGCTATGTTGCTTTACTCTGTGATATTATGAACAAAGAACCTTCCAGTTATGAAGAAGCAGCGGAAAAGAAAGAATGGAAGGATGCCATGGTTGAGGAATACCAATCAATAATGAAGAATGATGATTGGGATGTTGTCCCAAGACCTAAAGAGAAGTCTGTTGTGACTTCCAAATGGATCTACACAATCAAGCATGCTGCAGATGGCAGTGTAGAGAAATACAAAGCAAGATTCATAGCTCGTGGCTTCTCTCAGAAAGAGGGAATAGATTATGAAGAAACCTTTGCACCTGTAGCCAGGTATACTTCCATCAAAACAGTACTTGCCCTGGCTGTAGCAATGAAATGGAAAATACACCAGATGGATGTCAAGACTGCCTTCTTGAATGGTGTATTTGAAGAAGAAATATATGTGGAGTAGCCACTCAGTTTCGAAATACATGACAGGGAGTCATATGTGTGCAGATTGAAGAAAGCCTTGTATGGCTTGAAACAAGCTCCCAGAACTTGGTATGGTAGGATGGACAGTTTCCTATCTAGTTTGGGCTTTACCAAGAGTAAAGCGGATTCCAACCTTTACTACAAGGTTGAAGAAGGGAATCCTGTGATTCTACTCCTGTATTTGGATGACTTATTTGTAACAGGAGATGACAGATTGATTGCAGATACTAAGAGGAAGCTTGTTGCTGAGTTCGATATGAAATATTTGGGAATGATGCATTATTTCCTAGGTATGGAGGTGTGGCAGAGTGCAGGTGGGATCTTCCTTGGTTAAGGGGAGTACACAGTAGATATCCTGAAGAGATTCGGGATGATGGATTGCAAGGCCATGGCCACACCTATGGCATCGAATCTGAAGCTTCTATGTGATGCTTCATCTAAGCCGGTTGATATCTCTATGTATTGTCAGATGATTGGGTCCTTGATGTATCTGACGAACACAAGACCGGATATTTGCTTTGCTGTGAACACATTGAGCCAGTTCCTGACGGATCCAAGGAGTGTTCACCTAGTTGCAGTAAAGAATGTGCTGAGGTACCTGAAGGGTATAGTGGATTATGGGCTCAAGTATGAAGCGAATCAAAAGTTTAACCTGCAGGGTTATGTTGATTCAGATTGGGCTGCCAGTGCTGCAGATAGGAAGAGCACATCTGGATGCTGCTTCAGTATGGGATCAGGTGCGATCTCTTGGTTTAGCAGGAAGCAGTCCTATGTAGCACTGAGTACAGCTGAGGCAGAGTATGTTGCAGCCTGTTCAGCTAGTTGTGAGGCAGTATGGCTATGGAAGCTACTGTCTGATTTATTTGATCTCCCATTGGATGCTACTGGTGTCTTCTACGATAACCAGATTTGTGTGAAGCTGTCTAAGAACCCAGTGTTTCATGACAGGTCAAAACACATAGAGATCAAATATCACTATATCAGGGATATGGTGCAGAGAGGAGCTATGAAGATCTTGTATGTTGCGACGGACGAGCAGATTGCATATGTGCTGACGAAGCCACTAGCCAGGGTGAAGTTCGAGTACTTCAGGGAGAGGCTTGGTGTTCTTCAGATCGAGGACACTTCGAGGAAGAAGTGATGGACACGTTGGCTGAAGCCATTTGAAGCATGTTGGAAGGAGGATCCTTCACATGGCTGTGGATGTAAGCGCTAGATGATGAGCATCAGGATGATTTTCTAGTTTCTGCTTTGTATGATCAGTTGGATCATTTATATGTATATGTATGTACACATCATGTTGGATGCTGGATATGATTAGTTGGATCATTTATATGTATGTATGCATCATGTTGGATGCTAGATATGATTAGTTGGATCATTTATATGTATGTACGCATCATGTTGGATGCTGGATATGATCGATTGGATCATTTGTATGTATTTTGTATATGCATCATGTTGGATGCTTGGACCATGTATCTGTATATGTATCAGGTGGATACATTGTATGATCAAGTAGATCATGTATATTGATATGTATCAGGTATGATCAGGTAGATCATGTATTTTGATGGATACATTGTGTGGATCATGTATCTATGTATCAGGTGGATACATTATATATGATGATATGTATCAGGTAGATACTCGGTGTGCATCAGATGGATGCATTGTATGATAAGAGAGATTGTGGATGACGAGCTTCTCCAGATGACATGCAGCAGGATGTTGCAGTGATGATGATCAGGATGATGTATGGTGAGTATCAGATGATACTTTGTGGTGGTGGATCAGGTTGTGCAGATGAGCATGCCTGGGAGATCCTATAGGTCGGAGTTGCGTACCCATAACAGCCTGGGATGCTCTTTCGAGACATTGCTCTGGGAGGACATGTAATTTGCGCCCTGGGAGATCTTCAGGTCGGAGTTGTGTACCCGTAACATCCTGAGATGCTCTTACAAGGTTTTGTCCTATGGCATGTAATTTGCTCCTGGGAGATCTGGACAGGATGAAAAAGGCCTCAGATGCTTCAGCCAGGTTTTGCCATGACCACATGTAATTTTCTCCTGGGAGATCTGGACAGGATGAAAAAGGCCTTAGATGCTTCAGCCAGGTTTTGTGGTGGACCACATGTAATTTGCTCTTAGGAGATCTGGACAGGATCAAAAAGGCCTCAGATGCTTCATCCAGGTTTTGTGGTGAGATCACATGTAATATGCTCCTGGGAGATCTGACAGGTAGAGCTGTGTGCTCGTAAAAGCCTTGGATGCTTCAGCTAGGTTTTGTGATGGGTCACATGTAATGTGCTCCTGGGAGATCCGACAGGTAGAGCTGTGTGCTCGTAATAGCCTGGGATGCTACAACCAGGTTTTGTGACGCACGTAATAAGTCTTCTGGATTCCACAGTATGGCCAGTGATGATGAAGACCTGCAGGTGGTGGGCCTACATCCAGTATGAAAAAGGACTGGCTCTATAGAACTTCCTATGACGAGTAGAGTCAGAGATTGGTTGAGATAGCAGCAACAGTCACGATGATGATGACGATGATCCCAAGAATAAGACTTGTCTAGCAGAACTGTGTCGAGAAATACCTTCCTAGTTAAGAGGGAGTGTTGATGTATATGTAACTTTGGAATGTATTTCATCTATGTATTTCATATAAATTTATTGTACCCTTATAAGAGATATGTTATTCCTCTATAAGGAAGTGTCGTCATGTGGATTGAAAAGTGTCGCAAGTGTGTGTACTTGCCGATGGGTTATTAGACCACCATGTGTGGGGTCAACCCTGAAATATATATTATATTGTGGATGTATCTAGATAGACAAGTCGGCCCCATAGTGTAACTAGGCAAACAGGTTAGTATAAATAGAGATCAGGAGATCTCTATTTTTATCATTCAGAAAGTCACACTTCTCTCACTCAAAAAGTGGCGCACTAGTGAGGAGGAGGATCATCTGCTACTAGGAGACTATCTCAGTGTATTTTGGTTGTACTTTGGTTGAGCCATTGCTCTCTCTATCTCTGAGGAAGTTGTGGGGTTTTTCTCCTTAGGGTTTTCCCCAGGGAAACTCTATGTCTCTTGTCTCTCATGCTTTTGATTCTTGTGATGCTTGTCATGCTTATTGTGATTGTTATGAATTGATATACTGTATATGTTATTCTCTTAGTGAATATCCTAGAGTATTGTGAATTAATGCTCAAAATTTAACAATCATGACAACTTCACCATTCTCCACCATTTCATCCACTGCTTCTCTTTGTTCCTTGATCTGGGAGACCCTTGAAAAATAAGATTGAATGGTTTCTCCATTCTGAAACTTTACTCCTTTCAATTTGTTCCGTAGGGTCATCTTCTGATTTATGTTCTTCCCTTCAAATAGCTTGGTCAAAGAGTCAAACATCTCTTTGGATGTCTTTAGAGAAGACACATGGGGTATGTGATGGTCTTTGATAGAATCAGCAATGATTCTCTTATCCTTGACCAAGTTATTCTTATGCAATACTTTAGCCTCTTCATCCTCTAGGATAGGGATGTCTTCTTTTATATATGAGTCCAACTCATTCTCTTCTAGGATTAACCCAATCCTATACTTCCAAGCTCGGAAGTTATCAGCCCCTTCAAGCTTATCCTCAAGCTTGGTGTGGTGAGACATTTTAAAGAGTACTTCAAATGGAAATAGAAAAGATTTAGGTCTTACCACTTGAAATGCTGAAAACTGGATCTGGTCCCGGATTAGGGTTTGTCGGAAAAACCCTAAAAATTTAAAATATGAATTTCAACTTTCTTAAAGAATAGAAAGATGTGCCTTGATGAGCTGATCATCCTAGTGCATTCAGAATTTGAGATCAACAAATTTTTACTCTTCAGATTTGACTTTTTGTCCTCTCGGGTTCACTGGGGAGAGCCCTGAATTAGGGTTTGAGTTCCCGGAGATCTACCTAGCCAAAAATTTTGATCTAAAGCTCTAAAATTTGATTTTTGCAAGGAGCTTCCAGCTATGTCTTCAGATTTCATAAATTCCTATTATTGTGGAAACCCTAATTTTTACGGCCAAATCGAAAAATGCTCAGAATTGAATTCTTATTGGACAGATGGATTCTCCTTGATGAGTAGAGTCAATCTACTATACTGCTTTTCCAAAATCTGTGGAGAGAAACCCAATAAACAAGAAACTCAAGTTTCTGTCACTTCAAAATGTCCTCTTCTCAGGTTAGCTCTGATACCATGTTAAATTTTGAGCATTAATTCACAATACTCTAGGATCTTCACTGAGAGAATAACATATACAGTATATAAATGCATAACAATCACAATAAGCATCACAAGCATCACAAGAATCAAAAGCATGAGAGACAAGAGACATAGAGTTTCCGTGTGGAAAACCCTAAGGTGAAAAACCCCACAACTTCCTCAGAGATAGAGAGAGCAATGGCTCAACCAAAGTACAACCAAAATACACTGAGATAGTCTCCTAGTAGTAGATGATCCTCCTCCTCACTAGTGTGCCACTTTCTGAGTGAGAGAAGCGTGACTTTCTGAATGATCAAAATAGAGATCTCCCGATCTCTATTTATACTAACCTGTTTTCCCAGTTACACTATGGGGCCGACTTGTCTATCTAGATACATCCACAATATAATATATATTTCAGGGCCGACCCCACACATGGTGGTCTAATAACCCATCGTCAAGTACACACACTTGCGACACTTGTCAATCCACATGATGACATTTCCTTATAGAGGAATAACACATCTCTTATAAGGGTACAATAAATATATATGAAATACATTCCGAAGTTACATATACATCAACAAGAAAGGCCGGGGAGGACCCCCAAAACCATATCATGTCGTTTCACCTATGGTGTTCCTCAAACTCCATAGTAGATGATTCTATTCGACTTTGACTTTTACAAAGAACTTTCACTGGCTCTGTAGCCAAATGGTACATTGAGTAGCCACATGGGACACACCCCACGTTTACGTCCCTCGCCTCAACTTTCCTCCAGTTCTTTCAACTACCTGTACGCTATGATGCAAGAGTGGAAATACTGTTGTCTTGTAGACAAAACACCGCTACACACATCACCGATCATATCCATGAGTGGCGTAAGCACTGTAGTCTCTGCAACATAAATCTTGACGACCGTATCTTCTTGGATTGGTTCCTCAAATCACTCCTCCCTCTCATAGCCAAGGATGTAGCTTCTGAATGACCCCAGTCAGAAGAAGAAGCCATCTTAAAAGCTCAGTAGTTTGACCTCATATATGCCTAGTTCGGATATTTATACACAATGTTACCAGATGCCCCTCGTGGTGATCCATCCCGGAGCAACGCGCTGGGGTCATACCATGCCATTGACGGTATCATTGGCCAGGTTATGGCACAAAACAAACCTTTCACCATGACGAGCACAAACAATGCCCCAGACCTTTCTAGGGCTACATATCATTCTGGAGCTACAACTTCGTATGCTCCAATAATACACACCCACCACACTCATGGACCCTCATGTCCACCACAATGTTATGGGAAAGCACCATCAGCTTATTCACCACCTTCATATTATAACCAGCAGGCCCATTAGACTCTGGTTCACCCATAAGGCCAATCGACTTATTATCCTCAACAGGCAGCAGCTCTTGCTCCAAAACTTCCAGTAGCTCAAGGTTACCCACAACCATAACAAGCACTAGGTCCACCTCAGAACCCTCCCGCTTACTATCCACCGCAGCCTACTCCTGCGCTTACATGACCTCAGAACCCAACTACTACCCAAGGGCATGTATACGCATAGCAAAACCAACCTCAAAACCAAAACAACCAGCTTACTCAAGGAGGTCAACAAAATCGCAGAAGAGGACGAAACCACGGAAATAACCAACAACAAAACCAAGGAGGATAGCCACCTAATCCTCCCAATAACAATAACACTGCTCCTGCAAATCAAAACCTTGATCGTCCACCAAAACAGGGAAAAAATCCTAATTTGAGAACAAACCACCTATGTTCCATATGTGGAGTCTATGGCCATTACATGCATAATTGCCCCCATTTGGACCGAGCACATCAACTCTGGACCGACGACGCCCAACGACAAAGACATGCTGCACAGCCAACACCCCCTCCTCAGCCACAACCCATGATATTGCAAAATCCCCTACCTAACCAAGGCGTGGTAAACACTCGTCTAATGGATCCCCCACAAGGATCCGTTGCAACACAACAACAAATTACCTATGCGGTAACCGATTACCAGCATATAGAGTCCAAAACTCATAATTTGTTAATGATTTCATGTAATGATGTCAACCTTCAAACTCACCGAAATCAATACGGCTCAGCCCCTAAGGCCACACCTACTGATCCATCTTCGAGTACCCTCCCAACTGATCAACCACTTCACATACCTAATATGCCCATGGACGGGGGTCCTAAAGCACCTCACATCCCTTTAAGACGAATCAACAATAACCCTAACGCTCATGCAGCTTCGAACTATAACAATGTAGAAGACTTAGCCCAGTCCCCTACTCCTATGTCCGCTCTAGAAATCCTAAAAAATTGTCCTACACAGAGAAAATTGTTGTTATCTACCATTGGTGCCATAGACCCTAACGACTCCAACATGATGGCTTTCGATGTAGACCAAGCCAAACCTTGTCTTCCTTCATCACTAGCTTTTCAGGTTTCTGTGTCCATTTGCAACCTCGTCATTCATCAATGCATAATCGATGAAGGTGCCTCCACCTGCGTTATGTCGACTTTCATCTGGCAAAAACCTGGATCCCCAATGCTACAACCATCAACTACTGCATTGCGAGCTTACGATGGTCGTGCAGCTCAACCTCAGGGTCTATTAGTGAACGTACCCATACAGCTTGGGGAAAACTAGTTCTCATAGATATAGAGCTCATCAACGCCCAACTTGATTACAATCTCCTTCTGGGATGAACCTACATGTATAAAATGAAAGATGTCGCTTCTTCAGTACTCCACCTCATGATGTTCCCCCACAAAGGATGCGTAATCAAAATCTACCAGATAACATACTATGATCCCAATGCCCCCGTAGCACCTGAAAATGTTCTTCCCATGATCGAACAACCCATTCAGAGTGCACCCACATCATTCGTCTCCTTAGTTGGACCTAGGATATATTTGGATACTCCCATGACCACCACTTTCCCATCTATCCCACCACCTCTCCGGCTAACTGAAATATCCGATTTGTGCACCCTCTCGCATAATACACAGCAACATACTCCACAACCTCAACCATTACCACAACCACCCACAGTGCCTAGTCATATTGGAACGACACCGATTCACACTATCCCATTCTTGTTTCCATTTTCAGGAGTTGTCAGCACACTAGTAATGGCTACACTTAACCTCCCAGGGTTAACGTTAGGATTACCTGTATGGTACCTACCTACCCTAACCCCTCCACCGACACCGACCGTTGTTTTACAACTGGTACAACCCATCAATATTTCGAACCATCCACCACCTGGAATACCGAACCCCCAAAACTGCCCACCACCTGGTGTGCCGAACCCCCAAAACCGACCACCTCCAACAGGGGCCACTACATCAACCTCTAGTTATGTTCCCCCCCAATCTCGCTACAATGGGGGAAGAGTTCCACAAAACTACACCACTGGACCCACAACTTGCACCCCCCAGCAACTCCCAAATTAGTGAAGACTCCTACAACAATCTGCATCCCCCACAAGTGTATCCCCCCTTGTGCGACAATATAGGCCATGCTAACCATCTATGTCCACATCTACCAACACTTCAAGAACATATGAATATGTTGGATGATGACACCAATGTTCCAGTTGTCAAACTAGAACTACCCCCTTAGCCTCGCTCTAAATCATTGTGCACAAACCACCCTTATGCGATATGCGGCATCTATGGCCATTATTCACATCACTGCCCTGATCTCCCAGATTATAGAGCAGCACTATACGAATTGAATAATGCCGACCTAGAGATATCCCCCTTGCTCATTAAGGAAATATCCCCCCAGAATCTTCCCGTTAAGAAGAAATCAATACCATTTATATGATTTCAACAACCTACAAGCCTGAACCAATTAATTTGATGATGCACTACTTCCGTAGTGATGAGGAAATCCTAGAAACACTTACTGCACCAGACTACCCTTGGGATGATATACACCACCGATCATACTTCATCCCTGAGGCATCTACGGCAAACCAACTGTCCGTTGAAACCAAAGACTTCTTACCAACCAAGGTCAATTGGTTCAAAGATCCTATCCCAGCTCCAGAAGCCTTTGAAGAAGGTAACATGGCCAACATTTTTCCAATCATGAAAATCGACATCTCCACCACCCCCCCCCCCCCCCCCCGAAAAACCTGAGCTTATCTCTTTAGGCGCATCATGCACTGAAAAGGAAATCCAAGCCTATAAGAAACTCTTCCAAGAATTTCGTGATGTCTTCTCCTGGTATTATACCGAGATTCCTGGTCTTGATCCTACCATCGTAGAACATCACATAGACACTTGGCCCAACATACCACCGGTCCACCAGAAACAATGCTCCATTCACCCATCCAAGCTTCCAGCCGTCAAAGCAGAAATTGAGAAGCTTTGAGCGGCAGGTTTCATATATCCTATTTCTTATACCACCTGGGTTTCCAACCCAGTTCCAGTCAATAAGAAAGTGGGCACAATTCGTGTCTGTACTGATTTTCGAGATCTTAATCTAGCTTGTCCCAAAGGCAACTTCACAACACCATTTATTGACCAACTAATTGATGCATGTGCGGGGCATGAGGTACTTGCTTTTATGGATGGTTTCTTTGGATACAACCAAATCAAAATCCGTAAAGAAGATCAATACAAGACCGCTTTTACTACCCCATGGGGCACCTTCGCCTATCGCGTCATGCCTTTCGGTCCTAAGAACGCTGAAGCCACTTTCCAATGAGCCATGACTTATTGTTTTCACGACCTGAATAACATCATATTAGTTTATCTATGCGACCTCACGGCTCGATCTAAGAAACAATCTGACCATTTAGATGATCTTCGACAAGTCTTCTTGTGTTGTCGAAAATACAAAATCTGCTTGAACCCACTCAAGTGTGTCTTTTACATTCCAGCAAGCCGTCTGTTGGGTTTCATCATTTCAGAAAAAGGAATCACCATCGACCCTCTAAAGGTATATGCCATAGTAGACCTACCGTCACCTCGTACATTAAGACAGCTACAAAGCCTTCAAGGGAAGTCCAACTTCCTTCGTCACTTTGTCCCAGATTACGCCACCACAGTACATTGTTTCCTCCATTTGCTATGCCTTCATACCTATTTTGTATGGGACAACCAAGCAGAAGGAGATTTCACAGACCTGAAGAAAGCACTTACAAGTGCACCCTTTATTTCTCCTCCAAATTTCACAAGAGACTTTACCCTTTATATTTCGACATCAGATTACGCCGTCTCTGGAGTACTTGTCCAAGAAGACTCCGCTTGCCAAGAACATGTTATTTACTATGTGAGCCAAACTTTATTAGACCCACCACTACGCTACCCACATGAAGAGAAAATGGCCCTCGCCGTCGTATTTTTCAGTATAGAAGCTGCGACGTTATATTCTCCTCAGCCATACCACGGTTGTGGCAAATTCGAACCCAATGGTCTATCTCTTGAATCACCACCTTCTACAAGGCTGTGTTGCCAAATGGGTGATTATCTCACAAGAATATGACCTAACTTTTAAAACCCTGAAGAGCACGAAAGCACTAGCACTCGCTCAACTCATTACGGACCTACCATCTTTGTCTTCATCACCAGCTATCCATACTGATATAATTGATGAACATTTGTTTATCATCTCGTCTGATGACCCTTGGTACGACGACATTTTGGTATACCTCCACACATAGAAGTTTTGACCCAATATCGACCATGACGAATGCCGTCGCATTTGTCACCATGCCCCTCGTTATCTCCTCTTGGGTGATGTCCTCTATCGATGCGGCATCAACACAATCCTACGACGATGCCTTTCCTAAGAAGAAGCAGAACAAGTCCATAATGACTATCATAGCGGTGCCTGCAGTAGCCATTTCTCTGGAATGGCCACTACCCAAAAGGTAATTCGTGTAGGTTATTTTTGGCCGTCATTATTCACTGATTGTATCACAACAGTCAAACATTGCCAAAACTGCCAGCTCTTTGCACCTAAGGCAAGAATCCACCCCGCCCCCCTTCATCTAGTCGTCACCGTTGGACCATTTTGCAAATGGGCCATCAACTTTATGGATTGCAATCCCACATCAGTCGGCGGCCATAAACACATTATTGTGGCTGTCGATTACTTTACTAAATGGGCAGAAGCCATGCCTACTTACAACTGCAAAGCCGACACTGCAGCCCGTTTTTTTCCTCAACCATGTTATCGCTCGTTTTTGAGTACCAAAGCAACTCGTCTCAAACCACAGCTCTCACTTCGAGGACTCCATTTGAAGAGAATTGTCAGTACTACTTAAGTTTGAACATCATTTCTCCTCTGCCTACTACCCCCAAGGAAACGGCCAAGTCGAAGCTGTTAACAAAATTTTGAAGACTATCCTCCAGCGCACTGTCGACAAACATAAATCCAATTGGCATCATATGCTATTTCCCGCATTATGGGCTTACCGCACGTCGACCAAAACTGCCACCGGCTTTACCCCCTTCCATTTGGTCCACAGTGTGGAATCTGTCCTCCTCATTGAGTGCCAGATACCAACATTACAAATTTCCATAGAACTCCTCCCGGATACTTCACCAATTGAAGAACGCTTACTTCTTTTAGAGCAGGCCGACGAAGATCGCTGCGCAGTTCTTCAAACAATCGAAGCCGCAAAGAACATATCTAAAATCTATTACGATAAACATATTCACCCATGAGCATTTAGTGAAGGTGACGTAGTACTTGTTTACGACGAAGCCCATGACAAAATGGGAATAGGAAAGTTCGAATCTATGTGGCAAGGCCCATATATCATACACACTTGCCTTGGACATGGAAGATACCTTTCGATCGACTCAGAAGGCAGTCCCATGCGCAACCCCCATAACGGGTTGTACCTCAAAATATTCTACCCATAAAGATCTCCTTGACACCACAGTCCATATTGTACAGTTTTTTAATTTATTTTTTTGCTGTAAACTTTCAAAACCTTACATTTTCATTTTTTCCTGCATGAACACAGATGGATCCTGTTCCACTCTACCATGTCGGTTTCGCCAATGGTGCAAGTCATTTGTCTCCAAATCTCACTTCAGTAGCTTGGGTAATTTATTCCCCTTCACAAGAGTTGATCCACCTCGACGGAGTGTGCATAGGTGCTACCACAAACAACCAAGCTGAGTACGATGCCGTGACCGGTCTCCTGGATGCTGCTCTCCAAATGGGCATAAGTCACCTTAGTGTTTTCCTGGACTCCCAACTCCTTGTTTCCCAGCTCAACAACTGTTACCAGGTATGCGATCCCTGTCTATTTAGAAAATTCCTGTGCACTAAGCAAATGATTCAACACTTTGAATCCATTTCATTCACGCATGTCCCAAGAAATCTAAACAGTGTAGCAGACCAAATGGCTAACAACATTCTAGATTGGCACGTCAACCAAAACATGTAGGACATCATGACATGCATCACATAGGCATAAAAAATCAAATAAAACAAAATAAATAAATCATCATAACATTGCATCCACGTGCATAACATGTGTCTCCACGGGCATATAAAAAATCATAACATTGCATCCATGTGCATAACATGTGCCTCCACGGGCATCCAAAAACAATAATATTGCATCCACATGCATACATGACTATATACCAAAAATGCATAAACATATATATATATATATCATCATAAGAGTCACAATGTCAGGAGTGCTCTCAACATCCAAATATACAAAAGGTACAGCAGCCGCACAAAATGTGTATCAACAAAATACATCCCCATATGCTCATCAACATTTGGGGGCAGGTACAAGATCACCTAATCATCATGATCACCAGGCTCGTCTGGCTCCTCCTCCTCTGGCTCCTCTGGATCATATAGCTCTCAAGCCCTCCTCTCAGCTGTCACTACAGCTACTCTCCGCAGGATCGATTCCACTCACGAGGAGCATCGTAACAATGATCGAGAACATGCGGATCTAGATCCCTCCAACCATCATTTGGTACATCCACTAGCAGCGCCTCCAAGGTATCACGTACATCCTCTAGGGATCATCTCGCTGATGCACAACTCCTCATACATGAGGTGGGGGTGCCTCTACTGGTGGAGGTACCACCACCATCACCCGTCCCCTATAGCCCATATGATCCACTCGAGGCCTCAGACCAACATTTTCCATGACCCACACTGAAACAAGTCAGTATCATATAAAGATCTCTAGATATACTCATAACAAAACATCTAAACATGATATAATAGAGAAATAAAAACAAAGACGTACCGTCTAAACCCCAAGCTTGTCCCTGAGCTCGAGGCATCTCAGGGTCTCCCCGGAAGTCCATACCCACATATGGATAGTCATCAATCACAAAGGGCATCCTCTCCCACTGATCATACATCTCCAACGAGAAGAACTGTCGAATGCCACCACCTCCCCGGGGCATCATCTCCCCCCACCGCACCATCCGCGGCTCACCCCTCAGTCCCTCCCGAACCGACACACATGGCCGCAAGGTAGGTACCCGCTCGAAAAAGAAACAACAGAGGAAAGAGGCATAACTAAACTCTCCTCCCTCCCGACTAACCTTGTTTAGCTCTCGCCAAACACAAGCCAGAAACATATAGCCCCAAGCAAAATAGGTCCCCGTAAAAAAACGGTGAACCATCATCATTTGCCCCCCCGACAAACGATGGGGCACCTGTGCACCAAGCACCCGCAAAACACAAGCCGCCATCGCCTGCATCTCTAGCTCCCATAGATCCGAGATACTCAGTGCATTGTTCTACACATGGGCCCGTGGAATGCAAAATCTCTCAAGGAGATCCTCAATATCCATACTAGCCAGAATCCTAGGTTGGGTGTACCCTATCTCTCCCAAATGAGGCAAACCAGTAAGGAAATATACATCGGTCAAGGTGAGCTCCAGTTGCTCACCCTGCACAATAAAAGCTACCTCCACTGGGTCCCAGAAGTCAACCAACTTGTTCAGCAGCTCCTTGACTAAATGCATGATAGGAATCTGAGCGAACTTCAGTAGTCCACCCACAGCCAAGGCCACCTGCACATCCCGGCTCTCCCAAATACGGTCCATCAGTCCCTCATCAATCTCCCTCTCCCTCCACGATACCAGCGGCCTCCTCAGCATCCTGCCAAAACAACACAGAAATTTTTAGAAAAATAAACCAACATTTTTTTCCTAACCAAGCGATCCCCATTGTGACTTTCGGCCCCCTAACCGTGATGAACATAGCAACTTTCATCCCTCACAGCCGCGATGCTCATCGCAACTATCAGCCCTCATAGTCGGGATGTGCATCGCGGCTGTAAGCATACACAACCGCAATGAACATCGCGGCTGTAGGCACCCACAGCCACGATGCACATCGTGGCTATCCATCCCACAGCCACGATGTACATGGAGGCTGTCCAACCCATACCCACCATGTGCATCATGGAAAAAGGCTCAAAACCTGCGATATTCCACATTGGAAAGCCAATGTGGAATATTCACAGCTTCTAAGACCTCGATGCTCACCAAAAAGTAAATAAATTGAAAGGCTAAGGCATATAGGCTTACCTGAAACTTGCAAAATGAAAAACTGACGGTCGAATCTCCCACAAATAAAGAAATTGCAACTAAATTACTCTTTGAAAATCAATGGTGAAAATGACACTTGTCACATTGGGTCCACTTGCTATTTATAGAAATTTGACCATTTTTCAAACAACCATTTTGGCATCATACGACGTCCGTTTTTCAAATCGTTGGTACCGTTGGAATCAGCGTGGCGATAACTTCATGATAGTCCACCACTTATTTTGATTCCACCAGATCCTATTTTAGGAATTTTTACATGCCCCTCGTCACCTCGATTTGTGTGCCACATCATCCTTGGTCCATTTTTTACGAGTCTTATATTGCCGGATTCAGTTTTCCGCACTCGTGACGATGCTTGAGATCATTTCTTGCCCTCGCCTCCAGTTTTTTCGGGCATTTTTCCCATGCCCCTTGTCACCTCGGTTTTCATGCCACATCGGCTGTAATCCATTTTTGATGAATTTTAAATCGTCGGATTCAGTTTTCCGTGCTTGTGACAATGCTCGAGATCAGTTCTCGCTCTCACCAATACCTTTTTTGTTCGGTACAATTTTATCCCTTTTTCAGGCCGAGCAACTATTTTACAAAAAAGGAACTTAGGGAGTTTCTTTTAAGCTCTTTTCTGACTCCTAAAACAATGAAAAGATCGCTAAGCAATCTTGCTTCCTTTCATGCTCGCTAAAAGTATTTGAAAGGGTGTCTACCTGGTATAAGTTTACCCCTTTTTCATACCTTGTAGACTAATTACGAAAAATGAATACTCTAGTCACATCAGCTAGAAGAGTTCTCCATTTGCATCATTTTATGCTTTTTCGGGTCTTGGAGACTAACATACGAGAAATGACACCAATGGAGTCTACTTACCGCTTTTAGACTCTCTAAAATTGAAAGCAACCATGAGCAATAACTGTCTTGGACTCGTGCAAATCCACAGGACGGTACTCCTCCACCAATTCAGAGTCTTCTTATCATTTTCAGACTCCTTAAAAATGAAAGCACTCATGAGCATGAACAGTCCTGGGCTCGCATAAATCCACAGGACAGTACCATTTCAGAACACACTTTTATCCCTTCTTAGAGCTCATTAAAACCACGAAGAAGGACCCAACGGTGCTTTTCAATACCACAACAAATCATGTCCACTCATAGGGAAGCTTCCCCATTATGGTTGCCTTTGTTCAGAGTATTTTGCAGTATGTCACCCTGAGAGTCTCCCAATAGCATCCATCAGCTTGTCCCCCAGAGTCACTCCAGTCTGCAATACATACCCTTGATCCCTTAATCTATGATCCTCACACCTAAAAATCGGTTTCCTATGATGCTAGGTCAACCATGTCATCATGCTCTGAACAAAGGAAGTTTGAGTCCACCCACTCTATGACCCCAGTTATTTCCCATCCCCATAGTATGTCAGTACTATCACACTTCAGTTGTACACCTCGTGCTCCTCTTAAGGAAACATTATTGCCTTGGTAGTTGCCAGTCTCCCTCTCTCGACGCCAACCAATTCTATTCCATAGGATATACCGAGAGGTCCCTGTGCCTTGGAATCATCACCATTAGTGACGAGTGCCTACGGATCATTTTGAAAGGAGTCCTCAGTGCCTCTCCAAATGATTATTTCTCACATGCTTGACGTCCACACCTTGATTGCATCGTTGAGACTCATATAGGGTATCGGTCCTTTCGGTTATTTGTTGAAGACCCCGAATATCACCTGACTCTACCACATTTGAGAGTCTAGTTAAGGAAACAACCAATTACATATTCCTATGGATATTCGGGTTGTGCTTGGCGACAATTTTCAGATGTACCACAATTTTATACTCTCTCGAGTATTTAGTTACATATACTCCTTAGAAGTTGACTCATTTACTGACTCTACCACATTTGAGAGTCTAATTGAGTCCCTATAGATGTTGGACACCTTCAGCTCCAGCAGTTCATCAACCCTTTTGAAACCTTATTCAGAATGGTTGTTGCTCTTTTCCAATGTATCAATGGTTGAGATCAGTCATGGTATGACCATGAGTACATCCCAGCATTGTGTCCCCTCTAGACCATTATGATGCACCAACATATTTTTATGTATTATTTAGGTCCCCCTTCTTGGGCCTAATTGTTATGTATATGTCTTGATACGAGCATGGGTATGCCCGCCTCGTCCATAATCAGAGATTATTCCTCATTCATTTTGAGGCCATGTATTTGTTCAGTTTTTGCAGCTTCCAAGGGGTCGTTGTTCTAGTATACAATCAGTCTCTTCTCTTCTCCAAACCCCCAGGAAAAAGACAAAAGAACTATGATGTCTATCGGCCATACAATGAGCTCTTGCCCTCACACTTTAGGGGGCAATCTGTTAACACCCAAAAAGTGCTCACTAGTTCATTCCCTTATTCACACGACCCATTTGTCCACTTTTCCCACCATTTGAGCCTCTAAAACCATCAAAAGGTCACCAAAAATACCATAATACACATTTTTTCCCCTCAAAATATGTATTTTTCCTAAAAAAGGGTCCAAAATTCTCAAAAAATATTAAAAGGGAATAAAAATATAAAAAATATTCAAAAAAGGAAAAAGAGGGAAAAAATGACCTAAACCATGTTGGTTAATACCATTGGTTTCCTTAAAACCATAATGGTATTCCCCATCACCAAAAACTATAAAAAGGTGATAGGTGCTCCTCACTTATCATCCATATTTCATCCTATCCTCATGCTGCCAAAATCCATCTTGAGCTTTTCCCATCTTTTGAGCTTTGTCCAACCATTGAAGCATTGGAGAAGAAGAGACCATTGGACATTGGAGCACCTCAACCTTAGAGCTGCCCAAAACTCACCATCCTCACCATTTGAGGTAATACAAAAGTTTTAATTTTTATTTACATGCTTATGAATTAATTTTGTTCATTGTTATCAATCTAGAATTCTTGATTTTACTGTTTACTGCCATCAATCTATAGTTTATATTTCTTATTTACATTGTTTTATTTGAGACTGCTACTACTAGTTAGCAAGTGCATCCTTGCACATGCTTGGTTGAAAAACCAAGCAACATAGGGTGATAAGACAATTCTAAGATTAATCAAGATTGTACTAATGAAGACAAACATATCATAAACTTAATCATGAACAGATTTCAACACATACCTGTATATCCTCAAGTCATACTTGTCGATATTTCTTGTAGTCTTCTTATGTAAGGTTGTAGCCTCATCTCCCTCTGGGACTGGAACCTCTTCACTTATGTAAGTGTCCAACTCATTCTCTTTTAGGATTGACCCAATCCACTTGATTGGCTGAAAATTGGATCTTGGAGTTGGATTAGGGTTTGTTAGAGAAACCCTAAAAATTCAAACTTTGAATTTCAAACTTCTGAAAGGATAGAAAGATGCACCTTGCTAAGTTGATCAAGCTGATATACTCAAAATTTGAAAACTACAAAGTTTCACCCCTCAAAATTACTTTCGAAACTTCCGGATTCACTAGGTAGGACCCTGAATTAGGGTTTGAGTTTCCCGAAGCTTCACCCAGCCAAAAATTTCGATCCAAAGCTCTAACTCCGATTTTTCCAAGGAGCTTCCTGCCATGGTCTTAAATTTCAGAAATTCCAATTTTTGCAAAAACCCTAATTTTCGGATTTACTACATAGGACTCCAAACTAGGGTTTGATTTTCCTAGAGCTTCACCCAACCAAAAAGTTCGATCCAAAGCTCTAAACTTCAATTTTTTCAAGGAGATTCCAGCCATGGTCTTAGATTTTAGAAATTCCAATTTTTGCAGAAACCCTAATTTCCGGATTTACTAGACATGACCCCAAACTAGGGTTTGATTTTCCCGGAGCTTCACCCAACCAAAATGTTCGATCCAAAGCTCTAAACTTCGATTTTTTCAAGGATCTTCCAACCATGGACTCAGATTCTAAAAATTCCAATTTTCTCTGAAACCCTAATTTTTAGGTCAAAAACTAAAAATGCTAAGAATTGAATTCTGTCTCGACAGAAAGATGCACCTTGCTGAGGAGATTCAATATAGCCTCTTACCTTTCAATATCTGTGGAGAGAAACCCAAGAAACAAGAAGCCCTAGCTTCCGCAACTGCACAGTGTCTTCTTCTCAGGTTAGCTCTGATACTATGTTAAGATTTAATATGCTAAGACAAAGAATATCAGTATTACATTCCATTTCACAACAATAACATATACAGGATCACTGAAAGAATAATAAGCACAGCATAAACACAAGAGACACAAATTTATCTTGGGAAACTCTCATGGGGTAGAAAACCCAGCAAAGCTTCCTCAATATCGATGACCAACAAATACAAAGATGTAATCCACAAACATGAGCTCCTTCTCCTCCATAGCAGATCTCTCTCACCTATGCACCAATCACAAGTGAGTGAACAATGAGTGAGTGTGATAAATGAGGAACACACCTCCTTTATTTATACACTATTACAACTTGTCTTTTATTTTAACTAGGTCGGCCCCAACTTAACCACTTAACATAATGTGACAGGGATGACCCCACTAGGGTGGTCTAATAACCCTTTAACCCACATGACTCATACAGGGCCGACCCCCACTAGGGAAGTCTAATAACCCAAGTTACCACATTCTCCACGGAGGAATAAAACATCTCCAGATATACAATAAGGTCTTCATGGAGGAATGAAACATCTCCGGAATAATAAAGTACAAATATAATATTCTTAGAAGTTACAATATCTCAACAATCCCTGTTCCCACTCCTCATCAAATTATCTTTTACTTTGAAGAGCTTCTCCTTCTTCCTTTCTACGTCTCTCATCAGCTTGTCAACATTATCTACACTTGCTTGTGCTGCAACTATGCTGACTGATGCCATGAGCTTAGGTTCTCTTTGAGTACCCTCGAAGATTGCACTTTTTGTTACTGTAACAACATCTTCGTAGGTTGGACATTTCATTCTCTTTTCTGACCTCTTCATGATAGTCTTCTTTTTAGAGTAAAAAATGATTGTATCAAATCTTGTCATTGAGTGTCATTTTGACGGGGTAAACAGGGTGAGAGCGAGCTCTGGAAGTGGGGAGTTTCCTCCAGTGATTATCTTTGGTAAGTCTATGTCCATATCTTGCGTGCTTGGGCTTCCTTGTTCCACAGATTCCTTGTACTTTCCTTCTTCCTCTTTTTTCCTCTGTTGTCACCCGCTTCTTTTTCTGCTCTTTCTTTCATTTCTTATTCCCTTGCTGCCTCTTCCCTTTGGATATTTTCAGCATCTTCCCTTTAGAGTCTTTCGGTTTCTTCTTTCTGAAGCCTATCTTCTTCTTCCTTTTGGATCTTTTTAGCTTGTTCCTTCTAGATTTTGTCAGTCTCTTCTTTAAACTTCTTTTCAGCTTCTGCTAACTATATAGACATTGCATCCTGGTGTTGCTTTTCTGCTTCCTCTTTTTCTTTATCTCAGCTTCCTTGTAAGCATTAGCCTTAGAACTCGAACTAGCTCCTCTTTTGGGACGTTAGCGCTTTCCCAATTCGGTCATTTTCTTTGTGTTCCGAAATAATTCTTCATCTTTGTCAAAAAGATGTGCATAATCAAAGGTGATATTGCAAGAAGCACAATGGGTGACAAACTTACCTTCGCTATCATGTCTTCTAAAACTCTTTGTTCCAAAATGAAAGACCTCTAAATATTTAGCAAAAACTTCACCTTCTTTTTCCTTGTGAAGCTTCTATGCCCCAATAGTAAATGGCATTTGTGGATAGGAAGCCTTCTTCTTGTCATGAAGAACCTTACTAACCCCATTGATGAAGAGTTGTCTCACGGCCTCTTTATGTACGACATCATCAGTGGCATACCGAGGCAATAGAGAAGGGGGATGAGTTCCTCCATACATTCTGATATATGTCCCTTCAGCAGAGAAGTAATAATCTCCGTGTTCCTCGATGACTGACATGGAATTCTCTATCATTCAATTTCTGTTCATCTTTGAAGATTAGCTAATATAATGGCATGATAAACCTTTCACAAATCTAGGTGTAGTGGATCGTGTACTTGTTGGCCCAGGTCATCTCATAGGCCATGTGGAGGGGAGATTCCTTATGGTTCCATACGCATCCCAAATCAAGGAAAGAGCGTTTTATTAATAAGCAATCCACCAGATAAGAGGCCATAAAGAAATCATCTTTCTTCCATGTTAATCCTCCTTGTGTTGTAGCTATATGTGATGACATACTGTCAGAGATGATATATTCCCAGTTTAACATTGTACCATGTGTGGCAATGTGGTACATCACTGACACCCAGCTGAGCTTATATATGTTCCCATTTTCCAACCCCAAAAACCGCATCAACATTAGGGATATGATCCTGTATGGGGTCCTCAAGTGATGACTTTCGTATTCTCCACTGGTCCTCGATCTCAAATGTTTTTCATAGATCTTCATCCTTTTGGCGAAGTCTAAATGATCCATGTTGACTCCTTTCACCCAATTAGCATTCATCATGAATTTAGGGGTGGGCAGCTTGTATGCTACAACGATATGGTTTGGTTGGAAAGATGCGAGCCCCATCCCGCTGACATCTGAGATGATTCTGGTGTTATTAACTACCTGGGGAGATATCCACCGAATGAGCTCTGAGCATGGGAACAACTTTGGGCGTGTGGCTTCCTTATGAAGGCCATACCTCTTTATATTTTGGTAAACCATTAATTCTTCGATAGTCGCGTCAGGGAAATTTGTATCCCTGATGGACCTGTATAGTTCACCCCATTGAAATTCCGGGGTGGCTCCTATCACTACTTTGGTATCTCCAAACATTGTTTCAAGTGAGGTGTCTAGCAATATTTTGATGTCAGAGTCTGATTCAACCATCTTGGATTTTCTCCTGCCGAAACGTCTACGCATATCAAGTATGTCGGGACATAGGAAAAACGAATGAGGAAAAATATTTACACATAACATGATTAAAACAATGTTTCAATGTTGTGAGTGTTCATTGGCCTTAATGAAGTTATGGATAAAAAAAATTGTTCATAACAAAATTGAGCCTTCAAGCAAACAGCTAATGGGTGACATATGAAAATAGTTATAGAAAGCAAACAAAAAGCAAATTCCGATTTTCATGGTGACACAAAGAGCTAAATACATTCCTTGTATGTGTGTGAATGTGAGAAACATAGTGACTGTAGGACATATTTTAACTAGAGATGACTTCCACGTTAAAACCCTGCTAAAAGGACATCTCCTTATTGGCTCAAAAAACAACCCGATGGACGCAGTGAGTAAAAAACGCAACAAGGCGAGATGGTGCATGAGTCCTGCTGGCGGGAAGTTCGATGGAACGGGTTTTTGGAACCCTGCTACTGAAACATGAGCTACAAGCTACTACTGGAATGATTTTCAATGTGTTTGCTAGGCACTTAAACCCTGGTAAGGTAGGAGACACCTAGTTGTGATAGACTATCCAAACAAAACCAAAACCAATGATGGCCGATGAAAGAAAACAAGCCATGGGTGGACAGGCTTAAAAGTCAGTGTGGGTAGAATTGAGTGGGAGTGTGCTTGCTTTCGGTGGTCTCAAGTGACAGTTAAAAACAAGGGCGCTAAACCAACACTAAATAAAAACTTACTCCCCAAACCCTCGAGACCAGATAAATGATAAAAAGCGATAAAAACTACACCTCAAGCAACCAAAAAATAAATAGAACGGTGATGAGAACACCTACTTGTCAACGATAGAGTGGTTGGGCTAGCTATGAGCCTATCAATTGGTGGATACCTGGTGCTTTCGGATTGACGAGGACTCCAAAGGTGCTCGAATGACATTTTACGCTTTGCAAATAGTGGTAAAAAAACAAATAAACCCCCCTGCTTTATATAATGCCCTAGTCATTCAATGCGGATGGGGTTCGGTAGGTGGGAAGTTAATGACTTGGACCCTTTATCGATTTGCAGGACAAAATATACTCGAACGTTTCAGCGGGCTTCTCTAAGTCGTCGTGAAATGGTTGGCGTTTTTTTTTCAAGGGCCCCGGAAAGGTCGGCGAGAAATGCTAAGAAACAAACTACGACGGAAGGGGCCCGAGTGCGACGAAAACGCCAGCAATGAGGTGGGTCGGGGTCAAATGGTTGGCACTTCTTGATTAACCCTCAACGGTGAATTCAGCAAGGACACAACAAGAACTGCGAAGTAGTCGATGGCAAACTCTGCGACCGTGTTCGGCGAAACAACCATTTTCGGCGAAGAAACCCATGAAGTGTCGGTGAACACCACTGCGACCGTCGATGAAATAATAAACAAATTTTGGCGAAACGGTCGGTGAAATATAAACAAAAATAGTGAAACAAGCAAAAATAAAAGGGTCAAAAAGTGCGCTCGGTCAACGTCCAAATGCCAGAATGTTGCAAAAAGGGGTCGGCAAAAAATAAACAAAAACCCGTGAAATGTTTGGCTTATTTTTCCACAAGGCTGCGAAACATCGATGACAAAGTCCACAAAAACTTCGAAATGGTCAACGAAAATGACTTAAAAACTGTGAAACGATTGGCAAAAAATAATAAAAAAGAATGCGACTGTTTTGGAGCAAAAAACTCAAGTTTGTACTTAGGATAAAAAAAGTCTTGTACTTCAAGATTTTCAAAGAAAAAATTAAGTTCCAATCAGGGACAAACAAAAAGGCAAAAACGCTAAGGGAAAAGGAGGGGCCCTACAAAAACAAAGAATTGTTTTTGGGGATCAGGTTGCAACATCAACAATTGGTGATTCGCTCGTGAACACAAATCTCTGAATAATCTCTTTTCAAGGTCAGAACACTTATACATCATCGGCCCCATATGTAACATAATGCTTTACAACCATATTTTTGTAGTACCCCTATTTTGACCCTTATGGTTATTGGCCTCAATGTAAATAATGTATGCAATATGTGTCACCCTAGTGTGGAGCTAAAGGCCAAGGCCCCACTAGTGGATGTTTAGGTTTTAGTGCATAGGCAAGTATTTGATAGTGGATTATTCATGGGCTGTTAAGCCATCAAGAAATGTAAATGATGTAAATATTAATATTTCAATAAAACACCTAAGGGACTGGCTATGGAGGCAACGTGAGAAATAGGGGTTGCGTATCCACTAGGGAGTGGTGAGGGGGGGGGTTGTGGGATGGTAACCCGTGTTTTCACTTTTCCATTCATGAACCTATCTGACCTCCCATAATTCCATTAATGCAACTGTAAGAGAGTGGTTGAGAAATCGGCTCATGAAGTCGATGGAATATGGAACAGACCTATAGACCCATATGTCAGGGATAGCCTGTGCTTGCGTGCCCCGTAAACCACTCCATGCCTGGGGAATCCACACAACCGATTTCCTATCCTGTGGTTAGAGAAGAGGAATTCATTTATGCAGGAAGACTCACGAACCCGTAGAAGAGAGGAGAGAGAACCAGAGATCATGATTCTGTGGAGGCACAAATCGTAGAGCCAAGTATTACCATAAAACCCTGTTTTAGAAGTGGATAGTGGAAATCTGTGAGGGGATTCACGTGGGAATATTTTGGGAAAGATCCAAGAGTGGATTGAAGTGGGAAAAGGATCAAAGATTTGGATTCTAGAGTGGAACTAGTGAAAGCTCAAGTATCCATTGGTTTAGAAGTCGGGACTAGCCATACCTGCCTAGATCAGTGCTAAGGGAAGGGGTGCCTGAGGGATCGCGTAGCAGAGAAGGGGACCTTACTCAAGCTGAGAGTGGAGGTTATGGGGTTTCCTAGGTTGTCTGAAGCCAAGGGGATATGCTTGTAGCTCTATGGTGGAGCTAAAGGAATTAGTAAACTCAGTCCTCACCTCCCCATTTGCTTGATGAACCCATTGTGTGTTGAATGCCTTGAGAGACTGTGAAACAATGCGGTGAGTGAGCTCGAGTGATGGTCCTTAGTGAATACATAGCCCCAACTCGGGGGTGATCTCTGATTACTTAAATAATAGAGGCTAGGCATAGATCTATGGTTGGGATGGAACGTTGCAGTCCATAGTGGGTTTCCTGGTGGTTTTCAATTAAAAGATAAGTACCTTGTGGTATTTTGGAATAAGGATGTTTCATGTGTTTATAACTATGCTTATTACATACCAGTTATTGGTTGAATGAATTTATAGGGAAGTGGAGCAATAGGAATATTTGTATGAGTAGGGTTGTATACTTATGCTTTGTATATGAACATGTGTTTGAAGTTGTTGTTGTGCCATGATGAATGTTGGATGCATGCTAGATGTGTATTATGTATTATGTATTATGTTCTGGGCATGTTATTGATTTGCTTCTGCACCTTGCATCTTATTGTTATGCTGGTAGTCATGCTTGAGGAATAGGACTAAATTCCTACATGTCATCCCTCAATCTGTTTAGAGGAAATGGTCTAAGTATAATCCCTTTTGCAGGGTGGATAATGCTTCATTATCTTTGTGTTTATGGATGCATGGACCCTCCTACATGAGTTATTGAGCATACTTCTGTATATTTCTTTTTATACTTATGTTATACTTACACATGTTACTATTGATGAATAGGAATAATTTGAAGGCTAAAAGGTGCAGTCTATTCCAGTCAAGACTATTATCAGGAAGAATAGGCATCATGTGGACTAGATGAAGGAGAAAAGACTTAGCAGAAGTGGAGCAAAACCCTGATAGGAATAAGGTTTAAGTATTTTAAGTGGAGTTATGGATAGAACTTCAGTGGGAAATTTAGCATGATATGAGTGCTCAGATGGGGTAGGGATTTCACCTTTGGATAGATCTCTCCAAGAGATTTCCAATGGTACCGACCTTGTCTCATTTGGACTAATGATGGAGAAGTTATGCCCCCTAGAAGATGGTGTGGAAAGTTACCATGACAAAGGGTATGGTTCCACATGCCCACATCCACAATGTGGATTGTGGATTGCAGAAGCGACCATTGTCAGAAGTCGAGTTTGGCACTTCCGCATCCGCAATTGTAGATTGCAGATTGCGGATTGCGGATCCGTTGTTGCAAATTGCAGATTGCAGAAAGGTAAGCTTTCTAGTTATGAATTTTGGCACTTATGCATCCGCAATTGCAGATTGCGGATCCACCATTGCAGATTGTGGATTGCGGAAAGGTAAGCTTTTCGGTTATGAAGTTTGGCACTTCCGCATCCAAAATTGTGGATTGCGAATTGTAGATCCGCCATTGCGGATTACGGAAAGGTAAGCTTTCCGGTTATGATGTCTGGCACTTCCGCATCCACAATTGCAGATTGCAGATCCACCGTTGTGGAAAGGTAAGCTTTCTGGTTATGAATTTTGGCACTTTCGCATCTGCAATTGCGGATCACGGATTGCAGATTCGTAGTTGCGGGTTGCGGATTGTGGATCTAATTCATTTCAACTGTTTGTGTGTATTCAGTCGAATTTGGAGAAAAAAAAATGTATCAGGGTCTCTTGTGGCCATGGAGTTTGGTGGGGACATGACAAAGTGGTATCAGAGCTTCAGTTACAACACTAGGGTTTTTTGGGCCAAAGTATGAGCTTACAAGATAGTCCAAGAGAGGTTGAGTTGGACGTGACCACAGATTCTGAAAGCAACATGAGCAACAAGCATGTGAACCTGGTTCAATGAGAGTTGTTGCAATGCTCCAGGAGAGCTACGAAAGGCTGACCGGGCCACGAAAGTGGACCAGCTATTACATGGAAGAAGAATTCAATGCTATGAAAGGGAATTGGAAGGGAGAATTCATTAACCCCATTCTAATCTTGTGTTATATTTATGATTTTATATACAGAAAATCATAGCATAGAGACGCTGAAAATGTGAGATTATTAGATAAATTGAAATGAATATGCACTAGTAGACATATTGCTAGATATTGCATAGTACATGAATATGAGAATTGTAGATTGGTAAAGCTAGTGATTTTTTAAATATGCAATAAACCACTAATGACAATTGTTGTGGTTGAATCCTAGTTGAAAATGCTGATGATGTTGTTTCATGTGACCAATAAAATTATGAAGAAAGGTTGGTGCAGCAGATCTGTTATCATGAGGATTGGTGAAAGGACTGTGTAATCCTTGAAGCCAAGCTGACCAGGTAACATCAATAATACTCATGGGAACCATGCAGGTATGATCTGTTTGTGTTGATGGTACAAGTGTTGAAGGATTGGGTAAGAATCCTTGAACCATACATTATAATCATAAGTTGGTATGCATGTATGGTTGAATGCACTTGATGTGAATACCATACCACCATGGCATGGTAAGGTATGGAGTAGTAAGGGCACAGGACTTTTGACCATGTTATTGTTTAAATGTTAGAATGCATTCATATGAAGTTACATTGTGTCATTTGCATAGATTGGTTATGAGTTTAATAACTAAGCAAGTAAGGGCCATATGTGTTTGGAATGGTAAGCGTGCATTAGAGGATTTGTAAACCTATGGTTGCATGAAGTGAATGCACATGAAAATTTTGTGTAAATGTTGTAATGTGCATGCATAGGTGTGGGTGCACATGTTGAGATGCATTGTGTGAATGCATGATTGTGATGTATGATCATTGCAAATAAATAATAGATGGAATGATGAATTAGTGGTAATTCTGAGATCATTTCATGAGTTGTTGGGAATGCAAGAGAAGGTTGTACCAAGGTAGTCATGAGGATAGTACTACTAGAGTGCTCTGTTGGAAGGACAAAGCTACATAAAAATGATATGGCTGCATTTAAAGTTTTAAGCTGATTGTAGGGACAATTGGAAATCTAATTTTGGCATGAACAGATTTGTAAATTTCAGATTTGTGATTTTGCTGATAATTACTAATGACTGTTTGGCTATTTGATAAGTGTGCCAGGAAGACACACTGCAGAAAGACCATGCGTGATGGCCTGCAGAAGCCAAACTTCATGGGAAGGATCCCATGCTTTGGAAATGGGTTTTGGGTGAAACGGCATTGTAAATATTGATAATATATCAACTGAATTGCATGTGGTAAGCCATGCGAGTGAGGTGGTAAAGGTTATGTCAGGAAGACATGTGTGGGTTACGGAATGTGAAAAGGAAATAAGATGGCAAACCGAGGTACTGTTAACTCAGAGAAGGGACCCCCCATTCCTCACAAGTAAAGAGAGACTACATCTACAAATGGATAAGTGTTATGTAAACCCTGGATGATATATATATGCATGTCTAATTGTTAGAATTACTATGCAGAGCATGTTTTGATTTTATTTCCATTAAGGTAGACTTCTTGAGTATGATTAGGGGTCTACATGGCTCACATCAGTGAGGCGTGCACACTTTTCTGATGTTGGGTTATGTTAGGATTGTCAATATTGATTATGTCCTAAGGGAATGGATGCATTCCTAGTTTTTCAATAGTTGATAGTGAATGTTATGAAATATGTTTACAATTTTGGAGTAGCAATGCTGATGAGCTTGTTTATCCAGCTTGAAAAAATGCAATTAGTGCTGTGCACTGAAGAAGTAAAGTGAAAAGGTTGTCGTGAGGGGTTGCGGGGAAGGGTGTTATGTGCATGAAGGGTTGTGGCACGTGTGAAAGGATGATGAAAGCTTGAGGCAGAGTAGTAGAGCCTTGACCTATATGGTCAGTGGCACAGTTTCCTTCCATTGGCTGAAGACCCAAACGGATGTGTTGGCTCGGCAATGGAGAGGGCCAGCTAGGTATGGGACTGGTGGGGCACCACCAAGTGCTTGGTAAACCCAGTCGACGTGAAGGTGGATTGGTTGGGCACTATAAACTAATTGATGTTGTGGAGCAGCATGTGTGTTGGAAAAACATCCAAGTCCATAGGCAATCCCAAGGCTTGCAAAAGTGAAGCAGGACCTTGTGGACCAAAGAGGAAATGCACAATACAGATAAGTATTCAATTTCATTTATTATTGTTTGGAATAATGAATATTTTAGGTATAAGCCTTCTAACAGCTAAGCTAATACACTGTTATTTATTGTTGGAAACCTTGTTCAGTGCAAGAATCAAGGACCCTGAGAGGGCTACAAATGCTTGGTAAATCCAAAGAGTAACTGGTTGGGCACTACAAATGCTTGGTAAATCTAGAGAGTAACTGGTTGGGCACTAGAAATGCTTGGTAAATCCAAAGAGTAACTAGTTGGGTGCTACAAACGCTTGGTAAATCCAGAGAGTAACTGGTTGGGTGCTACAAATGCTTGGTAACTCCAGAGAGTAACTGGTTGGGCATTAACTACTTAATGTTGTAGAGTAGCCGGCGTGCTGGACAAACATTCCTTAAATACTTGATAAACCCAGACGGAGTACTGAATTAACATATTGCTAAAAGGGATGTCTAATAAACCCAGTCAATGTACTGGCTTGGCATTACCTATTCGAATAGTTTTGGAGAAACCTGCGTGCTAGCCCAACATTCATTATTGTACCCACAGGAAATCTGAGGCTTGTAAAAAATAGGAGTCTATGGAATAGAGTGAAGACATCCAATACAGCTAAGTATTTGGTTATCTTGCAGCTTCTTTCTTATTTAATATGAATATACATGTGTATGTGATTTGATTATGATTTCTTAAACTCTTGCTTAAGGATAAACCCTATGAAAATAAACTAAACATGTCAATTGATTCAATGTTTGAGTGTAGGTATTACTGGAAGCAAGGACTATGAAGGAATCCTAAGGATGCATGTGGACATGTGATTGTCTTGGAAGAGCTCAGCATGAGGAGCAATGAGGAAAAAGGTTCTAGTGTACTTGTGTAGGTCCTAGCAGCCAAAGGCTCTGTAGGCAACAATGGGGAAGGGTTCCCTAGTTGAAAATCCTTAGACAGACCTTAGACACTAAGTGTCATAGCCAAGGAAGGGCGAGTCAAGAATTCATGCTGAAGTGAAAGAGGATAAGAGCATGATAACGACAGTGGTGTGGATTCCAGAATGGAACAAGGCTAAGAGGAGAAAACTCTTACTGCTCTCTCTTTCCTTTTATTGATGAATTTATAAAAACAGAAAATTGTTTGATGCATGTCATGACTTGAAATGATTGTGAATGTTGAATTAGTGAATTACCTGTGAAATGATGAACATGAATGAGTTCATTTGCATATTGGGAAAGAATGAAACGCGTGGAAGTGTTTGGATAAAGCATGAACTCCCTATGTCAATTTGAAAAGTGATTGACTGATCTTAATGTTTATATTATGCTTAGCCTAACAGAAATTGCAATGATGAATTTCACAGGTGGGAAATTGAAAGCAATTGGTTGCCATTGTTATAAGACCAACAGAGCTAGCAAGCTAGTGTGGGATGTTGTGCACATCAACCATGGAAGCAGACCAAAGACTGTTGTATTTGGCCGAAAATCTGCTCCAAACAGTTGTCGAGACCCAAGAAAATCTTGGAGATATGCTCAAGCTACAGAAGCAGCAGAATCACATGAACCACAAGGTTTTGCAGGACTCTATTCATCTACAAAGAGAGGTAAAAAGAATTCTGGGAGCAATCAGTAAGGGAAAGGAAAGTGGATCAATGAAGAAGCATTCATCCAATCATCCCATTAAGAAACGTTCCAGGTGGGAAGACTCAAAGGAAATTGAGAAGGAGAAGTTAAATCAACCACTGAAATGTTGGAAATGTGGAGGAGATCATTGCCTCCGCAACTGCTCAACAAGGAGCAACAAGAAAGCTAGCAACCATGAATATTTCAGGCTTGTATATCAGTTGAGAAGCAAGGAAAAAGAAGGGATTTTTGTGGAGCAATGCCCACCTGCAGAGCTGGAAGATCACATCCAACAGGGACAGCTTGTGGGAACCAAAGGACTTGGTCCTGGAAGTTCCAAGTAAAAGGATGCGATGCAGGGGAAGGCCTGCAACATTTTTGCAAATTTTTGATATGTATAAATTGTAAATGTAATCCTAAGTAATGGAACATCGAGGACGGTGTTATTTTAAGGGAGGGGGAGTTGTAGTACCCCTATTTTGACCCTTATGGTTATTGGCCTCAATGTAAATAATGTATGCAATGTGTGTCACCCTAGTGTGGAGCTCAAGGCCAAGGCCCCACTAGTGGATGTTCAGGTTTTAGTGCATAGGAAAGTATTTGACAGTGGATTATTCATGGGCTGTTAAGCCATGAAGAAATGTAAATGATGTAAATATTAATATTTCAATAAAACACCTAAGGGACTAGCTATGGAGGCAACGTGAGAAATAGGGGTTGCGTATCCACTAGGGAGTGGTGAGGGTGGGGGGGGGGGGGTTATGGGATGGGAACCTATGTTGCCACTTGTCCATTCATGAACCCATATGGCCTCCCATAA
This sequence comes from Larix kaempferi, assembly GCA_027924585.1. Lineage (NCBI taxonomy): Eukaryota > Viridiplantae > Streptophyta > Pinopsida > Pinales > Pinaceae > Larix > Larix kaempferi. Next base: position 19,346,634 of record BSBM01000464.1, on the reverse strand, counting down.
TGCCATTAATTCAGTTGTAAGAGAGTGGTTGAGAAAATGGCTCATGAAGTCAATGGAGTATGGAACAGACCTACAGACCCATATGGCAGGGGATGACCTATGCTTGTGTGCCTCGTAAACCACTTCATGCCTGGGGAATCGATGCAACCTGTTTCCTATCCTGTTGTTAGGGAAGAGGAATTCATTCATGCAGGAAGACTCATGAACCCACAGAAGAGAGGAGAGATAACCAAAGGTCGCGATTCTGTGGTGGCACAAATCGCAGAGCCAAGTATTACCAAAAAACCCTGTTTTAGAAGAGGATAGTGGAAATCTGTGAGGGGATTCACGTGGGAATATTTTGGGAAAGATCCAAGAGTGGGTTGAAGTGGGAAAAGGATCAAAGAGTTGGATTCCAGAGTGGAAAGAGTGAAATCTCAAGTATCCATTGGTTTAGAAGTCAGCACCAGCCATACTTGCCTAGATCAGTGTTGAGGGAAGGGGCACCTGAGGGACTATGTAATAGAGAAGGGGACCTTACTGAAGCTTAGAGTGGAGGTGATGGGGATTCTTGGGATGTCTGAAGACAAGGGGATATGCTTGTCTCTCTATGGTGGATCTCAATGAGTTAGTAAACTCAGTATTTGCTTGACAAACCCATTACGTGTTGAATGCCTTGAGCGACTGTGAACCAATCCTGTGAGTGAGCCTGAGTGATGCTCCTTAGTGGATACATAGCCCTAGCTCGGGGGTGATCTTTGATTGCTGAAATAATAGAGGCTAGGCAGAGATCTATGGTTGGGATGGAATGTTGCAGTCCATAGTCGGTTGCCTAGTGGTTTTCAATGAAAAGATAATTGCCTTGTGGTGTTTTGGAATAAGGATGTCTCATGTGTTTATAACTATGCTTATTACATACCAGTTATTGGTTGAATGAATTTATATGGAAGTGGAGCAATAGGAATCTTTGTATGAGTAGGGCTGTATACTTATGCTTTGTATATGAACCTATGTTTGAAGTTGTTGTTGTGCCATGATGAATGTTGGATGCATGCTAGATGTGTATTATGTATTATGTTCTGGGCATGTTTTTGCTTTGCTTTTGCACCTTGCATCTTATTGTTATGCTGGTAGTCATGCTTGAGGAATAGGACTAAATGCCTACATGTCATCTCTCGATCTATTTAGAGGAAATGGTCTAAGTATAATCCCTTTTGTAGGGTGGATAATGCTTCAGTATCTTTGTGTTTATGGATGCATGGACCCTCCTACATGAGTTATTGAGCATACTTCTATATATTACCTTTTATACTTATGTTGTACTTACATATGTTACTATTGATGAATAGGAATAAGTTCAAGGCTAAAAGGTGCAGTCTATTCCAGTCAAGACTATGATCAGGAAGAATAGGCACTATGTGGACTAGACAAAGGACAAAAATACTCGGCAAAAGTGGAGAAGAACCCTGACATGAATAAGGTTTAATGCTTTTAAGTGGAGTTATGGACAGAACTTCAATGGAAAATTTAGCATGATATTAGTGTTTAGATGGGGCAGGGATTTCACCCTTGGATAGATCTCTCTAAGAGATTTCCAATGCTACCAACCTTGTCTCATTTGGACCAAGGATGGAGAAGTTATGCCCCCCAAAAGATGGTGTGGAAAATTACCATGACAGAGGGTATGGTTCCGCATGCCCGCATCCATAATGCAGATTGTGCATTGCGGAAGTGACCGTTTTTAGAAGTCGAGTTTGGCACTCCCGCATCCGCAATTGCAGATTGCGGATTGCGGAAAGGTAATCTTTCTGGTTATGAAATTTGGCAATTCCACATCCGCAATTGTAGATTGCGGAAACATAATCTTTTTGGTTATGAAGTTTGGCACTTCTACATCCGCAATTGTGGATTGCGGATCCATCATCGCGGATTGCGGATTGTGGGTCCACCATTGCGGACAGCGGAAAGGTAAGCTTTCCAGTTATGAAGTTTGGCACTTCTGCATCCACAATTGCGGATCCATCGTTGCGGATTGTGGACTGCGGAAAGGTAAGCTTTCCGGTTATGAATTTTGGCACTTCCGCATCCGCAATTGCGGATTGTGGATTGCGGATTGCAGATTCCTAGTTGCGGGTTGCGGATTGTGGATCCAATTCATTTCAACTCTCTGTGTGTATTCAGTCGAATTTGGAGAAAAAATAAATGTATCAGGGTCTCCTGTGGCCATGGAGTTCAGTGGAGACATGACAATTTTATACAGGGAGTGACCACTTTTATCACATTGGTCACTGGGAAATAAGGGTAACCTTGAATCATACTTCTTAACCACTCTCCCGAGGCCAAAATGTGGAGTTCATTTTAAATCCATCTTTCGGATGCCCACTGAATAGGACTCCACATGATCATAAAAAAATCCCAAAAACACATTCGTTTGTTCCTCATTCCCATGCTGTCAGCATTTTTTTAGATGCTTTCTTTATTGACGAATTTTGTCGTCTGAGTCTTCCATGATAAATTTCTTCAATCTTCAACATTTGAGTTAGGTTCTTCCATCCATGATGTCCTTTTGTGTGAGCAAGAGATTTATTTGATTGTCATGCTCACGGACGGAGAAGAACCTTGTTGGGATGACCATTAGAGCAACTTTCTACATTGGATGTCTTTGCTTTCTCAACCATGCTTTAATAGAGGTGATATTTTCTGGAAAATAGATCTTTGATACAAGCTCTTTTGGATTTTGATTTGCAGCATGGGATCATTTTAAATACCATACATCTGTGAGATCTGCTTCATTTCTGTGGGTCCATCATAGTGAACTATCTGAGACATTCATTAATCTGAGAGTGAATGGAGCCCCAAGATAGTACTACATATATCATAAGTATCAGTTATTTAACATGGATTATCATGACCCAAATATCAAACTGAAGAGGACCCTCATTTTCTAAAACTAATAAGCAAAATGAAATGTCACATATAGAAACTTTCTTTTATAAGTAGATTCCGCTCTTTTAGGAAATGCCTTTGAGATTTCTCATAGCCCTATATTTCCATGTACCAAGAATTTGGACTAGGATTTATTTGAAACAAAATAAAGAAAACAAAGAACAAGCGAACAAATGAATCAAATGAAAGCAATCAAAATGAAATAGACTACTCAAAACAGAAAACAATAAACTAGAAATAACGTAAAAACAAATTTTATTTATTTACAAACAACTTCTAAACCTAAGTGAAATATTGCTTCAGAGCAAGGCCATTGACAGGGATGTTTTCTTACCCCTTGTAAATATTTCAGTTTGTATGTCGACGGATCAAGCTTGTCGGACATTTGGTAAGGGCCAAGCCATAATTGTTGAAATTTTGTGTGCTTTCCCTTATCGTCAAGTGGGTGATCCCACTTTAGAACCAAGTCACCTACTTCAAAACTCCTTTTTCCAGAATTCTGTTTATCAAACCACCTTTTGACAATATCTTGGTGTTGGTGGAATCTATCTTTGGCCTTCTACCGTGATTCTTCAAGCTTCAACAGGGTATCAACTCGTGGCTGTAGGATTTCGCTGCTGGAACCTCGAGAGGTTTGGGCTAGTTGTAAGGATGGGATTAGTATATTAGAAGGGAGTATGGCTTCTTTCCCATAGACCAGTGTGTAAGGGGAAACTCCTAAGGAATTCTTTGGAGTAACACTATCTTTCCATAAAGCGTTTGGAAGAGTTGCATGCCAATTTCTCTGATTCTCAATAATAGTTTTCTTAAGAATTCAGATGAGAATTTTATTCGTGGATTCAGCTAGTCCATTTCCATGGGGATAGGAAATGGACTCTTTTGACATCGACAAATCCAGTAGCCTTGACTATCATTGACGAGGAGGAACGAGAGCACCTGTTCCATACATAGATATGGGTTCAGAACAATCCATTGCATCTGATTGTGGACAATGGGAGCCAAAAGAACTTTGTTTCTAAAAAACTTGTAAAGAAACTAGGTCTTGTGACCACTCCACATCCTCAGCCTTACAACATCGGTTGGATGAAGGATGGACAAGAGCTAAGGATCACCCGACAATGCAAGCTTGCATACTTCATAAATCCTTTTCAAGATGAAGTACTTTGTGATGTGGCACCCCTCTCTGTATGTTGAGGTGTGTGAGCTATCTAAAAGAACCACCTAAATATTTAATTATCGACTAGGGTTGGTAATCTTAGAGTTGAGGCACAGTATATGCTAAGGTAGAATGGAACCTAAGTTTCGGCTTGTCAGACCTTAGAAATGTTTAATAAAGAAAAGATCGAAAGATCTTTCAAAATGAAAAACTGAGTCAAACTTCAGAAAATATAACAGATGAACTAATTAAACCAAATTAAACCAATAGATCAGAATAGTATCAAATCATACAACTCTACTCTATGATTAAACAATAGAAAAAGAACAAATACTGATTAAAAGGAAAACTACTTATTACGAAAATGAAAATTACTTAACTTAAGACAAAAACTACAAACTACCTGATGAATTTGAATAAATACTTATGCATTCAGTTAATATTTCAAAACTACATTAAAGCATCTAATTCTAATTCCATTCTTCCTGATATTGTATGTCAAATGTCATAGGAACTGGAGTGAATGAATCGTAATGACTTTCAAAGGTAATAGAAAAACAAAATGGAAGTAAATCTAATCTAATTTTGACAAAGAGATTTAAACTACAAAGAGACCAATTACAATTAACCTTAAACATTATGATCTATGTTCTATCCATAAGCAAAATAATATAAAACTAATGAAATCTAGAAACAAGTAGAAAACTTAATAAAGACATTTATTTCTGAATTCAATTTGGAAACAAGTAGAAAACTTGATAAAGATATTTATTTCTGATACAAACTCTATCTCATGAACATCTTCATTATCTGTATGAATGGGAAACTGATCCTATACTAAGATAGCAGCAAACATACAGATTACAGAGAAGTAAGGAAATGACACGTACAGGAAAACAAATTTAATTATATAAATTGGAAAATACACTAGCTATTTGCAGAAAAGAAAATACAGAAAACATAAATAAAACCTCTGGTTGATGAGGGGCCCTTCCCAGCAATCAGAGAAGGAAACTAGACCAATTTAGTCACCAACAACAGAGCATCAACAATAAAACGCTGGAGCTTCCATTAACTGAGAAAATTACATAGTGCTTGTAACTTAAAAAGACTAACAATTGCCTAAACTCTAGAGACTTGGAGATTCGGAGACTAACTCGTCTCAGTCACAAAGAGGTCTATATATACAATTTTTCAATGGGGAGAGCAAGTCGACCCTTTAATGGTTGACTTCTCTAATAATAAAAAGTTTTTAAGACTGAAAAATGGCTTCCTGGTGGCTCACGACAATGCAGAGGTCACCTGCCTACTTTCATGGCGTCAATCATACCCGACGCGAACAACTGCATGTTCGTTTCCTTTAGTCGTGGGTAGAGTGTAGGTTGGCGAGATGGAAGGATGGATGAGAGGACTGCTAGAGTGTCGACGTGGGTAGAGCGTGTGCTGGTGAACTAAGTGTGGGAAGATGAGGCTCCTCTAGAACATTGGCGTGAGCAGGCGTACGTGATATCAGGCTGAACGAGTAGGAAAGTCAAAACTTTAAAGTGTTTACATGGGGAGACTGTGTGTTGTCGAGATCAAGAGGCAAGGAGGAGAATCTTCTAGAATCGGGGCTCATCAACCATAACCACCATGTTGCTAACAGAACCCACGTGTCTATTTCTGTCTTTAATGGCCAGGAATATGCCAACCAATGATTCCGTGGGCTGAACGAAGGGATGGACAACGGGTTGAATGCTGCTGGCGTCTTTGGCGTGAAAGCGAGTCTGAATGAAGGTCCATTTGAAGACCGTAGCCTATAGAGAAAAAACTAAATGCCACGCATGTCTAGAAATGTCACTTTAAACATTAATAAATCATCATATAGCGAGATTTGACCAAAATCCATATGATAAACGAATACATGCATACCTGGTCTGTTTGATAGTCTGAATGGCAGAAAGAATAACTTATCATAGCAAAAATAATGAAAATGACGCCACTCAGAGTAGATTTGATGATAAAAAATGGTGACAAAATAGACACTATCATTTCCCCAAACCGGAGATATTCCAGGTCCCACTAAGTAAAACAAGGAATTTCAGGAAGAAGGATGAGCTGCGGTAGCAACTGCCTTCGACTTGGAAGAGGAAGTGGTTTTAGCTTTAAGTTTCCGAAGCTTCCTAAACTAGTCCTTCAAGGTGTCATACTCCATCCGGAGAGTAGTATGGGATGCTGCTCTGGCATTGACCAAGCATTCAATGCTTCTTAATTCTGTGCGCGGTGACTTGTTTTCTTCTTGAAGGTCAGAGATTGTTTCCACATAATTTTGATTCTGGTCTATCAACCGTGCTATCACTCGAGTCAATCTATCCACTTCCTGCTAATTCAGAATGGGATGTTCTATGCAATGTTCCAAGTCCTTTTGAGGACTCAACTTTCTTGAAGATGTTTCAAGCTCAACAGTATGTTCTTCAAGAACTCTGTCTTCGTTGTGCACAGAGGAACTCTTAGCAGCAGGGGCTTCAGACAATTGAGCAGATACATTTGCTAATGTGAGGAGAGGTGTTTCAAGGATATGGTCGTTTGACTGGTTGTCTGAACGTGATGGCTGGATAGAAGTCTAGATGACAGATTGGTCAACGAACTAGTCACGATTTGTTCTCATGGATTTAGTGGGTACTGAAAAGAGTGGAGGTTCCAAAGTAGGATCACCAAGGGTAAGCTTAGGAGAAGGCGATAGATGGACAAGGTGTACATCTCCTAAGGGATTCTCATCAAACTGCACACGCTTGTGTCTTGTTCTGTTTGCGTAGAGGCTTGGGTAGGCTCATTAATACTGGCTTGGAAACGATGGTGTTTTCGAGAAGCAGAGGATTTGGCAATAGGCTTCTCGATCAAATGAGGGTTTAGAATTTCAAAAACAAAACGATCCCAGGTTTTCCCTCTCTTTTCCAGCTGGTGAATGATCAAGATTTTAATAAGACAATGATGGTACAAGCTTCCAGAGGGATTAACAATATTCTTCCTGACTTGGCTTGACATTTTCTCCAAACGTTTCAAGAAATAAAATGGGAAATTGAGGGTCTGATTGTTAACAAAATGTGCTAGCAATCTAAAATGGCAGACTTTAAAAACAGTAAACTTTCCCTCACAAGTGATCAGATGGATGATGACAGTCAAGGGATCTAGGTATTCCGGATTGACCCATTCCCGGAGGAATCCTTTTGTTCCAGCAACATGTTTATATTCAGCTTTTAAAGCAAATTCATGAGCCTTCTGTGGAAGGAAGAGATGTTTATGCCAGCGAGCTCCTTCCCTAGGGAGATTCATGTCTAAGATTCTTCTGTCAAAGAAAAAGTGAGATGGCCAACTTTGATCGTCTTGCCATCGAATCCTTTGGCGAACAACAGTGAAATTTTGTGGTCGTGACCTTGGAGAAGGCAGAGAAATAGACCCCATCCGACTCGAATGAATGCCTCATAGCATTCTTTGAACTCGGGGATGCAAAGTAAATCCTGGTAACTTCCAGGTTCATGATAGATTGGCGTTGCTTATAGAGGATGGGAGATGCAAATAGATACAAGAGGTGCAAGAAATTGCAGAGGACGCGGATCAACAGAGAAGATGGGACAACGAATGGAATGGAGCGAAATTCACGCAGCCATCAGTTTAAACTGAACTCCGTTTGAGTGGTTGAACGATGGACAAGGTGCATGCTTGAGAGATCACACTTGTCATTCAAAGATATTGAATTTAGTGCCAACATAGAAATGCATGAATCAGCGAATACGTGTGGCTATGATGTATTCAACGATGTCCAAAGCCAAGCTTTGGACAGGTTGAACGTAATTCTCGAAATGAAATTATAGACATAGATTATATGTGGGAGATCATGATAACTCGATTAATATGATAACAAGTCGTACAATAGGATAATTAAAGCCATATGGCAGTCATGCAATGATTTGAAATGATGCATAATCCATTCGTTTAATGGAGGCGAGATAAATAAGGGAATGTGAAACCACGTGCGAAATTGGCATTTGATTGATTCCTGATATAATTAGCCAATTAGATTTATCAATAATATTCAAATTTGGATACCTTGGCATGTTTAATAAAGCCATTATAAGCTATGGTTTCATTCAGCACTTCATTCAGATCGTTATACATTTTACTCGTTTGTCACCTCATTCGGATCGACATTCGACCCGTCATTCAACCCTTTATACAGACTTTTGTCTGTACAAAATTTGCTTGCTAATGCTGACTAAAGATGTTTTTGCAGGGAATTCCTGAGACTGTTAGGGCACAAAAGATGCTGTAAAATTTGCTTTTATGGATATTTCAGTTGCGTTCCTCTTTATTTTTCATTGATTAGGACAATCCTTCTTCTGTTATTTTGCATTATTCCTGAAAATACCTATCATTTTATCAAAGATAAACAAGCTTTTTTTCATAAATATTCAGAAAATAAAAACAGTTATGCTCCTCTCCCAAACCAAAAATATGGCTTGTCCTCAAGCCATAAAAGAAAAATTGATCAATATTCAAATAAATACATGTTTCAAGAAATAATATTCTAAAAAATGCTGTGATAATTTTCGTAAGAAAATGAAATATTAACTAATATATGTAGATGATTCAGATATTTAGATTCGTAAAAAAGAATACAACAATGCTTAAGAAGACCATATGAAGAATGATAGTATAATTGATGTGAAATGCCATAGGAAAACTAGTCATCCATGATTCATTATAAAGATCTCTTGTCATCCAAAGAATATAGATAAGGTTCACCGTAGAGCTTGTGAGATATGCTATAGTTATGGGTCCCGTTTCTAGGATAATCATATCCTAGGTATTGTTTGAATTAGATGACAGGGTCCAAGTCGAACTTATAGCCATTCTCTAATGACAGTATAAACAATTGGCCTAAACATGTATATTCAGGTTTTTTATGAGCCATGTGACTAGCAATGCATTAACCAAACCTCTTTTACCCGATATTGCCCCGATGCCAACAGGCTTGTTCAATACCCAGGCGGGTTTATCTTGGTACCATGCAAGCATAGCCCCGTTTCCAGCGAGCCTGTTCAGTACCCCAACGGGTTTACTTGCATTTACCGAGCTTCCTTTTTAAATATTTTACTTAGCATGGACTCGCTGCCAGCGAGCCTGTTCAGTACCCCTGCGGGTTTGCTTTGTATAATGATATTTTTAGTAAGGAAGCCGGTTGGCACTAGAGTGCACTAAGCATGTTAAACACATAATTCAAGTTTTTAATGCAAACCTTATAAGTAAATAATCGCCTAAATTATAGATCATGTCAAAAGATAATAACCTAAAGTTTTTCTTTGACCTCTCAATCTATCTTCTTCATAAAAGATTAGTAATGTTCCCCACAAAATAGAAAGTATCACTCACTTTTGGGCTACCTTTTAAAGTGCTTAAGAGACAAGTTTTGATAAAGAGTCTAAGATGAGCTAGTAGTCCATAGGTGTAAGATAGAGTTTCTGAAGATTATAGCAATTTAAAGTGGGCCTTAAGCAACTGTTCTAATGATAAATAAGAAATGTACATGTCTGGATCAAAAACCATATACAGAATCATAAAAGAAAGTGGTTAAAAATGATGGAAAGAACGTTTTAACTTTTCACTATGAACTTTCAATTTGAACAATAATCGAAAGAGAAGGAAAACTATATATATATATATATATATAGCACTTCCCTTTTCAGATAATATTGCATGAGCTGATTATAAAGTTCTTGTGATCAAACTACAAAACCACTTGTTAGATGATTCAAATTTATTCAAGACAAAAACATATATACAAAGAAAATTATGAAAATTTTTCAAAATTAAGGAAAAGAGTCTTCCTGTTTTATTTTACAGAATTCATAAGCCGGTCATAAAAATGAATTTCCTGTAAAGATGCAATCAATGGCTAGAAATTACTCTTATTATTAAAAAAAAGCAAGAACATATTTACATATATACAAATGAAAACAACCAAGAATTATTCAAGGACTAGGAGGAGGAGGAATAACTTCCTCTTCTACCAGTTCCATTTCCTCTTGTTGTAAGGCATTCTGCACAAAATCTTGTTTAGATATTGGTTGATGATAAAGTCTAAGTCTATGTCCATTCACAACAAAAGAAATTTGAGAATCATCAATTGTCTTAATTTTAACGGATCCGTTATAAAAAATTGTAACAATTTCATATGGACCCATCCAACGAGTAGTCAATTTACCTTTAAAGTTTTTGTACCTTGAATCAAAAAGTAACGCCCAGTCTCCAGTTCTAAATTGTTTTTGTTTAATGTATCTATCATGCAACTTTTGGCGTTGGTTTTGTATTAATATTGTGCATTGAATAGCATCTTGCCTAATGTCGTCTAATTCATTTATTTGTAGGATTCGTTGTGCCTGTGCTTCTTCTAGATTCATCCCTAGTTGTGCAGGCATACGAAAGGTTTTGACTTGAAATTCAATAGGTAGAAGAACTTGTTTACCATAAACGAGTTCATAAGGTGTGTGGCCGGTGGTGTTCCTGTAGGTTATTCTATAAGCCCACAAGGCTTCTGGGAGCCTATCTTCCCAGTCTTTGTGGTGTAACTGAATAGTCTTAGTCATGATGGATTCTAATACTTTGTTGGTGGATTCCACTTGACCATTGCCTTGCGGGTGATATGGTGAAGATTTACAATGTTTAATACCATATTTTTCAGTAATCTCTTTCATTAATTTGGAGGCAAACTGAGATCCTTGATCGGTTACAATTTCCCTAGGTACACTGAATCGAGTAAATATTTCTTCATATATGAATTCCACCACAGATTTCTCTGTGGCTCGAAACAAGGATTTGGATTGTACCCACTTGGTTACATAATCTGTACAGACTAGGATGTACTTCTTCTTGCAAGACATAGGGGAAATTGGCCCAACAAAATCTAGAGCCCATTTTTCAAAAGGCTTAATCATGACTTGGGGTTGTAAAGGAATCTCATCGGATGGTGTAGGTCTACCCATTCTATGGAAACTGTCACACCCCTTGACGTACTTGGCAGCATATTTGAAAATGCTTGGCCAATAATACCCAAAGTGCGACACTTTGTATGTTGTTCTCTTATCAGAAAAATGCCCGCCACAAGGTCCACGATGACATGCATGTAGGATCTCTGCCATCTCATCCTCTTGTACACATCATCTAATAATGAGATCAGGACCAGTACGAAAGAGATCATTATCCAACCAAGAATAATTAGAACTTTGAACTATTATCCTACGTTTCTTAGGTGGGGAGAGATGGTTTGGTAGCTTTCCAGTTGCTAAATAACTGGCTATGTCTGCAAACCATGGGGTTCGAATAGACATAGCGAACAAATGTTCATCTGGGAAGTTATCATCGACAGGACTAGCATTATCGTTAGTTTGAATTCGAGAGAGAAAATCAGTTACCACATTCTCTCGACCGGGATGATCAACAATGGTGATGTTAAATTATTGGAATAGAAGAAGCCACCGAGTCACTCTGCCATTGGTGATAGGTTTATTCATTAAAAATATGATGGCAGAGTGGTCAATGTGTATAAAGATTTCATATCCTGTGATATAATGACGAAACTTGTTGAAACTCTTTTTCAATAACAGTGTATTTTGATTCTACAGGAGTTGAATTTTTACTAGCAAAGTAAATGGAATGTGACGTTTGTTCCTCTTTTTGACCTAAGACTACCCCTATAGCTATGTTAGAAGCATCAGTGGATATATGGAAAGGAAGGGACCAATTTGGGCCCCTAAGTATTGGTGCCACTGATAGCTTTGCTTTCAAGGTTTCGAAGGCATGTTGGCAAGGTTCAGTCCATTGGAATTCTGTGTCTTTCATGAGTAGCTTGAACATAGGTGCGGCTATCTTAGTGAAATTTTCAATAAAATGTCTATAATAGCCTACATGGCCAAGAAAAATTCTTACTTCCTTCAAGGTTTTCGGAGGAGGAAGATTAATAATTATATCTATCTTGGCAGGATCTACCTTGATACCTTGAAGAGACACATGATGTCCTAGAACTATGCCTTCGGTTAGTAACATTTTTCATTTTTCGTGACTCAGGGCTAAGTTCGTTTCTTGGCACCGAATAAGAACTGTTTCAAGGTTATCAAGGGCTTCTTGGAAGGTATTACCATAAACTGTAAAGTCATCCATATAAACTTCTACACAATCATGTATAAGGTCAGCGAAGATTCCTAGAACTGCCCATTGGAAAGTAGCAGGTGCATTACATAGGCCAAATGGTAACACTCGATAGGCATATATCCCCCAAGAAAAAGTAAAGGTTGTCTTGTATTGATCCTCAGGTGCTAGTAGGATTTGATTGTATCCACTATACCCATCAAGGAATGAAAAATATTGTTTCCCTGATAAGGTGTCTAACACCTGATCAATGAAAGGCAATGGGAAGTAGTCCTTGAGAGTGGCCTTGTTTAGTTCTCAAAAGTCAACACAGATATGCCATTTCCATGTGACTTTCTTTGGAACTACCACAAGAGGAGATACCCATTTACTGTTGGAAATTGGGTAAATGAAACCAGCGTTAAGGATTTTTTGTAGTTCATCTTTTACTATATCCTTTAGGGCTAGATTCATTCTTCTCTGGGGTTTCCTAATAGGAGGTATGTTCAAGTCTATATAAATGTGGTGGATACAGGTATTTGGGTGTATACCTTTCATATTGGTATATTCCCACACAAATGCTCCAGTTTGACTCTTGAGAACTTTTAGTAATTGTTTTTGCTGACTCTCATCTAAGCTTGCATTTATATGTAGAAATTTGCCAGAACTAACCTCACAAGGTATGGTATAGGATCCTAAATGTTCTTCGATTGCGAAGACACAATGTGTACTCGTAAATGTTGAGAGACTCATGTTTTCTTGGAATTCATCTCCAAAGATCTGGTCAAGTTGGGAGAAAGACAGAGGAAAGTCTATACATGTTGTGGAAGAGATAAATTGATTCAACACATTCTCGGTGTTTTGTTCTTGAAGTGCCCAGGAGAAATCACTAACCAGGGAAATTTCTTCCAAGTTCTCATCTACGAAAGGATAATCAAACCAAAATAGGTTTTCAATTACTAGTTGAGATGGTGGGTAGAAATCTATTTTTCTTGTCGATAACCCATCTGAGATAATCATCTCTCCATCCCTACATCTGATAAATGCATTTGTCGTAGCTAACCAAGGTCTTCCTAAAATAATGGGGTGACCTTTGGAAGGGTCTTTTGATTCTATGACCATGAAGTCCGCAGGATATTACCATGAAGCTACTGATACAGTGATGTCATCTAAGATCCCAGCAGGCTGCACCATCATGCGATCTGCTAATTCTAGCATTGTTGGGGTAGGGTGGAGGAACTGTCCTAAATTGAGAGTTTCTAAAACTGTGGTAGTCATCAGGTTGATAGTAGCTCCTAGATCAATAAGTGTGTTCCCTATTGCGGTGTTATTGATGATAATAGTCACCACAGGGTTTCCTGGGTTTGAATACTTTGGGATTCTTAGTTGGTCTTCTATGCAATCTGATATTTCTCCTATTACATGAATCGTCGTAGGGTCTTTTTGTTTTCTACCTGGTCTCTTAATACAAAGTTCCTTTATTACTTTACTATATATTGGGATATCCTTAATGGCTTGTAACAAAGGGATCTTAATGCAAATATTTTTTAATTCGTTAATGATATCATACTCTGGATAAGTTACAGGTTTTTCTATTACTAGACGCTCCGGATATGGAGGTGAGTTTTCCCTTGTAATTACTTCTTTATGTGGATGGTTATGTGTTAAAGATTTAGGAATAACCACATCTTCAAGAATGGCATCATTCAAAACTTCACTAGGTATATCTTCTTCATTTTCTTCTTGGATAACAACTAATGACTTGGGATGATTTTTCAAAACTCTTCCAGACCGCAGTTGAATTTCGTGTATTGGTGCGGTCGAAATGGCATATGATGGAATAGGTAATAACCGAATGTTGTTAAGAGCTCTGGTGGGCTTGTAATTAGGATTCGGTATCGGTTGTGCAGGTAATATTGTGGGTCTTGGAGGATTCATATTCTGGAAATGGTGTGGTTGATTTGGGATAGGGGGTAGTGAAGGAGGTGTAAATCCAGGCAAAAGTTGTTAAATATTAGGTGGGTAAGGATAGTTAGGCATAGGAGGAGGTGGTTGAGAATAAGCTTTTCCTCTCCACCCATGTGGCTATTGTTGTTGTTGGGTATTCTGAGGAGGGTACTGCGGTGGCCAATTCTGCCAACCTGAAGTATTCCATTGTTGAGGGGGTTGATAAGGATAGTAATAGGGTGGAATTTGTGATGGATCTTGATATGATGGTTGATCTCTAGGTTTCCAAGGCCTCCTAGATGATTCACCAAAGTTTCCACTCTTATACACATCTTGCAACCCAGGCAATGATGGACAATTATTAGTTGGATGTTCTTCGATACAACGGTGATAGACTGAAACATTATTCAATGGACATTCTCATTGAGGATGTTTAGTTCTACACCTAGGATAGAAAAAACTCATTGCTTCACGCTCTTCATCTTGTGTCTTCTTAGCTTGTGGTGAATCTAGTTGAGAACCCATGGCTCCTAAGATATCTTTTTTGAAATTTTCCAATAGGTTTCCCAACTCTACCCTTGTAACTCCACCAGGACTGGATGTGTTCCCTTTCGGGTTCCTAGCATAAGATTCTCGAAAGTGTCTTCCACTTTTCCCTCTGCTTCTAGAGTAATTCCTACATAGTTCACAAATCTGTGCAAAAGACTGATGAGAGATATCTCTTGCTTCCATGAGATTAAGGTTTTCTAAGAATTCTTTTGAGATTCCCTTGAGGAAGAGTGTCCTTACTGCATCTTCTCAAAGATCACTATATTTGGACTTGTGTAACACATAGTTAAATCTCTCGAGATAGTCTTCTAGGCTCTCATATTCAAGTTGTTTAATTTTAAAACTATCATTGCGAGAGTCCTTAGGTCTACAATAATCCTGATATTTCCGTAGAAATGCATTCTTCATGTCTTCCCAATTTCTAATACTAGACTCTCCTAATCCCATGAACCATCGAAGAAAGGAATATTTTAAGTTGTAGGAAAATGTTTTAGCTTTTGGCCGTCTTGTAGGTAATTATAACTCCAACACAAAATGTCAAACTTGAACAAGAATGTATCCGGATCCGCATTACTCTTCGCATAGAAGGTTGGTAGTGAGGAGGGAGGGATATTTTTCATAGTTACATATTGTGCAGTGTCTAAGATAGGGAATCCAAAAGTGCCTTCAGTTCTAACTTCTTCTTCTCCTTCATCTTGTCAGACACAATCTTCATTTTCATCCTCCATGAAGATTCAATTGCCAAAGAGAGAAAACCTAGGTGGATCTTTTCTTGGTGAATATGGGATGTCCCAATGTTCTGTTTCAGGAAGAGTATTCTTCTTTTTAGGAGGAGAATTACCAGCTACGTGGGTGTCCAGTTTTAAAGGTCCTACTGTTGTTGTCTCAATTTATGAAATGACTATGTTCATAGAATTCTCAAAAAGAATGTCTACTTACGCAGGATCAACAAAATCTACTAAGTTTGAACCACCTACTATTGAAAAAGTAGTGTCTTTTGGTTCTTGGACTAATGGAGGATTGGAAGGTTCTGAAGTTTTATCCTTTGGATTTTCCTCTTGTCTAAGTTTGGTCTCAATATGAGCTTGAGGTTCTTGTGGAATTTCTTTATGAACAAACTATTCTGATGTCCCTATGGTTTCCCCTAATTGATTTTCAGAAAGGATTTCCTTTGCTTTCCAAGTAGGACTATCCCCCTTAGGTGTCTTGTGATACCTTTTTGTTGAGTTAGCAGTTGGGGTGGCACACCCCCCGTATACATTAGTAGGAATTCTAGTGGGGATTCTAGTAGGAGGGCTAGCTTTAATAAATCTACCTTTTGAGTCTTTAGACCTATTCATGAAAACAAACTGAAATAAATTCTAACTGCATTACTACTACTGCTGGGTTTTGGGGATGCCTATTATAATATATGCACAAGTTCTTACCTCTCGTCTTACTGCTCACCCGCCACCAGCCTATTTCTAAATTTCAAAAAGCGAAAAAATTTAAATCTATTACTAAGTTTCAAATGATATTTCTACAACTGAATTCTACTTATCTGTCTACAACTGAATTCTACCTATCTATCTACAACTGAATTCTACTTATCTATCTACAACTCCCCGACAACGGCGCTAAAATGTTGAGGTGTGTGAGCTATCTAAAAGAACCACCTAAATATTTAATTATCGACTAGGGTTGGTAATATTAGAGTTGAGGCATAGTATATGCTAAGGTAGAATGGCACCTAAGTTTCGGCTTGTCAGACCTTAGAAATGTTTAATAAAGAAAAGATCGAAAGATCTTTCAAAATGAAAAACCGAGTCAAACTTCAGAAAATATAACAGATGAACTAATTAAACCAAATTAAACCAACAGATCAGAATATTATCAAATCATACTACTCTACTCTACGATTAAACAATAGAAAAAGAACAAATACTGATTAAAAGGCAAACTACTTATTACAAAAATGAAAATTACTTAACATAAGACAAAAACTACAAACTACTTGATGAATTCGAATAACTACTTATGCATTCAGTTAATATTTCAAAACTACATTAAAGCATCTAATTCTAATTCCATTCTCCCTGATGTTGTATGTCAAATGTGATAGGAACTGGAGTGAATGAATCGTAATGACTTTCAAAGGTAACAACAAAACAAAATGGAAGTAAATCTAATCTAATTTCGACAAAGAGATGTAAACTACAAAGAGACCAATTACAATTAACCTTAAACATTATGATCTATCTTCTATCCATAAGCAAAATAATATAAAACTAATGAAATCTAGAAACAAGTAGAAAACTTAATAAAGACATTTATTTCTGAATTAAATTTGTAAGCAAGTAGAAAACTTGATAAAGATATGTTATATAGAAGCAAGTAGAAAACTTGATAAAGATATTTATTTCTGATCCAAACTCTATCTCATGAACATCTTCATTATCTGTATGAATGGGAAACTGATCCTATACTGAACAAAGAAACTATTGAAACTAGAATACTTGGAGAATGAAATTATAACTCTGATCTAAAATAAGTCTTAAGAAAATGAAATAAATTATATTAATAATAAGACTGATAAATTCTAAAATAGTAACATATTGGAAAATAAAAGATGGAAGACATAACTCAAAAAACATTTAAAACGAAGCTAAGGAAAATGAGATGGAAACTAAGAATAATGAAAAGCTTAATTAAAACTTTATGGAATCTAAAGCAAAGGCCTAATTATGGTTAAAAATGTTAATTAAGATAAAGAAAGATTACAATTAAATATCCTAAGAAACTGAATTCAAAATAAGCATAAAAAAGTGCAAAAAGAATGAAAGTCCGAATGACGATCTGGATGACTGTCCGAATGACAGTCCGAATGGAAGAAAAACGAATTAAACTAAGGAAAGAGGCAGTTTTGATGACCTTAATCGTCAGCTGGCGAATGCAGATGAACCTATAGTGCAAAGAAGTTAGTGAGAAGACTGTTGAGAAGCTAAGATAGTAGAAGCAACCTATTCTAATTATTATTGAAAAGATGAACTACTTCTATAACATAGTTAAACAAAACTAAGAATAATACTTAACCTACAGCTATAGAAAAGGAAATTAATGGAACTAACTCTAATTATAACTAAGCTGGAAACAACAACTACCTAAATTCTATCTAATTACAAAAGACTGAAAACAAACTATCTAACTGCAAAAGATTGAAAACAAACTAAAATTACCATGCTTGGTCGACCATTATCAATCCTGGAAAGCAAACTAAGTTAGCAGCAAAAATACAGGTTACAAAGAAGTAAGGAAATGACACGTACAAGAAAACAACGTTAATTATATAAACTGGAAAATAAACTAGCTATTTGCAGAAAATAAAATACAGAAAACATAAATAAAACCTCCGGTTGATGAGGGGCCCTTCCCAACAATCAGAGATGGAAACTAGATCAAATTAGTCACCAACAATAGAGCATCAACAGTAAAATGTAGGAGATTCCATTAACTGAGAAAATTACATAGTGCTTGTAACTTAAAAATACTAACAATTGCCTAAACTCTAGAGACTTGGAGATTCAGAGACTAACTCGTCTTAGTCACAAAGAGGTCTATATATACAATTTTTCAATGGGGGGAGAAAGTTGACCCTTTAGTGGTCGACTGCTCTAATAATAGGCAGTCTTTAACACTGAAAAACGACTTCCTGGTGGCTCAGGACAACACAGAGGTCACCTGCCTGCTTTCACAGCATCAATCCTACCTGATGCGAATAGCTGCGTGTCCATTTCCTTCAGTCATGGGAAGAATGTATGCTGGAGAGATGGATTCATGGAGGAGAGGACTGCTGGAGCGTTGAGGTGGGCAAAGCGTGTGCTAGAGAATTGAGCGTGGGCAGACGAGGCTCCTCTAGAACATTGGCGTGAGCAGGCATGCGTGATATTAGGATGAACGAGCAGGAAAGTCAGAACTCTAAAGTGTTGATGTGGGAAGACCATGTGCTATCGAGCTCAGGAGGCAAGGAGGAGAATCTTCTAGAACTGGGGCTCATCAACCATAACCACCACGTTTTTAACAGAACCCACGTGGCCGTTTCTGTCTTTAATGGCGAGGAATATGCCAACCAACAATTCTGTGGGATGAACGAAGGGATGGACGACGGTTTGAATGATGTTGGTGTCTTTGGCGTGAAAGCGAGTCTGAATGAAGGATCATTTGAAGACCGCATCCTATAGAGCAAAAAATAAATGCCACGCATGTCTATTAATGTCACTTTAAACATTAATAAATCATAATATAGCGAGATTTAACCAAAATCCATATGATAAATGAATACATGCATACCTGATCTATTTGATAGTCTGAATGGTGGAAAGAATAACTTATCATAGAAAAAAACTATGAAAATGACACCACTCAGAGTAGATTTGATGATAACAAATGGTGACAAAATGGACACCAACACCGTAGCCGACACCCTGTTTGGGAAACCTTACCTATGGGATTGCCATAGAAGTTATCAGTCACAACCACAGAAGTTGATTGTCAGAATCGGAAATCAGCGATACAGCATACCAGAACGACGACTTACACCAACTGTTACCTTGGTATCTGCGAAAAAGACAAATAATTTCATCAATCATGCTCAGAAGTTCGCATTGATTATGATAAAGACGCAACATTATAGGAAGCCTGCAGCAACTATTCGAGTCACCGACCAATGCAGCTCCCGACAGAAGCAATAGATCGACAATATTCTTGATGAATACCAGAACCTATTCCAAGTTCCTGACAGAGTACCTCTACATGTTCAGGTAAAACACTCTATTGAACTTTCTCCTGGTTCTTCTTTTTCTAACACATCTGTTTATAGAAGATCCATTCTCGAAAATGAAGAGATTTGCAGACAAATCCAAGAATTACTCGACAAAGGCCATATTCGACCCAAATCCTCCCCTTGTGGAAGTCCAGTTGTCCTAGTTCCGAAGAAAGATAGGACTTGGAACATGTGCATCGACTACAGAGCTCTCAACAAAATTTCAATAAAGAATCGCTACCCTCTGCCGCAGATAGACGAGCTCATTGACTGTCTGAAAGGTGCTAAGTTCTTTACTAAGATTGACCTCAAGTCGGGATATCATCAGATTCCAATCGAGCCCTCGAATGTGTGGAAAACTACTTTCAAGACCAAGGAAGGATTGTGTGAATGGTTAGTCATGCATTTCGGCTTAACCAATGCACCTACGACCTTCATGCGATACATGGATGACATTATTCGACCTTTCATCAGCAAATGTGTTCTCGATGACATTATTCGACATGTCAGACAGCTTCGACAAGTCCTTGATACTCTCCAGCAACATTGAATTTACTTGAACATGGGCAATTGTACCTTTGTGATGAACAACATCAAATATTTTGGGTTTGTAATGGACTCTAATGCATTCATGTCGACCCAGAAAAAGTACAAATTATCAAATATTGGCCCATTCTTCACAGCATTCAAGAACTAAGAGGTTTTCTTGGTTTGGCAAATTTCTATCGACGGTTCATACTCGGCTTCAATCACATAGCCTGGCCTTTGAATCAGTTGACGAAAGGAAGTGGGAAAATTGTCTTTAATTGGACACCGACACAATAAACATCTTTTGGACAACTCAAACACAAGCTTTGCACTGAACCGGTACTTGTGTTACCTGATTTGCATCAGCCCTTTAAGATTGAGATAGATGCATTGGAGTATGCCTTGGGCGCAGTGATCACTCAGTTTGGTCACCCAATCGCTTTTCATTCCAAAAAATTTAACGACACAGTTAGAATATATTCGACATACGAAAAAGAACTATACTCCATTGTGCAAGCTCTCAAGCAATGGAGGCATTACATCTTTAGCAAGGAAACAGTCATCCTCACTAACCATAAACCTCTTCAGTTTGCTCCGACACAATCAAAACATCAAACAACTCGAAAGCTTAAGTGGATTAATTACCTGCAACAATTCCAGTTGGTAATTAAGTATTGAAAAGGTAAAGCTAATGCCACCGTTGATTGTGTAAGCAGACCACCCATTACTCTCCTTTTTACAGTGATGAGTATGCAGGGATATGACACCACTACTTGGCCTCAATTGTATCAGGAAGACATCGACTTTTCACCAGTCTATCGACAACTACAAACTGAAAAGTCATCGATCGCCGACTATTTCCTGAAAGATACCTTGCTATAGAAGCTTGGACAGCTTTGTGTACTGTTCGATGAGCATTGACAACAACTCATTTGGGACACGCATTACAGCAAGACTGCAGGACACTTTGGAGTAGCAAAGACACTTTCTATTTTTCAAAAGTATTTCTTTTGGCCTACACTTAAAACTAATTTCAACAATTATATTCGATCATGCATGGTTTGTGCCATTGCTAAACTGCCTAATCGACGACAGGGATTATACACACCTCTTCCAGTTCCTAGTCGACCATGGGAATCTGTTTCTATGGACTACTTGACGAGATATCCTACTACCAAACATCAGCATGATGTGATCTTAGTAGTAGTCAACATATTTTCTAAGATGGCCATTTTCATACCATGCAAGAAGACGGCGATAGCGCAATAGACTGCTCAGCTCTTCTTCACACATGTTTGGAAACACTTTAGTTTACCAACAACCATCATTTCCGACTGAGACCGAGATGCCATATTCGTTAGCATCTTTTGGAAGACCCTTTAGCAACATCTAGACACATGACTCTCATTGTCGACATCTTTCCATCCTCAAACTGACGAACAGATGGAAGTTGTTAATCGCTTGGTCGTACAACTTCTTCGCATGTACAACCACCAGCATCAATGCACATGGGATTAAAGTATTCCATACATATAGCACAATTACAATTGTGCTTAGTGCAGCTCTACAGGAAAGAGAACATTTGAGATATGTTATAGATTTCAACCCTTAGCGCCTATCGACTTGATAAGCTCCTCGACACAATCGAACGACACCAACCATAACCAGCGAAAAGTTGACAAATCATTCAAGTTTCGAGAACAGATTTGAGACATCCAGCGACAAGCATAGGACATATTGCAAAGAGAAAACATGAAAGCTAAGACCCAACACGATAAGCATCGCATCCCTCATTGATTCCAAATTAGGGATAAGGTCTGGCTACATCTTAAGAAGGAGCTCTTCACTGGCCCATTCAAGAAGCTTAAACCTTTGCGAAATGGTCCATACAGTATTCTTCAGCAAATTGGCGACAACACTTTCCAGCTCAACATTCCTACATGCCTTGGTCTACATCCAGTTTTCAATGTGGATCTGCTTCGACCATACCATGCACCACTGTTGGAATAGAACGACTTGCAAATAGCAGAACTCGATGACATCAACCCAGATGTTTAGGAGCCTCTTCCTTATGACACCATTGTGGGACGACGAGTACGTCATACAAGGATGAACACAATTCCCTTGTTTCAGGTTGCTAAGGCTAGACAGATCCCCACATAAGGAAAGTGATACTCTGCTACTGAACTAACCGACAAGTTTCCTCACCTTCACGAGCAAACAATGGGGACCATTGTTTCTTAAGGAAGGAGGTCTGATAGTTGGCATTTGTGTCGAATGCTAACTTTCCACTGCGACAGGTTGTCAACATCGACACAACTCCGACGAGTCTCGACTTCGACATACTGCGACACACTCCGCACCTTCAACATGTTCAACAACCTCACAGTTTTGTGACATCGACATGCAACGTCGACATGTGACCAGCAACTGTCAAACTTTCATAGACTATCTCTCTGTCTTGCAGACAACTGTAACGATTGAACTGTCAAATCGTTATAACTTATTTTGTAACTAAACGTAACGGGAAGGCACCCAAGCATCTCAACACTCTCTATATAAGCATGTAAACTATTGTAATATACATATTAGCTATCTGGTTACCAGTAATAGAGATCATGTCGCATTCCTGCATATTTTTATGTGTGTATTTGTGTTTATCTGCGTAGTGTGAGTCCTGTTTGCTTATTCTATTTCTTATGCTTCCGTCATAATAGAGCCGACTCATTCAGTTGAACTATTGTCCTGTTTGACTTCCTGGTCCCGAGTGGATCAAAAAAAGGAGGATTTCAGAAGCGGGGTGAAAGAATGAGAAAAGTTGGCAGAGAGGGACAAAGAAGAAGAAATAGGAAATGAGCATTGTGGTAAAATTTGAAAGCGATTGGGTGAAAATTGAAGAAGTTATGGAAAACCCTAAAACTAGACAAATGTGGGATTTCTGGCTTTGAGAACTAGAATTTGGGATAGGGTCCTTGGGAATGAAATATGTAGAATGGGATTGCAGGGATGTCAGGGGAGTTTCAAGGGAAACAAAGTGAAAACAAGGGAGATATGGTGAAAAAATAGTTTTTTTTTCCGAAATGGATCTGCAATGGCGCAGAAGGGGTCAACAACAAATATCTACAATGATGTGGAAGTGATCGGCAACAGATGGATCTGGAACTGCGCGGAAGTGATCGGCAACAGTTCTGGATAGAGGAAATCTGTGATTTATTAGTTCAAAATAGATATGGACCCCAAGTATGCTCGATGTCCTAAAGGTTCAGGGGATTCACTCGGCTACAATGCTATCTGAAGGCTTACGTATTGGGGTAGTACCCCTCACTCCAAGGTTCAGGTAAAACTGATAACTGCTTTTTGTTACACCTAAATATTGCCACCATAAGACTCAGTGCAAACATCCCCTAATGCTTCTATGACTAGGAAGTCAACTTGAGAAGTTACTGACTACCTTACAATAGGGTCTAGTTGGGCTGAGGCAGGCTACTCCCTAGCAACCAGTGCCCAACTAGGTCAATGCAGCTAATCATCTGATGGAATGCACTGTCGGCTCATGTCACCCTTTTACAGCATGCGCCGACGCAGGTTATCCTAATGAAACTTGTGCCGAAGTCAGTTAATGTGGATAAAGGGCATCTTCGAGCGATTTCTCGAAGGTGTGTGACTTGGATATCTATCCCTAGCTTGTAGTTGAGCTGGTATTCAGTTCCCTACCCCCTTGGGAGGATCCCTAAGTCCTCTTCCACTATTTCTCAACCTATCTTATCCTCCTAGTCCTATATGTATGAAGCTCCTCTCTATTCCAAAGGGATGAAGGCTATAACATCCATATGTTGGTGGAATAAGCTTAGGAGATCATCATTCATCCATTGGAGGCACCCTTTTTTCCTTAGAGGCATTGGCTTGGCTTGTTGGAGGAATATTGCAACGTTAGGGCTTGGTTGTAATCCTCACTCTTCTTTGTATTCCCACTTTTATACAGTAATACAAAACTATTTCCATAAATGTCTTGTTGTTCATTCAATATTTACAGTTTACTTCCTTAACCGTTTACTTAGATCAATTATTGTGTAGATGTGCTATTATTGCTTGTTTGTCTCTTGCATGTTCTGACAGGTCTTGCATCTTCGGATCTGACGACTATGGAGCTTGGAGTGATGAGGGATAAATATATCTACAGATCTGAAAGGTAAGATGTCCACATCACTTAATCTCTAATTTGATCTAGGAAGGTAGATTTGTATTTTCTATGATTTTTTCTAGATTCGCATTGAACTAGGGAGATCATGCCTTAAGTCCACTTTTGATAGATTGCATGGTAACACTTTTCCACAAATGATAGCTCTTGGTTTACCTCACGGGTGGAAACTAGTCAATCAGGTAGGGGTCGTTACCCTTTTCATTGGAAGGTCCTCTCAATGGGACAGCTACTTTGGGGTTCCTGTGGTACTCCTCACTATGAGTTTTAGGGCTTATGCCCAAGTACTTCCCATAGTTAAGTGAATAGGGATTATTCCTAGATCTGAACCTACACCAGATGCAAGAAAAGAAATTTGGCAGAAATTTCACCCAACGAGCCAAAGAAAGTGCTCTGATACCAGTTGAGAAGAACCTACAACAATTAATGGATGAAATACATGACATATTAGATCACAAAATATTTTTATTGATCGTGGGCCACTTCGAGGTGGAAACCTCCTTTGAGCAAGCTCAATATAAAATAACTTCACGGTGCCTTCATTTGCCTCAACACAAACTTATATACTAATTCTAGGTGCCAATACTATGGGTCAAAACCATGGGCCAATACAAACTATGGATCAACAAATACAACGGGATGACTTTCAAAGCATATGTGCCCAACAATAATAATACAAACTATTGATCAACAAATACTACGGGATGACTTACAAACAATATGCATCCAACAACAATATACTAAAAAGTAAAGAGAAGGGTTGACATGGGTTCCTAACAAAACGTCATCCTTTAATTCCAGAATTATGTGCATCCAATGTGTAAGATGTAGCACATTTAGATTTGCTTTCCCAGATACCCAGTTGACAACCACTAGAGAATGCCCCACAATCTGGAGATTTTGAACTCCTTTCTTTTTGGTAGTCCAAAGTAATCCCCATAAAGCAAGCAATTCCGCTCGTGTATTAGAACCAGAACTAGCACTCATCTTGATTTTGATGGTATGTCCCAATTTAATGTTTAAAAATATACCTGGTTTGCATAATACATCTTTCTGGGCACCATAAAAAATCCTACAGAGCAAGAGGTATCAAAACAAGGATGAAGAAAATTTATGTAATTTACCTTTGTCTTCTTGGAACTATATTCTTTAAAAAGTGCAATATCTCTGTATGCCACCCGAGTGTAGTTGAGAAACTGTTTTTCAAAAATATAATGGTTCTTGTTGTTCCAAACTTCCCATAAAAAAAATAAAGGAAGTTCAAGAAATATGGGCTTGTTGAGAAACTAGAACTTCATACTTTCCTATAAGTTCACCCTATTCTAGATGTCTTTAAATTTAGTATCTCTTGGAAAGACCTCCAAACATGATTAATGAAAGGGAAAGTCACAAATAGATGTGACATAGATTCTGTATTTTGCAGACAGAGAAAACAAAGACCTGGACCAATAAAACGTCATCTCAATAAGTTATCCCAAGTAAGGATTTTGTTTTCCAGGTTAAGCCAAATAAAACAACTATTTTTTGGTGGTATTTTCCAGGCTAAGCCAAATCAAACAACTGGACCAATAAAACATTGGCACAGATCAAGACGGGGATGATCGATGAGTTTAGAAAACCAAAATCTGAGTCACAGTACATTACTGAGCTCAAGGAGATCAAGCAATTTCCAAATGAATGGGTATGGGAATTCAACCAATGGTATAAAACACTAATGGAAAAAGTAAGTTTTGAGATGTGCAATATGCAACATAAAGAATGGTTTATCGATGGGTTGGTGCTACACATTCGTGGGCACTGATGCAATAGAAGGTAGCGACGCAAGCGAAAGCGCTGGAGATCGCAATGAAGCTGGAGGCTTCACCGATCAGTGAAACAGGCTTAGGCATGGATCGAATACAAGCACAGTTGGAAAATTTGACGATCGAGTTGCAGGACATAAAGAAGCGAAAAGAGGCCCATGAAGATGTCTGGTGCACCAGATGTAGGATAGAAGGACACAACAAGGACTAGTGCCTAGAGTTTAACGAATATTTGCAATCGGGTGCACTGAATCCCCTCAGTCAGGGAGGAATGCCTTGGTGTTGTATCTGTCAGTTGAGAGGACATCGATGGGAAGAGTGTGTGTACCTGCAGAAGATAATGTCGAAACCAGCAAACTTGTATTGCAAGTTCTGTCGATCGGTTGGCCACAGCGAGAAAGAGTGCAGAGATTACGACCTACTCCAAGAGAGGATTGTGGATACATATTTCATGAAGGGAGAAGAGAAACAGCCAGTACAACAGCCGCAATAGTATAATAAGAAACCGCAACAGTATAATCAATAGCCACCTTAGTATAACTTGGAACCGCAGTACGATCAGTCACAGTATGGTCAGCCGTAGTATGGCCAACCACAATATCCTCAACCGCAATACGGTCTACCGCAATATCCGTAGCTGCAATATAATGAACCACAGTACCCACCATACGGGTCTCTACGAGGAGGATTCATAGCGGGGTTCCACAGAGGCTGAGGAATCGATGTCGGCCGAGGAGGAGCTACTGGACGAGGTCGAGGACCCATCATATGTTATAATTGTGGTCAACAAGGGGCATTATCAAAGGGATTTCCTGAATCCAACACCACAGTACACTTACTATAGCGCTGTGGACCATGGGGTTGAAGACTATCCTCAACTCATTACAAAATAGAAAACTAAGAACCTAACCCCACCTCCACAAAACCAGAATCAGAATCAGAATCCACCACCAACGATATAGAAGATATCAATAGAAGTCAGAGGTTAAAATGCAACTATCGGAATAGTAACTCGCGGAGGAGCTGTGACAGGGGCCTAGAGTTTATGGGCTAGCGTCTGACTGGCAGCATGAAAACAAGTCACATTTGATGCGGAATTAGAATGGGATATTTTCTTACAAGATCAGGAGGCAATGAGGCAGTTGAGGTAGCCACCTCTTCAACAGAAAGGAGTTTTTTACAACATGCCACCAATATTCAACACAACAATTCGAAGAAAAATGCCAACACCTTATGAGCGTTTCTGGAGAGCTGCCTGGAGCTGGACAAATAGGTGGACGCATTGGCGGAGATATCCAACCTGTTGCATCGACGGGAAGGTGCATGACAAGAGCGTACCGTCAATCGCATACATAAGAGAAAAACAGGAAGGGAAATGCAGTTGTCTACACAAGTTGGGGCATTTGATATCAACTATATTATCCTGGAATTGGGGTCCGATGTAAACATCATGAAGAAACAAACATGGGAAACTATGGGGAAACCATAGTTGGCTTGGTCCCCGGTACAGCTATGGTTTGCAAACCAAAGTAAAGTCACCCTGATTGGTCGACTATGCCAGGTTCCCATTGAGATCGAGGGACTCAAAACATATGCAAATTTTGATGTGATCGAGATTGTTGACAACACAAGCCCCTATCCAGTGCTTCTAGGGATAGACTGGGCGATGGAGAATCAGGCTATTATCAACTTCAAGAAAATAACTATGTCGTTAGAGAACCGGGAGATAAGGGTAGTCACACCTCTTGACCATGCGGAAGGGAAGAGATGCGTTGAGGCAATGAGGGATGAATTCACTGAGGGATGGGAAAAAATTTACAACATCTATGAATATTATATCAACCCTATAGCGGATGGATAATTAGGGTGGCGTAGTAGAAGTTCAGCGTCATCAGATTCCGACGAAGCACTTTAAAATTGGCAGAATCGGATGCATGAAGTGTCATTTAGGAGGTGTGCAAGGATCACTCAGTCGCTAGAAAGAGTAGCTACAGAAGAGTGTGAGCTACCAACGTATGAGAGATTGACCAACTTGGTCGCATTTCTCACTGACTTTGAAGAAAAAGTGGTGGAACCACAACGACTATTGGTCTTGGAAGAATCCCTGAAGGATACACTAGCACGATGGTGGGCGACGCACAAGTCCAACATAATTACCTGGCCACTATGTCGACACCTAATGATGGTTAGGTTCGGCAACACTGATGGATACTGCGGAAGAAAGTATGACGAAAGAAGTGATTTGAAGGAGCATTTGAGTGCATGTGAAATCCAATGGGGACCACAGGCCAAACAGGAATGGGTCCATGAATTTGTTCACACGTTGGATGAAGTACCATGGAATTGGTATGTTGCAGCAGAACTGTGATGCAGAACAAACTCATGGGAACAACTAACAATTGGCTTTAGCCAAATGTTTAGTTTCTCTGACAAACACCCCTTCATCCACAGTGCATTGCAGGAGTTTCAGAAGAAAGTTTTCGACGCAATTCCAAAAAAGAAACCGATGGGACTCCAGTGGATTGTGACACCTCAAATGTTGATGGAATGTTACAAAATCATAGGAGAACTGAATGATGAGGATGATCTGATGGCTACATACATTCCAGAGTCAGATGGAAGTCGCAGTGTCGAGGCACCAATTATGCCTTCCGTCAAATTTCAGTAACCATTGCGAATCAAGAAAGTGAATATTGGGTTGGAAGAAGATCTGAAGTTCACAAGCATTGGAGACTACTGGGATGAATCGACTATTGCGCAAATGATTGACCTTTTTCCTAAATTTCATGATTTGTTTCTGACAAATTTCTCAGAGATGAAAGGAATTTATGGGGACCTAGGAGAGATGAAAATCCCATTAAAACTTGATGCAAAACCAGTGAAGCTATGGCCTTATAGGTTGAATCCGCAGTATAAGGAGTGAGTGAAGGCTAAGATTTAACGAATGCTGGAGGCAGGAATTATAGAGCCAGTAGAAGAATCGGAGTGGATCAGCCCAATGGTGGTCTAGGATAAGAAAACTAGCGAAGTCAGGATCTGTGTCGATTTAAGGAAATTGAATGACGCATGCTTACATGATCCATTCCCCACACCATTTACAAATGAAGTGTTGGAAAGAGTGGGTGGGAAGGAAATATACTCCTTCACAGATGAATTCTCCGGCTACCACCAGATAAAGATTGCAAAGGAGGATCAGCACAAAACAACGTTCATCATCAAATGGGGATGTTTTCAATATATGATGATGCCATTTGGCCTAAAGAATGCACCAACAATTTTTTCAAGACTAGTGGTTGAGACGTTCAAGGATTACATTCATAAATTCCTTGCAATATACATGGATGATTGGACAATGTATGGGTTCGTTAAGGACCATGTCGCAAATCTGAGGTTGATGCTGGAAATATGTCGACAGCACCAGATCTCGCTGAACCTAAAGAAGTGCATTTTTTTCGCTCCATTTGGGATTCTGCTGGGGCACATAGTTTGCAAGGAAGGAATGTTGGTCGATCCTGCAAAGATCGGAATCATTGTCGGCCTACCACTGCCAAAAATAGTCAAGCAATTAAGAGAGACATTGGGACACACGGGATACTACAAGAAGTTTATCAGAGGATATGCAAAAATCAATGCGCCAATGGAGAAGTTGTTGAAGAAATACACCAAGTTTGAATGGAATGAAGAGTTCTAGAAGAGTCTGCATATATTGAAAGCAAAGATGGTTGCAGCACCCATACTAGCATTTCCATATTGGATGAAGGAATTCCATGGTCATGTCGACGCACCATCAGTCGCACTAGGAGTCATCTTGGCCCAACCAAGGGAAGGCGCAATAGACCACTCGATAGCATTCGCAAGTAGGAAGTTGTCTATTGCGGAGAAGAACTACACGATCACAGAGAGGGAAGGGTTAGCGATGTTCTACGCCTCATAGAAGTTTTGAAACTATATTTTACGAGGCCACTTTAAAATTTTCACCAATCATTCAACACTCAAATACTTGGTGAACAAACCTGTGTTGGGAGGGGGGAATCTACGGATGGCTGTTACTCTTCCAGGAATTTGATTTTGAGATAATTGTAAAACTGGGGCACCTAAATGAAGGACCATACCATCTGTCATGGATAGAGTCTAGTGAAGAGCCAAGGAGCATTGATGAAGGATTACCCGATGCTCAGTTATTCAGGTTCGGAATGGTCGATGACCATTATGAGCAAATTATTCAATTTTTGGCATCAAGGAAGATGCCGGAGGGATTCACTAACAACCAGAAGAAGCTAGTTGTCAGAGCTACATATTTTCAACTGATTGTAGGAAAACTATATAATATGGGACCAGATGAGATACTTCGACAATATGTCCTTCCGCATGAACAGGAAAGGATTTTGGTGGAAGCTCACGACAGGGTCGCAGGAGGACACTATGGAGGATGTGCCACTGCTAGGAAGATCCTTCAAACGGGACTATGGTGGCCAACGATGCATGGAGATGCTGTGGATTATGCAAAAAGATGTGACGTATGTCAATGGACAAGGAAGCCGTCACGAAGGGATGAAATTCCATTAGTACCTCAATTGACATTGCAGGATTTCGACAAATGGGAGGTTTCTTTGTGGTCCCCATCAACCCACCAGGAAAAAGAATGGGGTCGCACTACATAATCATTACGACATATTACTTGACGCAATGGGAGGAAGCTCATATGTGACTACAGCAAGATTCCTCTTCGACGACGTGGTCACCAGGTTTGGGTTCCCAAAGATAATTATGAGCGACTAGGGGACTGAGTTTGTTAATCGGACGATCACAGCAATGACGGAGGAGTTTCAAATTCAACACAGGAAGAGCACCCCATATAACCCACAAGCTAACGGTACAGTTGAGGAATTTAACAAAATCTTGGAGCATGCACTTACGAAGGTATGCAACACAAATCATGACGATTGGGATTTGAAGATCCCTGCGATACTCTGGGTGTATCACACAACTTGCAAATGATTGACCGACCAGACCCCAATCAAGCTCGTTTATGGGCAGGAAGCCATAATTCCGATGGAGTATATTATCCCAAGTTTGCGCATCGCAATATCTACAGGAATGAGCGATGACATAGCACTGGAAGAACGGTTGGCACAATTGGTATAGCTCGATGAGGATCGATTCATCATAGGATTTCATCAAAAGGTAGAAAAGGTTCGACAAAAGGCTTGTCATGGTCGCCACGTTAAACCTAAACACTTTCATGGAGGAGATATGGTTCTGTTATATGACAGTAAGTTTTCCAAGCACCCAAGTAAGTTACAAATGCATTGGTTATGCCCCTATATAATCAATTTTGTCACTTACAGCGGTGCGGTGCAACTACAAAGTTTAGATGGGATATTGTTTCCAAACTAGTAAATGGCAATCGATTGAAACCCTATCGCCATGATCAGGAACATATCAAATGAGAAATAGTAGGTTACAAAAAAAAAAAAGCAATTATGACAAAAAGGTGGAAAGCATGGCTAGCCAAGTTGCTCATCTATGCCTCGCACGTTTAGCATGCGGGAGTCAAATCCAAGCATGATTACTGTGGATAAGCATCACTGGAAGACGACGAAGATAAATGATGACACACTTGTGGGCATAATATGACAGTGACAGGAAAGATTTCATGAATGATAAGCACACGTCAAAGTATAAATACAGGTGAAGATAGTGAGAGCCAGTCAGTCGGTTGAAGAGAGTCAGTAATTCGAATGAGAGTCAGATGAACAGAGTAAGTTAGTTGGATGAAGAGTGTTAGTAAGTTGAGTGAGCAAGTCCAAGGAAGCTGTGGAAAAGGGAAGTGAGATAGTTTCAATGGTGCATTTTGTTTCCAGTGGATGCACCCAAGGCGCTCTAAGGGAAAGAACAACAAGTGTTCACGAACAACCAACAGGTGCGGAGGCAGCTAGAATTAGGAACAACAATGATGAGGTCTTACCCATGATGGTTAAGCGAGTTTCAAGTGTTCGTAGAGTAGCGGTCCTCCTGACTGCGGAAGTACCAAGAGAAAATACATGCCGACACCAGTGAAGGATGATCAAATGTGTGAAACAGATGTGCCAGAGCAATATTCTTGTTCCACAAGCTGGGGTTGTCGATAAATTTCCATCTAGTCGCAGGCCTGGGTCAGAAGTCATGGATGGATGCGAAGGAATCGATGATGAATATTCCAAGATACTGGAGGATGAGTTCGAGAAGTACATGACAACGACTAAGAGAATGGAGGATGATTTTGAAAAGTACATGACAGTGAGCTCCAGATGGAAAGAATAGCCTCAGAAGTTTAGCACAATGAAGGATGAGAACGGTACAAAAGGTGTCAAGTTGAGGTGGCTCAAGGGCGAGCCACAAGTTTGTGTTGGGGGCATGTTGGCACAGGATTAGTCCACATGAAGTGCGGAAGCTGACAGATGTGAAGAAGGACCATCCGCAGAAGGAAGGGTCATTCACAGAGAATAAGGAAGCACAAGAGTAGTTAGGTTGTTAGAAAGGTTCATTTGGACCATTTTTTAATCTCCATAGTTGGATATAAATAAGAATGTGAATGTAAGCCTAAGGGCATATTAGCATCGGATCATTATGATATTGACATGGCTGCTATATTTTCGACACTTTTGTATGGATTTGTGATAGGATGTGTTGAACTGTTTCTGCGAAGGTTATATCGCAGGTTTAGATGAGTTAATGCATGAAGATGTTCGGATCTGTCTTTTTTTCTCTGTCTATGTCGAATGTTGAATGCTTTATGTTGTTTTCTGGAAGGTTTCATTGATGTGATCTTTGGTATTTCCCTGTTAATGTGAATATTAATTGTGTAATGAATATGCGAATGGTGAATACATGGTTAATATGAGAATGATGAATGTATGCATGAGTTATCAATGATAATGCGAAGCAGATCTCTGGTTTCTGATGTAATAGAGATAGATTAAATGCATGTCCCTTCCCCACTGTGGAAACTTGGTTCCTGCAACCCCCTTAACCATCTCGTGTGAGACTTCACTCGCTTCACAGGTGTTGCTGGAAAGGGTAAAACCTTTCTGGCCTAGTGCTTAAGGGTGTTGGGTTGGTTTTTGTTAACGACAGTGCAAAGTGAACCCCTGTAGACAGAACTATGTCAACATTGTCACTCTTTTAATTAAGTCCCACTAGGTGGCTGGTACCCATTAATTATGGGACCATGAGTAGTTAGGGTTTTTGTTATGGGAAGTCTATTTAGAGAAATAGGGGATATCGATTGTTTTGTCAACTATTGTTGTATTTGGAGGTTGGCTCAAGTGAAAGCTCACCCAACCTTAAGAGGAAAGTGCACATTACATTTTATTGGTTTCTCATAATACACACGTTTATTTCCACCTATTTTTAATTTTCTTATGTTTGGTTATTTTGCACTATAACTTATGGTTTCTTGCATCATAAATATTTGTATATCCTATCATTGTTCTAAGTTTAAGGGTTAATAGAACTACACCTCCTCCATTTCACTCATTCCTTCATTCCCCTTGTTGGCTCTGCTTGGGCTAGACTGGGGTTCGGCGAAGTTCGCAGCAACAAAAAACCCCTTTCACTGGCCCTTTCGACATCAACCTGCGAACATGCTAAAGTATCACCCGAAGTGAAGATGGGGGGTTACAGAATCAGGTTTCTGTAACCATGGCGATGTGCAGATGTGGTAAACAACCTCACAACATGTCTCTTACTTAACATCTATTAACAGGATAGAATAAATATACAAATTCACACTTCACAACTATCACAGTATACAAAACTCCGATGTATCTCTACTGTCTTCACTCTATGACTACGCATTCCTCATACTAAGTTAGTGTTACTTCGCAACATTCATACATTTGTATTCCATCTACTTAACATATGATTATCAGTTACATACATATGGAAGCAAATACATAAAAACATCATAACATGTACACAAAGCGCATCATAAACTTACTCACTTAACACATGACTTATGTGGTTCACCCCCAGGAGGGAGCTACATCCACAGTAACTGTTCTTTCTATTATCTCGAAAGGGTAATAGTTCCATTCTGCACACAGAGTTGCAGACTCTTCTCTACAATCAGATCTCTATGCACTCAGTTGTAGAGTCTGTTCTCTCTCTCTCTCTTCTTTGGTCTATCTAACCGTAAAAAATACCAACAATAAGCAACCAACCAATCAACCAACCAACCCTTACTTATACAAAATTACCCTTATATATAGATGTGCCCGAATGTCACATATTACAATAACTATGGCCCAACCCCCATAGTACCCTTAAACCCAAAAACCTTGTGGTTCTCATGTAGACCACGCTAAGATTTAACTTCGTTGTCCCTTTGGTGCCGCTTCTTCTAACTCTGACACTTCCTCTGAAAACGCAGTTCTGACTTCTACAGTTTCTTGTCCTTTGCACCATTCTACTTCTTTACTTCGTGCTCCTGTAGCAGTTAGGTTGTCGCTTGGTATTTAACCACTCCAACTACTTCTGGTTGTCCTTAGTACTTTATCTTTACTAAGGAAATAAGTCCTTTCTCCTTGACTGAACTTCTCTCCATACCCTCTGCTTGGGATTTGCAAAGTTTCTTATTTCCCAAAAATGGTCAATGTTAGGCCTTGCCTAACTATAACTTTCCTTCATAACTTCCTTTACTTGGGATTTTCCCAACAAGCCCCTAACACTTACTTGTGGCTCATCCCCGAGCCACTTACACTGGGATTCTTTGAATTCGCATCACTTCAGATGTTCATCTTTGCTACGAACTCTTGAAATGTTGCGCTCAACTTCCCAACAGCTTCCTTAGTCTCCTACTCGTATTCTTTTAATGTTTTGATTAGCATCACAGATACTAGTTCTTTCATTTGATCTCTCACTGTCCTCTCTATCGTGCAAATCTCTTGTAGCTTCACCTCAATCTCTTCAGAGAGTGACAATGTCTCTTCCTGCATGGGTTGCAATTTTGTCGAAGTTTCAACTTCCTTAGTCCTTGATGCCTTCAGTTCTTTCCGAAGCTCCTTTGTTTCTGCGAACTTCTTTATTCTTTGTCTTGGCAGAAAACCATTCATGCCCATGTTCATTGAGTCAAGTTCCCTCTGCTTCTTATGTACTTCATCCCGAATCTTCAGTAACTCTGGGTCTTCTTGCAGTATGGCCCATGACTTGGTCACTTCTTCTAGCAAATATTGACACCTCGCAACTTCTGCGGAGATGTTCTCTGTTGAAGTTTTCAGTTCTTCAGCTCTTGCTAATTTTACTTTTGGCAGAGTGCCAGGTTGTTGTCTAGACTCTAAGTCTGCAATCTTTTCTTTGTAACCAATCTCCATATCTTCCATTTTTTCTTTGATATTGTCTACTACAGCACCAATCTTAACGATGGTTTCTTCTACCTCAAGTTATTCGTTAAAGTATGGGATCTTTGCACAGACTTCCTCTACTACTTTCTTCATCTTCTTCTACTTCTCCTGAGCATTTGCTAGCTCATTGGACTTCACTCTGCATTCATTCCTTAGATCATTATAACTTTCTTCTAGCTTCATATGTTGGTTATATGAGATCATGTCTCAATATTTAATTTCTTCTACAATCTGCATGTGTAGATTATGCAGTCCTTTAATGGGTAACATCCCCACATTAATGTCCAAGTGTGTGAGCTACTTGACACCTTCAGTGATTTCATCAAATGGGAATATAAAATTCGTTGGCTCAATGCACACTAACCGAGTTCACATTGTTAGTGCTGGCACTTTCCTTTTTATTCGGATTGACTCCTCTAATCTGTCTTCAGAGTTTGATTCCTTCATTAGATCTCTTTGTACTTGCTCTACTCTCTCCATCATACTTTTGAGCTTAGCGATGCTTTCTGCCATGCTTGCTTGAAGTTGCTCTTGCTTCTGGTATTTTTCCGTGAGCGTCTCTTCTATATGTGAATGGACTCTAGTTGCGATACAATCATAGTCATCATCTTTCAACTTCGCATCTAGCGGAGTCTTAGTTTCTTTTTGCTTCTTTCTTTTCGATCCCTCCAGCACCTCTGTGTCGGGGTTCTTCCTCTTTTCTCCTACTGGAAAATTAACAGTTTTTTGTTGTTCTTGTTCTTGATCTTGCTCTTCTTCTTGCTGATCATTTCCTCCTTCAACATCATCTTTTTCTTGGGTGTCTCTTTCATTGGAGCTATCATCAAATGTTGTGATCAATGTCTCTAGCGCATCAATTTTCCATCCAGGCGGCCAATCTTCAATGATGAGGTCAATCTTCTGCACATCCAACTGGTATTGACACTCATACCATTATGGGTTTGATGGTTCTCTAGGCTATATGAATATACAGTGGAGGCCTTCTCTGAATCTCATCTTCCAAATATATGTTGTAGTTATTTCTTTTGTAATACGCGAAGTGCGCTTGACCACTTCGCATAATTGCTCATAAAATGTGTGCAACTGCAAATTATTCAGTATTTGTCTTTCCGGCCTTGAATTGCTCCACATGTTCTCATATCTGGGACCATGGAAGCTGCGAGTGAACACCGGTACATTCAGTTGGTACTTTGGCTCTTTCCATCCCACAAATGCGATGAGGACTATTAGCCAGCTGAAGTGAAACGGATAGCCATTTTCTTGCGCACCCGCTGCATCATCTAGAAATTTGATCAACAGGTAACCTGCCCAATTGAATGGTAGTCCATCCTTAGCTTTAGAAACTAGGGAGTTCACAGCATCTGACACTTATGTTGATCTGCATTTACTTAATACTCTTCCTACGAGCAATTGTATTGTGAAACTCGTGGAATTATCTATAATATGGTCTGCCTGGTAGCCGTAGGTTCCTTTAATTATCCAGAATTCGCTCTTCCTCCTAGAGAGTTATTTATTTTTATTTTTTCCCATGAATTCTATTGCGGGATCAGTGCCTCATTTTCTTAGATGGGTGATCCTGTAGATCAAATCAATATTAATATCTATCTTGCGGTCTAGACACAAGTATCCTTGGTGCGTGCATGACAACAATGTGTGCACAATAGCAGTTAGCTCTGGACTTCGCCCAAAATGCGGAATTCTCAACAGGTTCAACAATCCTAAGGATTGTAATGGTGCAATCCAGTCCTGTGCATGAGTGGTTTTTTCTTAGCAGTTTCAACATACTATTGACACATGTACATATATGGTTGAAACTATGGTTACTTAATTGATTTCAGCAGATCGTAATCTGTGAACTTACATTCTGCGATATTTTCGAGCAAGTTATTCTTATCCCAAACATGGCTTGACATCATCAATAGTGGGATGTCATATTGTGGATTATTTTTCAGTACTACCACTGGTGCATCATCTCTTCACGGAGGGATGTACTCAGGTATCAGCAGGATTGGCCTCTCACAAGGTTTCTCCGCCTGATACTCTTTTGGAATTTCTGCAGCCTAAGGTTTCACTTATTCATTGGATTTATGTTTGTCCTTCCTTTTAAGTTCCGGTACATGTCGCAGTGAGGCTCTAGAGGTCCCACCTTTCTCTTAAGCTTCTTTCTTTACATGAGTATTCATAACTGCTTCTAGACCAGACTGCTGGAATTTCTTTAATATCTCCTATAGGATTTCTTGCTCAGACATATACAGTCGGAATGCTCTATTCTTAACTGGTAAAAACTTTGAAATTAATCACGGTAAAAAATAACAATCATGGTAAAACAAGTAACTATGCAATCCTTACTATTTATAGCCATAGCTCAAACTAAGATGAGCCCAAAAATGAATAAGTTAACATTAAATGCTATGTCCATTGTCCAAATATTGCTTAGATTCTGGTCCTTTCCTTACATTAAATGTGTCTTTAATGGACAAGTATGCCTTAAAGTGGAAAAATCTGGTTTCCCAAAAGTACTATATAATGGCTAGTTTCCAAACAAAACTGTAACAACTAGTTTTCTCTAGCTTCGATGAAGGTTAGGTGAGTGGAGAGGTTCACTTCGCATTCCCCTTCTCTTGATGGAATGTCACAACACTACCCCCTTATTTTACTTCACAACTTGACTTGCTATGTGTGCTTCGCAGCACATCTTCAAATCTTGTGAACTTTGCATTATCCCAAAACTATTGTGTGCATACTCTATTCTTTGTTTTAGTGTCCAATTTCAACTACACTTGACACTTAAACAATATTGCATTGTTTAAATTATGTTTGTAGGAGTAGGGCCATCCATGTAAGGCTTTAGTCTACTCCCATTGACAAGTCCTTGCAATTTTTCTCCAAGTAATGTGGCTAGTTGTACTATGCCACCAGTAGTAACATGTTTGACAATGTATGGCCCTAACCAGTGCATTCTAAATTTTCTAGGAAATTTCATAAATTTTCTATCATACAGGATGACTAGGTCTCCTACCTAGAAGAATTTGTGTTTGATGTGTCTATCATGCCATACCTTTTCTCTATATTCTTGCACTTGTTGGTGAAAACCTGCAATGTAGTGGTCTTCCTCCAACCAAATCAACTGTAATAGTCTTTCATCCATTGTTTCATCATCAACCATATATGTGAATGTTGTAATTCACAAGCTTGGTACCATGTATTCCATGGGCATGACAACTTCCTTCCCATATGCTAACCTGAAAGGTGTATGACCTATCAACTTTTTACAAGTTGTTCTATATGCCCATAATACTGCTGGTATTCTGAGATCCCAATCATCCTTGTTTGTATTGCATACTTTGTTCAATGCATTCTCCAATACTTTATTAAAGGATTCCATAGTGCCATTAGCTTGTGGATGATATGGTGTACTCTTATGATGGTAGATCTGAAATTATTCTGTCATGGATTCAATAGTTTTGATCAGGAAGTGAGTTCCCTGATCACTCATCACAATCTTTGGACATCCAAACCTTGTCAAGATGTTCTCAAAGATGAACTGCACTACTGTAACTGTGCTACAATCTCTTACTGGTTTTGCTTCTACCCATCTGGTTAGATAATCTGTAGCTGTAATGATGTATCTCGAGCTAGTTCTCTTCCCTGGTGGGTTAATAGGTCCTACAAAGTCAATAGCCCATTTATCAAAGGCTTGTAAAGTCAACTCTGGCATCAATGGCATCTCATATCTACGTGATGGCTTCCCTGTTCTCTGGCATACATCGCAATTCCTACAATGCTCTTTTGAATCTTTATGTATAGTAGGCCACCATAATTCTAC
Source organism: Larix kaempferi (assembly GCA_027924585.1). Lineage (NCBI taxonomy): Eukaryota > Viridiplantae > Streptophyta > Pinopsida > Pinales > Pinaceae > Larix > Larix kaempferi. The sequence continues at coordinate 19,307,362 of BSBM01000464.1, read as the reverse complement.
TCTCAAAATTTTCTATGTAGTAGCTTTTCCTGCGTAGTGTCCTCCATATACTCCTAAATGTGCTTCAGCAAGTATGATAGGTCTCTCATGTTCTAGTACGCATCTACGCAATACTTCATTTGGTCCCAATTTGTATAATTGTCCTGCAATTAGGATAAAATCAGTTGATCTTACCACTAATAGTTTCTTCTGTTGCGTAGTAAGTTCTGCAGGTGCTAACCCTGTAGTTAGAAATTCTACAATGTATCTGAAGTAGTCATCTGCTATGTGAATAGCAAACAACTGCGCATCTGGTAGATTATCCTCTAAATTATTAGGTTCTTCTCCTAACTCGATTCTTGAAACATGGTCAGGTCCCGTGTTCAATATTCCTGGATTCACTAAGATCTCAAAATCATATTCCTGAAAAAGTAAAAGCCATCTGCATATTCTTCCCCCTAACACTTCCTTATTGACCAAGTACTTTAAATATGAATGGTCAGTGAACATGCAAAAGTGCTAACCTAGCAAATCGTGTCTGAATTTTTGCAACGCATATACCATAGCTAAGCATTCTCTCCCTGTTGTGGTGTAATTATTTTATGTTGAAGATCGATTTCTACTTGAAAATGCAATGGGATGGTCGATGTCTCCATCACCTAGTTTTTCTAGTACAATGCCAAGTAATATAGATGAAGCATCTACATGTACATGAAATGGATTATTCAAGTCAGGAAAGACTAGAATAAGCACTGTAACCATATTCTCTTTCACCGTGTCCAACCCTTTTTTGAAATCTTCAATCCAATTGTACTTCGCTTCTTTTTTCAATAGTTTCTCCATAGGTGCAGTTATCTACGCATATCCTTTAATGAATTTTCTATAGTATCCCGTGTGTCCCGATTTAGTGCATAGATACTTAACTGAGTTAGGCGGTGAGAGGTTTACTATGATCGCTATATTTGATGGTTCAACCATCAATCCTTGTTTACATACTATGTGTCCCAACAAAATGCCATAAGGAACACAAAAAACTCATATCTTCAAGTTCAAGGAAATCTAATACTGTCTACACTTCGCTAACATCATCCTTAAGTTCGCATGATGATCCTTCAAAATGCCAAATATTGTCCATCCATAAAAGTAAACTGCTAGGAATTTATGGATATAATCCTTAAATGCAGCTACAACCACACTTGAAAAGATAGCTAGTGCGTTATTCAGTCCAAAAGGCATAACAGTGTACTGAAATGATCCCCATTCAGTAGCAAATGTAGTCTTGTGTCTATCTTCCATAGCAATTCTGATCTGATGGTAGACAAAAAATCCATCAGTGAAAGAGTATGCCTCCATTCCACCTACGTTATCTAGTACTTCATCTATGAATGGCATAGGAAATGGGTCATGTACAGATGCATCATTCATTTTTCTGAGATCCACACAAATTTTGATTTCTCCTTTAGCTTTCTTGTCTTGAATTACCATGGGACTTATCCATTCCGACTCTTCTACCGGTTCAATGATTCCTACCTCTATCATTTTATCAATTTTTGCTTTGACTCTTTCTTTATATCTAGGGTTCAATATGTAAGGTATTTTCTTGATAGGCTTTGCATCATGCTTGAGAGGTATTTTCATAACTCTCAAGTCACCTAAAATTCTTTTCATTTCAGAAAACTTGGTAGGAAACAAGTCTTGGTATTCGCGTAGTAGGTTTGCGATCTTTCCCACTATTTCTTCATCCCAGTAATCTCCAATAGAGGCAAACTTTGGTTCTTCGTCGATGCTAATATTGATCTTTCTAGTCTTCATAGGGTTACTTATATCTGGAATTTCCAAATCAGGTCCTTTTGCATCGCGTTTTCCTTCAGATTCAGGTATATTCACATCGTGAAGACCTATTCACATTGCGAGGGTTTTCATTTTCATCTTCGTCGAGTGAAAAATTATAGCATTCTAGGGCATGTTCCATCTGTATTTCCCAATCTGGTTGCTTATACACATGCAACGGGACATCTTCGAATATTTTCTTTTTAATGACCTGCAGAGCCTCATTAATGCTCAGAAAGTCATCCTCAAAACTAAAAGTTAGTTGAAAGTTCTTTATCATCATGTGCCAATATATTGTATGCTGTTGAAGTTATGTTTCTATATACTAGTTCTTTGGTATTGGATCCAATGTGTGCACAAACATATAAACCCATTCTGTCTTTGGTATAAGCCTCCATGCTTTTAAGCAAGACTCTATATGATCTCTAGGATTAGTCTATCCATTGCATTTTGCTTGTACAATCTCAGTTTGTTCAACAAATCTAACTTCTATTAAGTGCTTACATTCTTTCCATGTGTTCAAGTTGTCTTTGTGCGCATCCCACCACCTAGCAGGTGTAGCTCGCAATGATATGTCTGAAGCTACTAGCTTATGTTCGTCTGAAACCGATACTAGATATTCATGAAGGAATGCATGGATACTACCCAAACCATCATAAGTAGGAATTGGACTTACTTCTATTCCAATCCAGCGCAGTGATTTTGTCATCCTTGAGCATCGTCTCGCGGACACTTCATGCATTATACTTTGCCAATTTTCCAGCCCCGTGTCCGACTTTGATACACAAGAGCTATCACATCTCCAGCTCAATGTTCCATCTTCTATAGGGCTGATGTAATATGCTTGATTAAATTTCATCTTGCAGATATTATCTAGTTCTTATGCTCTGCATTCTTCTCGTATTGGCTCAACATACCTTGTTCCTTGTGAAGGATCCAGGGGTGCAATAACCTTCATATCCTGTCCTTGGAATATCATTTGTTTCTTCTTCAAGTTGATAATTTCGAGGTTATCAATTTCCCAGTCAATCCCTAATAATGCAGTATAAGGATTAATGTCATCTATGATCTCAATCACCTCAAAGTCTTCTTTACTTCACACTCCATCAATGTTAATAGGAACGCTTGATAATCTCCCAAAAGGTATAACCTTTTGCTGGTTAGATAATATCAATTGTATAGGGGACAAAGATAGCTTTAGTTTCCCCATCTATTCCCACATTTGTTTTGTCAGCACGTTCACCTCTGAGTGGAGATTAAGAATGATATGGTTCATTTTGAAATCTCCAATCTGAGCGCTTACCCTCATTTCTCTTCCTATCCTTCTATAGTTTTTGATGTGATGGATGGCTCTATGTGCGTCGTTTACTATACCACGTTGTTCATAATATCCTAGCATGTTCTATAATTCCACTAAGGCATGCTCATTCCTCAGGAGTTTTATGCAGCTCTATAGAAATTGTGTTTTAGTACTTTCCTGCTCTGGAGAAGTTCGTGACCCATCATATGAGGTCGCATATCTAGTACAGGTGTCTAATCACTTTGCACATGGATCCTTGTGGTAGAAGCTTCTGAGTCCTTAAATCCTTTTCTTTCTTCCATGCATACTTCTTTTTCTTTGTTAGGGTTGAATACAGGTGTCTTTCCAACTACTTTTATTACCCAAGGCCCATCAGTAGGCTTTGGTCCATTTATATGAACACTATTACATATGGGCGGATTGTTCCATGCAATATTTCCACGTTTTCAACAGTCGTGGGTTAAAAAAAGGAATTTTTATATTTTTTTTTGCACAGGGCGGAAAAACTGTGGCAATATCCACGAACTTTCATCCCTATATTGACGAAATTTCTAGGTTTCACTTTTCGTTGCAATATAGACGAAGGTTGAGCTATATATACTACATACTCTAACCATTATTTACACATTTTCTATAGTTGCAACACATTGAGCGTGGATTTTGAACTTGCAGGGTGATTATTTCAGCTTGGATATTCTATATAGCTTTGATTTTGAACTTGCAAGGTTAGTAATTTATATTTTTTTGTCTGTATTTTTATAAGGGTTAGAATTTAATATTGTTTAGTAATAAGGATTAGGTGTTAACTTGTTATTTTTCCTTTTAATATTTTTTCCAAGAACTTGCTATCATTTTCATTTGCCTCATTTTAACTTTTCTCTCATGCATCAATTTGTGGTATTTGTCAATCTCTTATCAATGTTTGTACTAAATACAATTGACATATGGAGGGGATATTCTTGAATTCCATTGTATGATATCATGAATATCCCCATGCATTTAAGATAATGACCACGTGGAGTGGATTATCTAGGTATGTTGATTTCCATGCAAGACTATTTGCCTTTCTTTAGTTAGATTCAAAGATTTGATTTATTTTATTTTTATTTTCATTAAATACATATCTCAAGGAAACTCATTAAGCACTTTTATTCTAAGGATGGTACCCAAGGTAAATCGAATTTCATAAAAGATTGAGGATTTTTGAACACAAGGTTTAAGGCCATTAATACAATATAATCATTAAGAGCTCAACATGTCCCTTAAGGGAATTGAACTTAGGTAGGGAGGATAACACATTATCACATGTTTTCATACATGGGGGTCTCATACATCAATTTGGTATCTAGCTAGGTTGTGACCTTAAAATTAGATATTAACGTTTGTTATTATTATTATAAATCAAATTTGTCCATGAAGTATGAACCATAATCAAAGATTTTACCACGCTCTACTTAAGAAAGAAACTTCACTAGAAAATATCATAGACTACATAAAGTTATCTCCATAAGGTTACTTAGAGTTGATCCTTTGGTATTCAGTGTTGGATCTCCCTTGGTGTTGGCCATTTTCTCTAGCAATCCATTATCTTTTCATTGTTGGTTTCCTTTTTTTCACCAATATTTTACATAAAGGGAAATTCATGGGCTTCAGCTATGATTCTGATTCTCAAAATTCATGGGTTTTATTTTTAACTAGTGTTTCCTTGGAAATCTATCAACAAATGATTTGAAATCTCGATTCCATCTCTCATGACCAGAATGTCGAATCCATCTCTCATGACCATAATGCCTAATTAGTATACAACAACTTTGATAGGATCTTCACATCACTTCAACACTGTGCTTAGATGGTTGTGATTAGAAACATCTTCTCCAACCCCTAGTTGAAATCAATGTCAACAAAACCCATTATTGGTAGTCTATAGAATAAAATTTTATGGAACTAATACATACAAAATATCAACTATGTTGTACTGAAATACCCACAAAAGGTCATTATAAAACGGTTGTGGCAAGGAAATTCATGGAAATGCTATTTTAAGTCCAACATACTTCTAGCTTAAGAATTGCATCACCTTGTCAAATCTAGATTCTAGTTAAATATTTTAGGGTAACAAGTTGCTTTTCACGGTAAATAACATTCATTCTTGTACTAAAGTCGTTTTTTTAAAATTAAAATAAGTGGCACTGGGAACAAAAAATAAGGTGACATAAAGTAAAAATATGCCAAAGCAAAGGTAATGTTGGAGTATATATGCACATAAAACACCTAAATGTTGGCCATGTGGCCACCCTTTGAAATTTGGATGATCAACCCATTTCTACATGCTTCATCCACTTTCCAAATATTTCTATAATAATCCTATCCATGTATCATTTTAGTGAAGTACCTAAAATATTAGTCCATAATATTCATGCTCAATATATTAAGAATCGTCTAGAACACCTTATAACCTTTATTGCAAATTCCATTTTCCAATGTGAAAAGTGGCTTTGATTTGCAAACACATAGACTGATATAAAGGCCTAACAGTTAGGAGCATTTTTTTACCTTCTTAAAGGTCAAAGGTTTGATTATTATGGTGGGGTGGTAGGTAGGGGGTTTAGGTATGTAAACCTTTGTAAGCTACACAGTGAAATTGCTACATGGAGAGGGCCCCTTGTCCCACAAACAAGGAGGTCTCATATATCAATTTGGTGTTTGGCTAGGTCATAACCTTAAAATTATATTATTATTACTATTATTATTATCATCATCATCCTCCACTACAATGCTTGTAATTATTGTGTTTGTAAGGATTTTTGTGACTTGTCTTGCTTGTGATTATTGTGTTTGTGATGCTTTTTTTGTTTTGAAAAATTTGTGATGCTTCTTAAATAAGCTCACTAATTATTTTTGGCTTGGACCTTGTTGATAATTTTTTCATGTAAATATCATTTCTTCATAACCAACCCTGAATGTTCTTAAACTTGGTAATAATGTTCTCATACAACCTTATCACAACATCTCTCAATGTGAAAGGAACTTTTAGCTCTTGTAATCAATTCTAAAGGTCAGTTATAGGAACCGTGTCAAATTATTTTCTAAAGTCAACGAAGAAACACAAGAGATTGGTTTTTTTATTAAAAAACTCCTCTACAATGACCCTAATTATAACAAGGTGGTGCACAATTGTGTGATAGATCCTAAATACGACGTAAGATCGTACATTGGAAGTATATATTACTTTAGTCTTCATGTTTTTATTTATAAATATAGAAATTGGATTATAATATACTATATTCAGAAATATACTTATAATATCTAATGTAATTGACAAGTTATTTTTTGGTATGGTCTAGGTAAGACAATAAGTTGTACCACTACAAGGATTTGTCACTATGAATGAAAATGCATGGAAGCTTGCTCAATTTAGAGCTGCATTAGAGGCGAGAGGAGATGGAAAATGTTATTGTCCTTGCTCTGATTGAAGGGGCTTGCAAAAAAGAAGACTTTTAATAACAACAGCTAAAAGACATTGTAGGGAGAAGGGTCACTCCAAAGGAGGTTATGAATATCATCCCTTGGTAAGAGGTCATTATTCAATTTTTAATATATTCACTGTAATATTAATCATGTCATGAATTTAGGTAAAATGTCTTATTTTTTTACTATATGTTCTACACACACTAATTTTTCTACATTGTTTGTAAATTTATAAACAATGCCCCCAAAATGTCGCCCTCCGGAGAGTTATTTGCCAAGTACTAGCAGAAATACTCATTTACAGCCCGACGAACTTCTACATCAGAATATTGAAGATGATCAAGTAATTATTTATGATGATATGGATGTAGATAACGTTGGTGATACAAATAAGGAAGATGATATACATAGATTGATCCAAGACACATTTGATCCAAGGGATGAGGACAACCAGGATGATAGTCATGATGTTGATGCTCTACTCGAAAAGTCACGTCAACCTATTTATGAAGGCTCAAAAACAAATCTTCTATCTGCTATATTTTTGTTAGTGAACTTGAAGGTTTTGAATGGTTTATCAAACACATGTTTCACACAGATAATAAGGTATGTAATTTGTTAATTATTTGTGTCTACATGTTCACATCTATAGAAAGGGTTGACTTTTTTCCTATATTATTTCTATTGTTATCTAATTTGTAAAGTTTGGATGCAATATTGATGATTAATATTTTTTTCATTGATTTATTCTTTTGATGTTTGTAGACTGTTAGGTGAATTTCTATTACCAACTTCAAATATTTTACCTCGCACTTATCGAGAGATATATGTCATTATGAAAGCATTTGGAATGGAGTATCAAGCTATTGATGCATGTCCTAATGATCATATCAGATACTATGGACAATATGCATTAGAAAATGAATGCCCACAATGTCAAACAAGTAGGTATCGAACCAATAAAGTGACAAAAAAGGTGCCTCAAAAAGTGTTTAATTATATTCCGATAATTCCACGTTTCCAGCGGTTGTTCAGGTGTCAAAGTATAGCACAGTTTATGGATTTCCATGCAAAGAATAGAATTTGTGACGATGTTCTTCGAATTCCTACAGATGGTTCTGCATTGAGGTACATCGAAGAAAAGTGGCCAATTTTTAAAGAAGAACCTCGTAATGTTAAACTTTTGTTGGCAGCTGATGGTGTCAATCTATTTGGAGAACTTCGTTCTACCTACTCAGTGTGGCTTGTTTTTGTTATAAACAATAACCTTCCACCTTGGATGTCGATCAAGAGAGAGCACACAATGTTAGCAATGATTGTTCCAGGTATTTAATTAATATGTATTTTTTTACTTGAAAGTATGATCACTAAATATTTCATTGATTTGTTTCGTGCATGATAACTATGTCTTTTATAGATAACGACATATAGGTGCTAAATATAATTAATCATGTATGTTGGACCAATTAGGCAAGTACCAGGTTAAAGATATGAACGTATATCTTGAGCCTCTTATCGATGAGTTGTTGAAGTTATGGGCTGGCATCACTATGTATGACATCTCTAGAACAATAGGGCAAAGACGATTTCAATTCCATGGAATACTTGCATTTACAATTCATTATGCTCCCGGGTTAACACATTTTTGTGGTATATTGTTACTTTCTTTTGTTCCTTAATATTTATATATCTGTTGATAATATCATGCATTATTTTAAATTGTAATTCTAATTTGCTACACCAATTCATATATCTTGTAGGTCTTCAAACAAAGGGTAAATTTGCATGTCCAATTTGCGGTCCCAAGATAAAATCTCATCGTTTAAGGAGTTTAACAAAGGAAGTGTTCGATGAGTATAGGCACTTTCTGCCTAAGAACCATAGTTATTGAACTATAGACAAAGAAAAATGTAATGGTAAAGAAGAGAATGGAAAAAAAAACACGAAGAATGACACCTCACTTATGGAAGTCGGAATATAATAGAAACCGTCAAGGTATGCCAATTTTTTTTTTTCTACTGAATTATGTTCAGAGTGATATGCCTATATTGATTAATTAGTTTTAATTTGATTTTGTTGATGTTTCATGAATGTCGTTAAGGCACAAATGGGATTCTATGAGGAATCAAAATTTACCCGATTCAATTCAGTAGGTTTCCATACTATGAGCACCTGCAAATAGTTCATTTGTTTGACACAATGCATATTGGGAAGAACATAATAGAAATGTTATGGCGAATATTAGATGGAAGGACTGACAAAGAAGAAATTGGAAAGATTTGTAGTGACATCCAAGAAGCTAATCACACATTGCAAAGTGTGATCGTTAATTCTAATGGCGATGGCCTTCGACAGAATATTAGTCTTCCTTGGTGCTTGATGGAGCAACAACGCAATATTGTAAAAGAGGTCATAAAAAAAATCAGGTTTCCGATGGGTTTTTCATCAAACATAAAGAATATCTTGACGAAAAAAGGTGACTTTGTTGGGGTTAAAACACATGACTGGCATACATTCATTAAGGTAATTATGAGTCTATAATATATTTCATTATTGGTGTGTACTATTTTATTAATTTTATTCTCTTATTTTGAAATAAATATTAATAATTATGTGTTTTTTGATACAATATGTTCTACCTTTATCTCTCCCAGAGGACTTTGACAACAACATAAAACATATTATTTATGTTCTTGGAAAATACATGAGGTAAGTAATGTTTAACTTGGAAAATGACTTGGTCTGTGGTTTGTAGTGGAACTTATTGACATATTATGTTTTTCCCCGCAAATATTATATATGCCTTGATATTGTTTTATTGCATCATGTGTAGGTGTCTTTCATCAAAAGAAATCCATAAAGAAGATATAAGGCATTGGAAGAGAGAAATTCCCCGACTATTGTGTGAAATGCAATAGTATCTACCTCCAACATTTTTCAATGCACAAGAACACTACCTCATACACCAAGTTGAGGAGATTGAATTATGTGGACTAGTACACACAAGGTCGATGTGGATGGTGGAGAGGCAGTTGAAGTCATTGAAGGATTTTGTTAGACAAAGAGTGCATCCCGAGGGTTCTATGGTTGAAGGATATATGGTATATCAATGCATGGTGTATATTAGTGAATATCTACCTAAATTAGCAGAAAATATGAATGTGCCTCGCATTTGGCATCTCGAATCCATCAACAAATTTGAAGGGGAGGTCCTATTGGGGAGAGGTACATTGAGGACCGTGAAAGATAATTATTATACGTTGTTGAATTAATATATTACACATGTATTTTTTCCAATTTTATAGTATCATAGTGTTTTTTAACTTTTTTTAATAATTATGCATTTTCAACTATATTAAACTATGTTCCTTTAGTGATATCTAATTAATGATATTGAATGGTTATTTTATCCTATAGTTGGTCGAGTGTGGGATGCTTTACATCTATACATTGCAAACAACCTTGATTGGATGGAGTATTGGATAAAAGATTGTGAAGAATTCTTCGGTAGGTTATCATGGGAAGGGGTCAGTAACATGATTAAAACAACTCATCGTATTCGACAACAATTTCCTGAACTTACGTTGCAAAGGGAAGTTGATTTAGCCTATGGTTTAAAAGATAAAAGGGCAAGTAAATTGTTTACCCACATTTTTTCTAGTTACTTCGATCTATTTTTCCAATTACATTTCGTTTGTTTAAGTTTTCAATTATATTTACTAACTCCTATATGATGTTTATTAAATCATAGTGTATTTTTAACCTGCTGTCAATGTTGCAGTTGAAACATCACAAGGCTATGTGGTGTAATGGTCGTAAATTTTGTATCAAAAAGTTGGATGATAATAGGAAAACCTTGGATTGTGGGATAACTGCAATGTTTAAGGTCACCAATGTTTCCTCTAGAAGTGATAGACATCCAGAAGAAACCGAGAATAGGTACTATGGGCATTTGGAGGACATTATTGAGTGTGATTTTAATTCCTTTAAAATGGTTTTGTTTGAGGTGAAGTGGTACAGGCTACGGATGCATGAACATGATCCTGAAAGAACATTTATTGAGCATGCTAATGGATTTACCATGGTTAATACAAGGGCATTTGAACCGGGTACAGAGACTTATGTTCTTCCAAGTCAACGTGAGCAAGTCTACTACTCCAAGGTACCAGGTAAAGCAGGATGGTCATACGTTGTTCGATACGATCCACGCGGAAGACCGGTAAAGTATAATCCTGTACTAGATGATGAAGATAATCACGTAGAAGAAGAAGATGTTGATGATTCAGATCAGGCCACAGTTGATGTGTTAGATGAAGAAGTTGAAGAGGTTGATCATGCAAATGTAGCAGACGATGATCTCATTAACAATATGGATGACTATATTGGCGAAGATGACTTTGATGTTGATGACGATGTGAATGATCCTTTCATCAATATCTATTCAGAACCAAATCCTGATACAGATGTTGAGTTGGATGAAGAAGAAGATGAATGATATTTAATTGTTGAAAAGTAGAGGTACGCAATGTTCTTAGGTTAAAGTAAATGCACTCACCATATGTTCATTTTGTTGATTAACTTGGTTATATTTGAAAATTAGTTTTCTAATCTAATTATGTTCTACATGTGTAGTATCGTGGGTGTTCCTGGAGGTTGTAGTGGTAATGGTTTGAATCGAACATGTGTCAATTGAGCAAGATACAAAATGAAGTTATAATATTTATGTGTTAATTTCTGGGTTATTTCACATTAGAACAATTACCATAAGTTTTATACAAATGGATTGGTAACTTAAATTGTTACAATTATTATTACTTAGTAGCTATTATGTTATTCTATGTTAGTTAGTTATTTTGATCTTGCTAAACAAAAATGATAATCAACAATATCTTTTTTATGCTTCTTAAACTAATAGTCATTATTAACAATATCATTTTCGTGTTTCATTTTTAATAAGATGTTTGTGCTTCCATATCAAAGTAAATGGAATTCTTAAAATCCATCACATATTGATGTCCTTTGATCGTGATCCATTATGTGATGGCAATTAGGATTTGTGTTAACTCATTTCTAATAGAATGGGTTAAGTGACTAATTACATTTTTTTTCATAAACAAGAAAAAGAAGCAAGTCACTTGGTGAATGGGCACTACAAATAATTTTTTATTTATCATTTTTATTAACCAAGTTTTTATAAAAACATATTATGGATTTCATTTATATATTTTACTAAGTCTTAGAAACTAAGATTAAGTGGGAAAAAATAATAATGTTACAAATAGACTATGTAAAATATTTTAGCGAAAGATTCTTGAAATATGTTCCCAAATTAAAAGTGGTTCTCCTACAATCAACACCCTTTTTATGAGCTATTTATTTAGTTGATGTAGTAATGTTTTAAATGTTGATTTTAAGTCATTTTTAAAATAATTTGGTGTTACTAATATCGCCATCTTTTTTTTCTTCAACGACTATTTATTTAAATCCTTTTAATGCTTTTACTTCATAATAAAGGGCATATTTTGAATAGCAAAAATTTATGGATGAACTAGTTTTTTCCAACAAACAAAAAGATGTAATTCTTCATCAAAAATTTTCCAACATAATTTACCCTAATCCAATATAAATTGCCTCGACAGGGTGTTAGGGAACAAATTGAGACAACAACAAAACAACATGGAAAAATATTCTAAAAATATAAAAAATAAAGTAGAAATTCTACCCATTTGGCCTTACTTAAGTCTCCATTGTTGAATTTGTTGCATGCATGCCCACATAAAGTCAACCCATACAGTTGATTACAACTATTTGATACTCCATAGTTGGATTAGGAGTCCATCAACTTGAATGTGCACATACTCATTGTTTACCCAAGAGAAGCCATTGAGTGAGGGATCCGCAAGTGATGCAAAGGTCAAAGGGGAAGGATATAAAACTAACTCTCGTGGGAGTTGTAACCGAGCCATACCTTTTCTAATTACTAAGGATTTCAAAGCTCCCAGTTGAGTATTCGATTCTAAATATTGTGAACTAGTGACCAATATTAAGGTGGTGAATTCCCTATCCAATAATTCCCTCAGCCTCAACATTTTTTATACCATTTTCATAGTACCTTCATCCATGGCATGGTTCTTTGCCCATAATTTTCAATTGCAATCCTCCTACCAATGATTCCACTAGATTTGGAATTCCTTATAATACATGTTGAGCCTTGACAAACCCTTTCTCACACCACAGCAGGCCTTGTTAAACCCCTAACAAATTAGGCATAATGCAATATTTGTGCCAACATTGGTAGTGAACCATGTCTATATGATAGAAGGGTGAGTTCTATACCAAAAATTCCTCAGATATAAGGAATTGTGCCACATAATAGGTCACCAACACTTGTCTAATTCTATCCTAACCAAAGCACCCTTGAGCATTGTTTGTGTTGCAGTGTTGCAACGACTATTCTAGAACCATCAACACAATTAGCACACACACAAAGTCCCATTATATTACTATTTAATTAATATATATTATAATTTAATTAATGTATATTATAATTTAATTAATATGATATTATAGTTTTTTAAACATCAAACAAAACATAACTGAAACATCATACCTGTCTCTGTTGAGCTTGGCCAAAATGCTCTATTGCTCTGGTTCGACGGCACCCCCTGCATGCAACTGGCTACAATTTTGTGTCCTCCTTCAATGTGCAACTTTCACTGTGCAATTGCTACGAGGGCTATTGAAGTTGGTTTCTTTGGGGCACCCGCTCCGGCTGTGTCTGCATATCCCCGTAGATCCTCACTATGCAATTGCTACGAGGGCTATTGAAGTTGGTTTCTTTGGAGCACCCACTCCGGCCGTGTCTGCATATCCCCATAGACCCTCAATGGAAACCATAAGTTGAAACCCTCCTCTATTGAGTCGAATCTCTTCATTTTCGGGTTCAGGATTAGTTGGTTTTGATTTCATTTGCTAATTAGGTGGTTTTGATTTTATTTCAAGTCTCTGGATATTCTTATTGTTTTCTAAATTATTTGAGGCCGACTTGTCCAAGTCAAATTCATCATGTTTTCCTAATGGTGTAGCATTCCTAGTACCATTACATGGGGTGGTAGTAGCATTCCTAGTACCATTACATGGGGTGGTAGTAGAATTCCTAGTACCATTCAGACATTGGTGATGTCTTCACCTGGGACATTAATTTAGTATTTCAGGTGGATTCTCATTCACCAGATTTGCAGTAATGGAACTCAAATTTGTCTAAAAAACAATGTTGGAGATAGAGCTAGTATTGGTAGACCCTAAATGGTTGCTTGTGTTAATTGCTGAGATAGGGTTTTTCCCTCCATCCCTATGAAAGCCCGTATGGTATTGCTAGAAGGAGATTTGAAATGTATTTGCAGAGTTAGGGGTTGCCCCTTGTTTTAATTTTTAAGTATTTTGTTGTAAGTATTTGTCAAGGTATGGTTTTTGTTGAGGTAGGGTTTTTCTTGTGTTATGAAGGAGGTGGCATAACAATTCTGCACCTAGTTTCAGTTGCTTAGTGTGTGGTATCGTCTATTGCCAACTATAGATATTTGTGTTGGAGATATAGTCCAATCATGAATTGACTATGAATGTGGTGGTAAATTCCATATGGCAACGAGTAGTTTTAAAGGTTATGCTTGGTCCTTTGTTATTGCGAGTGCTTTGGTAGGATTTTTTCTCTGTTATGAGGGAGGTTCCATAAAATTTTGCACCAGGTTTCTGCTGCTTAGTGCATGGTATCGTCCTCTTCCAACTATTGATATTTGTGTTGGAGATGTGTCCAATCATGAATTGATTATGAATGCAGTGGTAAATTTGATATGGCAATGAGTATTTTTATAGGTTATGTTTGGTCCTTTGTTACTCATTATGCTTTGGTAGGGTTTCTGCTATGTTATTAGGGAGGTGCCATAAAAATTATGCATTGGGATTTTGTTTCTTAGTGTGTGGTATCGTCCTCATCCAACTATTGATATTTGTATTGGATAACTGTTCCAATTATGAATTGATTATGGATGAGGTGGTTAATTCGATATGGCAGTGAGTCAGTTTACAGGTTATGCTTGGTCCTTTGTTGCAAGTTATGCTTTGTCTTGGTACTAGTTATGCTTTGTTTACAGGTTATGCTCTGTTTACCATTACTGGTATGTAACTGGTTATGTTACTAGTATTATATAATTAGTAATTTCAGCATATGGTGAATGATATGTTGGAGATTTGGACCGATTATGAATTCATGGTATATTCCATATGGCTTTGTGCTTTGTTATTGGTTATTGAGGGAAAAACCCTATACCTGATATGTCAACAAATATTGTAGGTTGATTTCCTTGGCCCAGAGTCTCCCCACTAGTCTATATGTAATCATAATCCCCAACATCAACCAACTGAACATCTATGAAAGCACTATTCTCAACATCAACATCTACAGATGATAATTCTTCATTTATAATAGTAGGTTCAATACCCATAGGAAGACTGTAAGATACCATAGCCCCAGTTTCAGCAGGAAATTCATTATTAGCATGCAATTCCAACTCAGATGATGGAAATTCATGAACTTCATCAGGTGTACATTATGTCTGCAAAAGCAAACTCTTGTCATTCTTAGCATCTACAACACTCTTGTCTCCATCAACATCTACAAATTCTCTCTTATTACTTCTAGTAGTAATTTCAGCACCTGGAGGGAAACTGTAAACTAAAGTGGGTTCAGTATCAACCGAAAAGCCATTATTAGATGAAAACTCTAGATTAGAAGATGGAACTTTGTGAACTTCAAGTACAAGATCACTCATGTCACCATCAATATACAGATATGCTCTCTTGTCACTATCAACGTCTACAAACACACTCTTTTCACTTCTAGTAGTTAAGGCACCCAAACTTAGATTGTAAGCAGAAGTAGGTCCAGTATCAGTAGGCAATTCATTGGTAGAATGAAATTTCAACCCATAATATGTAACATTTTGTGCCTAGGACACAAAGTTTTTGCTTTTTTAATTATTGTATTAAAAGACTAGAGCTCATGTTATTTAGATGTTGATGGATTATCAATGTTTACAAGTCTTAACTAAGGTTGTCTCCATCATGGACAAAGCTGAGGCTGGAAACATTAATTTCAAATCCCTTTTCAAAGACCTGTTAGAGGAAAATATTAGGGAGATCATGAAAATTAGTCGATTGGCATGTCTTCTCCAATGTTGTCATCATCCTTCGAAAGACTTGGAATTGGCTTGTCAATCAATGTTCTTTGTCATTAATGTTGTCATAAATGACAATCCTATTCATCATGAGACTATGAACATGGACTTCATTTCTTCTTTGTATGCATGGTGTTTTCGAATTATCAAAATTGACTTATTAGGAGCCCATGTTATGGTTGTCCTTCACTATTTATAGTTGCACACTATTTATTGGGTGTTAGTCATGGTTTGGTTGTTTCCAACACTTATATCTCTTGTTGATTTCACTTAAGTTAAGGCTTAAATTGTTAAGGATTTTAACATTAGTCTTGAAGACAAAAAGGTAGATTTACTGTTGATGTAGTTGTTCTAATGCATGATTTTCTATGGTTTTGGCTCTATAGAGCACATCACCATGGTGGGATTGTTTCTGATGGTATATTTTTAAATAATATAATTCGGGAGGAAATCAGCCTTGGTACACTAACTCATTCACTCACTCATGTCATGCACTCACCGCTTAGCTTTGCACGGTGACGAGTGATGACTGACGACTACGAGGTACTAGCCACTAGGATTTGACTCTGAATCCTGATTCACCTCGAACTTAGATCTAAGGTGTTTTCATGTGTCAATAACTATGGCCGTGACATTAGAGAACCACTACAAGGCCCAAAATAAGGCCAACTAGAACCACAAACCAAGAAGAGGTTGATTTATGCATTGACATAGAGAAGTGGCACTAGACACACAATATGGAGAAACAATGAGTTAGGAAAAACATTTGCACCAAAGTATCACAATGGTTACTAATAAGAGAATATTTGACATAGGAGAATGCTGTTAATTTTTAACAAGCGATCCTGAAACAAGCGAGCCTAGTGCAAGCGAGCATGAGGCAAGCGAGCGTAGAAGGTCAAAGTGGAATCCAGTAGGCCCATAACCCACAAGTAAACATGAAAATATTTGCTTGGACCGGACGAAAAAATCATATCTTTACTATCAATGATAATATGAGTTGGTTGTATTATATGCAAGACTGGAAACCTATGTGGGAGTTGAGACATGCTAAAGTGTTAGATGCTAGCTTACAGGGATCTGATGCTTTTATTAGACTAATGCCAAAACTCAGAAGAATGCCTATGGGATCTAGTATTGTACCAGAGATGATTTACAACAACTCCCTGAGAAAAGCAGCTGATGCAAGCAATTGGTTGACACACCTCTACCAAGATCTTAACTTAATCTCGACGGAGGACTCTACACCTCACCCTAGGCTACAACTAGACCAACAATACTACTGTATTAACTAGATACATTATTTGGAAGCATGGCCACATCAAGATGCTAATCTCTGGTCTACAAGTACTACACACACTTATGAAAAATATAAAAAATTATGGTGGAAATTCTTGAGAAAAGAAAATATAGATAGAACATATTATACCATGCTAAAGTTTGGACTTCAAATTCCACAAATGTATGAGGATCTTGCATTCTATGTCCCTGATTGGATTAGAGACTGGTGGCGGTCATTCGGCATCAACCTGACAACATTAGAACCAACTGTTATTTGTAATCTAAAATGGGAAGTTGGATAATCTCTCAAACAGGTCAAATCCTTGGGTACTATATTAAAAACCAACAATAGTGGCTTGCCAAAACCCACATAGATGTCCACATGCATCAGAATAGACATGTGGTCCTGAGGTCTGTTTATTCAAAGGCATGGGATACTGAATCCAATGTCTTTCGAGAATTATATGGTCCCCCATACTTGGATGAGTTGTAAATATCTCAAAAGTATTTGGCTATGAGTGGGGCCTATCCATTCAAATTGTCATAAAGATTGAAAAGAAAGTCATAAAAACTTTTAGATCTTACTTTTGAAAGTCATAAAAACTTTTAGATGTTTTCCATAATGGTTAGTTACTTTTATGTTGTCATCAATGACAATCCTATTCATCATGAGACTATGAACATGGAATTCATTTCTTCTTTGTATGCATGGTGTTTTCAAATTTTCAAAATTGTCTTATTGCACATTAGATTTTCAGTTATCATTGTAGTCATGGTTTGGTTGTTTCGAACACTCATATATCTTGTTGATTTCACTTAATTTAAGGCTTAAATTGTCAAGGATTTGAATGTTTGCATCAAGCACATGTGGTGTATAAGGGTTGTTTGAGGGTCTTACATAACATTCCCCACACATTTAATTGCAACTAACACATTGGTCCCGAACGTTGTTATTTAATTATTTATCCTAATGGTATCACTAACCTCTAGGATTTTGACTATCAGGTGCTGAGGTGGCATCCTTCGGTTGTTTGCTTGCTTGGGAGACTAGAGTGCTTCCCTTATTTGGCAAAATTTGTAGTTATTTGGAGGCATAGATACCTTAATAACAGCCTATTAAAGAGGTCATTGATACCATTAGGATAAATAATTAAATAACAACATTCAGGAGGAAATCAGCCTTGGTACACTCAATTCAAAGTCCTCAATAACTGATGTTATCCAGTTCTATAGCATGAAACAGTTCCAAAACCCCAAAGTCATCCCACTAGTCAGCTAGCAAGAGATGATGCCCACGTAGTTGACTTGTGATTATTAGGGTCACTTACCCACCTTAAGTTAATCTTTAACTTATTGCTTTGGTCTTTTGGGTACTTTGGTTGTGGTAGACCCTTTGGTACAAAGGGAGTGTTGTGTGTATGAGCTATCTCGAAAAGAACACCTAATATTTAATTATCGACTGGGGTTGGTAATCTTAGAGTTGAGGAAAAATATATGCTAAGGTACAATGGCACCTAATTTTTTCGGTTTGTCAGACCTTCAAATATTTAATAAAGAAAAGATCGAAAGATCTTTCAAAATGAAAAACCGATTCAAACTTATAACTACTAAATATAAGTGAACCAATAGATCAGAATAGTATAGATTATACTACTCTACTCTATGTTTTAGATAATGGAAAAGGATGAAAAATAAATACTAAGAAGCAACTACTTATAAATCAACAAGAAACTATTGAATTTAAATTTACAATTATGAACAAAATATGAAATGATTAATTCACAACTAAACTAGGAAAAGAATTGGTAACCAATGATAATTATTAGGGAGAACTTGTAAATGTAAATAATCATTACTATGGAGAACTTGTAAATGTAAATTATTCTAGAACTGAACTGCCAATTTTAGATTCAACTATAAATAACTATCTACGAGATAACTAAATTGAATACTAGATTACATAAACAAAAACTATGCTAATCGAAGCAAATGAACTAAATAACTTCAACGACTAATTCAAGAAAAACATTTATTCCCATGTAATAGGAACTGGAGTGAATGTATCGTAATGGATTTCAAATGTAATAGCAAAACAGACTGGAAGTAAATCTAATCTAACTTCGATAAAGAGATGTAAACTACAAAGGGACCAACTACAATTAACCTTAAACATGTTGATCTATCTACTATCCATGAAACTAATCTTTATAATTAACGAATTAAAAACAACTTAATGAAGAAAATTATTATCTATGACTTGGAAATAAATTATCTAGAAATAAAACTGATGAATTTTGAAACAACAACTAATGATCAAATCTGAAACACAAGAAACTTAACTTTTGGAAGGAAGTTAGAAGAAGGTGAAGGGAAATGAGATGAAAAGAGGAAATAATAAGAAAACTCGATCAAAAACTCTATGAAACATAAAACTAGATTTAAATTATACCTAAAACTGTAAATTAAAGATAAGAAGAATGATATCTAATAGGCAGAAGAAACTAGATTCTAAGAAACCATAAAACTAGTGCAGAAAAGGTAAAAATCCAAACGACGATCCGAATGACAGTCTGAATGGCGGTCCAAATGGCAGTCCGAATGAGGAAAAATGAACTTAACTAAGGAAAAGGAAGGTTTAAATTATCTTGACGTCAGCTGGTGAACGCACATGAACCTATGATGCAAAGAAATCAATTAGAAGACTTGTTGAGAAGCTATGTTAATAGAAAGCAACCTAATTTAATCATTGTCTAAAGGAGATAAACTGTTTCTATGATATGTGGAAGAAAAAGGTAAGGTAGAAGAAAAGAGAGAGATTTAACCTACAGCTATGGGAAGGAAACTAACAGAGAGGAAGAAGTTGGGGGCTAATGCTAACTAATGGAAGAATTGGTAGAAATATCTAATTATAGATGATGGAAGAAGAAAAGACTAAAAGCAAACTATGAATTATTGAACTATTGGTCGACCATTTACTAATCATGTAAACATAAATTAAATTAGCAGCATAACATAAATTACAGAGAAGAAAACAACATATATAGAAAACAAAATGATTACAACACAGGAAAAACAAACTAACTATTTGCAAAATAGAAAATGCAGAAAACAAAGACGAAAACCTCCGGTTGATGAGGGGACCTTCCCAGTAATCAAAGATGGAAAATGAAACTGGTTTAGCTACTTAGAATATCAATGAACTGGAACTTCCATTAATCTTCAGAAAATTACAGACTGTCAACTATCTGCTTGTAAATCTACAAACTATCTATGGTCTACTCCAACTATATGCTAACTAGACTATCTCTGTTTCTATCTGCAAGCGTCTATTTATACATTTTACAAATAGATGAGAGGGTCGACATAGTTGACCTCTCTAATAGCAGAGATGTTTAATGCATAATAGGCTACTTTAAATGGTGCGTGATAGTGTAGGGAGTATCTTCCAAGCTGAACGGAGTCGATTTCTTTAACGTGGGCAGAGAGATAGTATGCTGTCGAATTGAGCAAATGGAGGTGAGTAGGTGTGAGTGTTGGAAGGCTGAATCATGTGCGACCTGGACTCCTTCCAGAACCATGGCATGAATGGGCATGAACCAACAGCATGATTCCAGGCTAAACGTGAGGCTGAACAACACGTTAGAGTGTTGACGTGGACATGGGATGTGCTGTCGAGCTTGGCGATCATAGGGACAAATCTTCTAGAACATAGCTCGTTAACCATCACCACTGTGGGGCTAACAGAACCCACGTACCTATTTTTTATTTTAATAGCCTGAAGCATGCCAATTGTGTATTTCGTAGGCTGAACGCAGGGCTGAACAATGAGCTGAACGATGAGTTGAACGCGTTTAAGATTAGCATGTAGCACATAGTATGAACGAAGGGTCATTTTCAAAATGTAGCCTGTCAATTAAAACATAAGTGTTAATTATGCCCATGAAATATGATTTTAACATAAATAAACCATGATATAATAGAATATAAACAAGATCTACGTAATAGGTAAATATATGCATACCTGGACTGTTTGATAGGTTGAATGATAAGAAAATAACCTAATATAATAAAGAATGATAGAAAAAACACCCTTTCGAGTAGATTAAATGATCAAAAATAGTGACAAAATGGACACCAACATTCCCCCAAACCGAAGACATGCCAAGTCCCACTGAACAAAAGAGAAATTAGGAAGAAGGCTAAGTTGCGGTAGCAGTTGCCTTCAACTTGGATGATGCAGATATAGATTTAGCCTCGAGCTCCTTGAATTAGTCTTTTAAGTAAATATATTTCATCCTTAGGGCAGTATGAGATGTTGTTTTAGCGCTAACCAGGCATTCAATATCTTTTACTTGTGCACGAAGTGCCTTATTTTCTTCATGAAGCTCATAAATTATTTCCACATAGCTATGATTTTCATCTGTTAGTTGTGCTATCACTTGGGTCAACTTATCCCATTTCTGCTGACTCAGAATAGGTTGCTCTATAGGATGATCCAAGTTTGTTTGAGAACTTGTCCCTTTTGGATATGTTTCAACATTAATAGTCTGTCCTTCAGAGCTTTTGTCCTTGTTATATGTAGGAGAGCTTTCAATAGTAGAGGCTTCCCTCATTTGAGCAGATGCATTGGCTAGTGTGAGGAGGGGTGATTCAAGGATATGATCATCCGACTGAATATTGGAACATGATGGCTGATCAACAGTCTGAGTGATAGACTGATCAATGGACTGGTCACAATTGGTTCTC
The DNA here is from genome assembly GCA_027924585.1 of Larix kaempferi. Classification (NCBI taxonomy): domain Eukaryota; kingdom Viridiplantae; phylum Streptophyta; class Pinopsida; order Pinales; family Pinaceae; genus Larix; species Larix kaempferi. The sequence continues at coordinate 19,285,528 of BSBM01000464.1, read as the reverse complement.
GTAGATTTAGTAGGCTTTGAAGGTTCCGAATTAGGGTTACCAGGGGCATTCTCAGGAGAAGGAAATGAGTGTGTATGATGATGAATTTTGAACTTGTAAATGCTAAACCATACACATTTAGCATTTGATTCTACTTGGGTATGATGATGTTCTTGAGAAGAGGAAGGTTTGACAATAGATAAATGAGGGTTCAATATCTCAAAAACAAAATGATCCCAAGTTTGTTCTCTTTTCTCCAACTGGTGAATGATTAGAAGCTTAATAAGAAAATGGTGATACAAACTACTAGAAGGGTTTACTATATTTTTCCTAACTTAGATCGACATCTTTTCCAAACTCTTTAGAAAATAAAATGGGAAGTTAAGGGTCTGATTGCTAACAAAATGTGCCAACAGTCTGAAATGGCAAGCTTTAAAGACAATGAATTTACCTTTGCAAGTAATTAAGTGTATGATAACGGTCAGAGGATCTAAGTACTCTGGTTTGATCCATTCTCTGTGAAAACCTTTGGTACCAGCAATATGTTGAAAATCAGGCTTAAGAGCGAACTGGTGGGCTGTTCGTGGAAGAAACAAATGCTTGTGCCAACGGGCACCTTCCCTTGGGAGCTTCGTAGCTAATGCTATTGATTCTTCTGTCATGGAGGAAAAAAAGATGGCCTACCTTGGCCATCTTGCCATCAAAACTTTTGGCAAATAGTAGCAAAATTTCATGGTCGTAGCCTTGGAGAAGGAAAAGAAACGACTCCCAACCTGCTCGAAGGAATAACTCACAGTAGGCTTTAAACATAGGGACGAGAAGGAGATCTTGGTAACTACAAAGCTCATTACGATTAGGCATTGCTGATGGAGGACAGGGGATGTAATGGATAAGTGTGGAGGATTCAAGCAAAAATGATGGCGAATCAGACTGAGGCGGAACTCACGGGATCACAAGTTTAAACTAAGGTCCATTTGAGTGTTTAAATGTCATTGGACAGGAACGTGGCATGCTTGAGAGATCGCACCCGGCATTCGAAGATCTTAAGTTAAGTGCCAACGTAGAAGTGTGTGAATTCAGTGTATACATGTTGTTCAGAGTATGTTCAACCATGTCCAAAGCCAAGCTTTGGACAGGTTGAATGAAATTTACATAATGAGATTGATCACACGTGGAAGATCATAAAGATTCGATCCAGATGCTGGCAGTTTGTACGATAATTAAGATTATGATAGTCATACAATAATTCGAAAGATCAAAATGATACATCATTCATTCGTTTAACAAAGACATGATGGATAAAAGGAATAAACCAAGTGTGAGATTTGATGTTTGATTGATTCCTGTCATCATTGGTTAGTAAAAAATTCTCAAAATATCTAGCATGCTATTTGATATATATTCAAGCTAAGATTTCATTCAGCAATTTTTATTCAAAACGTTTCCCATCTGCTGCATTTGTCACTTCATTCGGATCGGTGTTTGACCCATCATTCAGTCCTTCATATAGACTTTTGCCTGTACAAGATTTGCTTGCTAATACTTGACTGAAACTGATTTTGCAAAGAATTTCTGAAGCTATTAATGCACAAAAGATGTTGTAATCTTTGCTTTTCTGGATCTTTTAATTGCATTCCTCTTTTGTTCTTTCTTTTGCTTTTTGCATTAACCTGTAAACACCTATCATTATATCAGAGATAAATGAGATTTCATAAATATTCAACAAGTAAGAACAATTCCAATCTTCAGTAAGAATAGTTTTATCTCCCCCCCCAAACCAAAAATATGGTGTGTCCTCGAGCCATCAAAGAGAAAAACAAGTTAATATTTAAAAATTTTCAATTGGAAGTCTTACAGATAGATTCTAAAATACTGTGGTAATTTTATAAAGCAATGGAATATTAACTAATACATGTAGAAGTTTCAAATATGTACATTTGTCAAAAAGAATATAACAGTGCTTAAAAGACCATGTGAAGAATAATATAAGAGATGCGAAAGATGCCATAGGAAAACTAGTCATCCATGACTCATTGTAAATATCTCTTGTCATCCAAAGAATATTGATAAGGTTCACCATAAATTTTGTGAGATCTACTATCACTGTGGGTCCCATTTCTAGGATAGTCATATCCTAGGTATATGTTTGAATTAGATGATAGGGTCCAAGTTCAACTTACAACCATTATCTAGAGACAGTATATATAATTGGCCTAAACATGTGTTTGTATACTGAGGTTTTTATGAGCTATGTGAATAGCAATGCATTAACCAAACCTCTTTTACCTGATATTGACCCGCTGCCAGTAGGCCTGTTCAGTACCCTGGCGGGTTTATCTTGGTACCATGAAAGCATAGCCCCGCTGCCAATGAGCCTGTTCAGTACCTCGACGGGTTTACTTGCATTTACCGAGCTTCCTTGTTTAAGATTTTACTTAGCATGGACCTGCTGCCAGTGAGCCTGTTCAGTACCCCAGCAGGTTTGCATCGTATAATGATATATATATATATATATAATTTGTTTTGTAAGGAAGCTGGTTGGCACTAGAGTGTGCTAAGCTTGTTAAACACATAATTCAAAATTTAGCACAAACCTTATGAGTAACTCTATTTATAATGGCCTAAATTATAGATCATGTCGAAAGATAATAACCTAAAGCTGTTCTTTGACTCCACAGTCTATCTTCTTCACAAAAGGTCAGTAATGTTCCCCACAAAATAGAAAATATCACCTACTTTAGGCTACCTTTTAAAAGTGCTTTTAGAGACAAGTTTTGATAATGAGTCCAAGATGAACTAGCAGTCCGTAGGTGTAAGGTATAGTCTGTAGAGATCATAATAATTGAAGTAGGTCTTTTAAACAACTGTTCTACTGTTAAATCAGAAATGTACATGTCTAAATCAAATACTGTATACATAATCATAAAAGAAAGTGGTTAAAAAGTAATGTAAAAAATGCTTCAGCTTTTCACTATACATTTTCAATTTTCAATGATAACTTAGAAAGAGAAGGAAAAAGTATAAGTTTCTTTTAGAGCACTTCCCTTTCAGATAGTATTGCATGAGCTGATTATAAGGATAAAGTTCTTGTAATTAAGCTACGAAACCACTTATTAGATGATTCAATTTTATTCCAAACAAAGGCATATGTACACAACAAGTTATGTAAAATTTTCAAAATTAACAAAGGGAAAAGAGTCTTCCTGTTTTATTGACAACATTTTACAAACTCATCATAATAAATTTCCTATAAAAATAATGTAATTGGTTGTTAGAAACGACTCATTATTATTGAAAATGAAAGACATATTTACATATATATACAAAAGGATATAAACCAAAATAATTCAAGGACTAGGAGGAGGAGGAATGACTTCCTCTTCTACCAGCTCCATTTCTTCTTGTTGTAAGGCATTCTGCACAAAATCTTATTTAGATATTGGTTGATAATAAAGTCTAAGCCTATGTCCATTTACAACAAAATAAATTTGAGAATGATCAATTGTCTTAATTTTAACGGATCCATTATCAAAAGCTGTAACAATTTCATATGGACCCATTCAACGAGTGGTTAATTTACCTTTAAAGTTTTTATATCTTGAATCAAAAAGTAGTGCCCAGTCTCCAGTTTTGAATTGTTTTTGTTTAATGTATCTATCATGCCACTTGTTACGTTGGTTTTGTATCAAGATTGTACCTTGAATGGATTCTTGCCTAATCTCGTCTAATTCATTTATCTACAGGATTCATTGCCTTTGTGCTTCTTCTAAGTTCATCCCTAACTGTGCAACCATATGAAAGGTTTTGACTTAAAATTCAATGGGTAAAAGAACTTGTTTACCATAAACGAGTTCATAAGGTTTGTGGCCAGTAGTGTTTCTCCAAGTTATTCTATAAGCCCATAAGGCTTCTGGGAGCCTATCTGCCCAGTCTTTGTGGTGTAACTGGATAGTCTTGGTCAGGATAGCTTCTAACACTTTGTTTGTGCTTTCTACCTGACCATTTGCTTGAGGATAATATGGTGAAGATTTACAATGTATAATACCATATTTATCAGTAAGCCCTTTCATTAATTTGGAGGTAAACTGAGATCCTTGATCGGTTACAATTTCCCTAGGTACACCGAATCAGGTAAATATTTCTTCATAAATGAATTCTACCACAGATTTCTCTGTGGCTTGAAATAAAGCTTTGGCTTCTACCCATTTGGTGACATAATCTATACATACTAGAATGTATTTCTTTTTGCGAGACATAGGGGAAATTGGTCCAACAAAATCTAGAGCCCATTTTTCAAATGGATCAATCATAACTTGGGGTTGCAAGGGCATCTCATCAGATGGTGTAGGTCTAGATTTGGCAGCATCTTTGAAGATGCTTGGCCAATAATACCCAGAGTGCAATACTTTTTATGTTGTTCTTTTATCAGAAAAATGCCCACCACAAGGTCCACCATGACATGCATGTAGGATCTCTGCCATCTCATCCTCTCGTACACATCGTCTAATGATAAGATCGGGACCAGTATGAAAGAGATCATTATCCACCCAAGAATAATTGGAACTTTGAACTATGATCCTACATTTCTCAGGTGGGGACAGATGGTTTGGCAGCTTTCCAGTCGCTAAATAATTGGTTATGTCTGCAAACCATGGGGTTCGAACAGATACAGCGAATAAATGTTCATCTGGGAAGCTATCATCGACAGGGCTGGCATTATCGTCAATTTGAATTCAAGAGAGGAAATCAGCTACTACATTCTCTCGACCAGGACGATCAATAATGGTAATGTTAAATTCTTGCAACAACAGAAGCCACCGAGTCACTCTGCCATTGGTGATGGGTTTATTCATTAACAAGCTGATAGTAGAGTGATTGGTATGTATGAAAATTTCATATCCTGTGATATAATGATGAAACTTATTGATGGAATAGACTACTGTGAGAAATTCTTTTTCAATGGCAGTGTATTTTGATTCTACAGGAGTCAAGTTTTTACTTGCAAAATAGATGGCATAAGATAATTTTTCCTCTTTTTGACCTAAGACTGCCCCCATAGCTATGTTGGATGCATCAGTAGATATATGAAAAGGAAGGCACCAATTAGGGCCCCTAAGTACTGGTTCTACTGATAACTTTGCTTTTAAAGTTTCGAAAGCCTATTGACACGGTTCAGTCCATTTAAACTCTGTGTCTTTCATGAGTAGTTTGAACATAGGTGTGGCTACTTTAGTGAAATTTTCATTGAAACGCCTATAATAGTCGGCATGGCCAAGAAAACTTCTTACTTCCTTCAGAGTTCTTGGAGGAGGAAGATTAACAATTATTTCTATCTTGGCCGAATCTACCATGATACCTTGAAGAGAGACATGATGTCCCAAAACTATGCCCTCAGTCAGTAACATCTTGCATTTTTCATGACTGAGAGCTAAGTTCGTTTCTTGGCACCGAATAAGAACTATTTCGAGGTTATCAAGGGCTTCTTGGAACGTATTACCCTAAACTGTAAAATCATCCATATAAACTTCTACACAATCATGTATCAGATCAGCAAAGATTCCTAGAACTGCACACTGGAAACTAGCAGGTGCATTACACAAGCCAAACGGTAATACTCGATAGGCATATGTCCCCCAAGAACAAGTAAAATTTGTCTTGTCCTGATCGTCGGGTGCTATTAGTATTTGATTGTATCTGCTATACCCATCAAGGAATGACAAATATTGTTTCCTTGATAAGGTGTCTAATACCTGATAGATGAAAGGCAAAGGGAAGTAGTCTTTAAGAGTGGCCTTGTTCAGTTCTCGAAAGTCAACACAAATACTCCATTTCCATGTGAATTTTTTTGGAACTGCCACCAGAGGAGAGACCCATTTACTGTTGGAAATTGGGTAAATAAATCCATCATTAAGGAGCTTTTGTAGTTCGGCTTTTACTATGTCCTTTACTACTGGGTTCATTATTCTCTGGGGCTGCCTAATAGGAGATATGGTTGAATATGTGTAAATGTGATGAATATAAGTGTCTGGGTGTATACCTTTCATATTGGTATATTCCCATGCAAATGCTCCAGTTTGACTCTTGAGAACTTTTAGTAATTGTTTTTGTTGGTTCTCATCTAAACCTGCATTTATATGCAGAAATTTGTCGGAACTAACTTTGCATGGTATGGTATAAGATCCTAGATGTTTTTCAATTGCGAAGACACAGGGTGTACTCGTGAATGTTGAGAGGCTCATATTTTCTTGGAATTCATCTCCAAAGATGTGGTCAAATTGGGAAAAATATTGGGAAAAATCTATACAGGTTGTGGAAGAGATAAATTGGTTCAGCACATTCTTGGTGTTCTGTTCTTGAAGTGCCCAGGAGAAATCACTAACAAGGGAAAGTTATTCCAAATTCTCATCTCCGAAAGGACAATCTAACCAAAAGAGGTTTTCAGCTATTGGCTGAGCTGGTGGGTATAAATCTAATTTTCTTGTAGAAAACCCATCAGAGATAACCATCTCTCCATCCCTACATCCTATAAATGCATTGGCAGTAGCCAACTAAGGCTTTCCCAAAATAATGGGGTGACCTTTGGAAGGGTCTTTTGATTCAATGACCATGAAGTCCACGGGATATTCCCATGAGGCTACTGATACAGTGATATCATCTATGATCCCAGCAGGTTGCACCATCGTGCGATCTGCTAGTTCTAGCATTGTTGGGGTAGGGCGGAGGAATTGTCCTAGATTGAGAGTTTCGACAACTGTGGTAGTCATCAAATTGATAGCAGCTCCTAGATCAAAAAGTGTATTTCCTATGGTGGTGTTATTAATGATAACAGGCACCATAGGATTCCCAGGGTTGGAATATTTTGGAATCCTAGGTTGGTTTGATATATAATCTTATATTTCTCCTATTACATGAATTGTCGGAGGGTCCTTTTGTTTTCTACCTGGTCTCTTAATACAGAGTTCCTTTATTACCTTGTTATAGATTGGGATATCCTTAATGGCTTGTAACAAAGGAATCTTAATGCAAATATTTTTTAATTCGTTAATGATATCATACTCTGGATAAGTTACAGGTTTCTCTATTACTAGAAGCTCCGGATATGGGGGTGACTTTTCTCCTGAAATTACTTCTTTATGTTGATGGTTGGGTGCTGAAGGTTTAGGAATAACCACATTTTCAAAAATGGTATTATTCAAAACTTCACTAGGTATGTCTTCTTCGTTTTCTTCTTGAATAACAACTGATGACTTGGGTTTATTTTGCAAAACTCTTCCATATCGCAGTTGTATCTCATGTATTGGTGCGGTTGAAAAGGCATATGACGGAAGAGGTAACAACCCAATGTTGTTAAGAGCTTGGGTTGGTTTGTTGTTAGGATTTGGTATTGGTTGTTAGGATATTCCTATACTCCATCCTAGTCCCACCAGTATTTTGATCATTTACATTTTCAGTCATGCATGCACCTTTTAGGGTTTGCATGCATTCTAGGGTTTGCATGCATCCCAGTCATCAGTCCAGCACCTAGCCCTCAGTTAGCCAGCCCCCAGGAGCTTCTCACTATTCAGTTTTAGCCCTCCAGTTGCTTAATGCACCCTTCTTCCTTGATTTTAGGGAGCAACTCGCCCTTCTTCACCTACCAATCCAGTTGTCACTCAGTCACACTCAGTTACACTCACTTACAGTCAGTTACACTCAGTTATAGTCAGTTACACTCAGTTACTCTTAGTTACATTGAGTTACACTCAATTACACTCAGTTACACTTAGTTACACTGAGTTACACCTACCAGAGTTAGTTTGACTGATGGTTGATAGTTACTTGAGCATTGATGACTCCATTGATGATGATGAAGACTTCCAGTTGTGCTCCGATGATCATGAGGACACCTAGTTGTGCTCTGATGACACTCTATTGATCTTATGATCACTCTGAGAGGCTAATTCGAATTGCCACCTTGGGCATTCAAATCCTCTCTACCATTATACTATTTATTTGTCCATATTGTGATTAATTAACTAGTATGACCGAAGTATTATTGCTTCTATCTGAGTTCTACCGTACCATATTATTTTGTTGCTCATTATACTGCATGTATCACTCTTCTTCTATTTTCTTGCTTAATCATAATTATTCTCTTGTGAGATACATCATCTCTTAGATCTGCTGTGAGGATTTCCACATGGTATCAGAGCCATTGCAGGGACAAGATCTCTTTTCTACAGGTGTTTGTACAAGAAGATTTGACTGAATTGCTAAAATTGCAAAAAGTTTTGGCATGAGATATCTCAAGGGCATTTGCTCCTGTGCATGCAAAGCTTGAAAATAATTCCAATACCACTCCAGAAGCTTGAGTTTCCACATAATTCCTGGATCTGATACATTGGACCCATTCAACATTGCTTGAAATCCAATCCCAGGTGTGATGCAACTCTAAAAGGGTGGATTGTTCGACCTTACGGTTCTTGGTTTATTGTGATTTGCAGGTTTATTGTCTCCATCAATTGCATTCGCTACATTGTGCATGCAAGCTCCTCTACAGCAATTGCATTCGCTACACTGTGCATGCAAGCTCCTTCTCCATCAGTTTGACTCGCTCCTAGCAATGGAATACTCTTCTTCAAAGCCTATCCTCACCCCATTCAATTATTTTGATTGGAAAGATGATATGGATATCATATTACGTTCAAAAGGTTACTACCGAGTCACTCTTGGTCTTGAATTGGAGCCAAACAATGTGTTAGATCGAACCAAACACTACAACAAGCTTGATGAAGCTTATGGTCTTCTTTGTCTCTCCATCTCCAAAGATCTTCACTTCCATCTCAGCGGATTGAAGACCCCAAAAGCTATATGGGAGCAACTTGAAACACTATTTGGCAAGCAGGACGAGCTTAGGGCTTTTCAATTAGAGAATGATTTGATTGGCCTTAGTCTTAAGAATTTCGAGACCATTAATGAATTCTTCACTAAATTCAAGAACTTGAACATGCAATTGAAGAATAGTGGAGTTATCAAAGAGGATAAACAATTGATCCTCTCCATTCTCAGCAAGCTTGGTAAAGATTATTCGGTATTTGTCTCTACTTTCAATTTCGGTCGGCTAACTACCCCGAATTGGAAGATGCCTACCTTGAATGCCTTCATTGAGTCCGTCACAAAAGAGCATGACAAGTTGGTTCAAATGGGGTCCATAAGCTCCAAAGATTCAACCCTATATGTTCAAGGACCCAAGATCACGAATGGTAAAGGAAAGCAGAAGAAGGAGAAGCCCAAATTCGAGCCTAACAAGCAAAAGGAGAAAGGGAAACAAATGGATGCACCATCCAGTTCGAAATCCAAGCAAAAGGGCAAAGAAGGTAACCAAAAATCTAAATGTACTTATTGTAACCGTGGCTTTCATCCTAAAAGTTCATGTATGAAGAAGACTATAGATCAAATGGCCCTCCTTTTGGAAAAAAACAACATAACCCTTCCTGACGGTGCAAGGAAGAAGGATAGGAATGATGATCATGAAAGAGGACAAGAACTCATGGCAACTGTTTCGAAGCCCACTACTCTCAGAATAAGGTGGCTAAGGTGTTGGAGGCATCAAACTGGTGACTGGGATGCATGCAAGTGCATGCAGGTGCATGCAAACCCTAGAATTTGCATGCAAACCCTAATTGCATGCAAGATCCTGAAAAAGATGATGTGGATATCCGAACACCCCCCTCAAGCTAGACTATGATGTGCAAAAAATAATGTGGGGCCCTGGTAACTAAGACCAAAGGTCACCCCAATACAATAATCCAAAAAAATGCTGGAAATAAACTAAGTGAGGAAAGAGGGAAAACCCAGTGGGAAGAAAGCCCCCCCTAAAGCTAAAGCATAATAATGAATCAATCTATCTCCACCATGATGGAACTCACCCCCAACAGTGAATAATAACAATCAATAAACCAAGGAAGTGGGAAAATTTCATGGGAAACATACCCCCTCCTCAAAAAATAGACTGTAAGGCACACAAAAAATAAATGCTCCAAACTCAAGCATGTGTGATGCTTGGTCATATGTCTGGAGGTATCTTCTTCTTGGGAAGAAGTGGATCATGCTCAAAAAGCATGTGCTTGTACTTGCTCTTCAGATCGAATGTGATGAGAACAAATCCAACAGTATGAGAATGATCCTTGAACCTGTGATTCGAATCAGCTGAGGTAGGATCAAATCTGTGAAAGTGTATATAGTCTTTTGTCTTCTCCTTCGAACCACCATGGGTGAGATTATGCCAAAAATAACTATTACATGTTTGCTTGAAATCAAAATCAGATTTAAGACTTTCAAACCAGTTTCTTGAGATCTCCTTTGATCCAGCAGGGGTGATATCAAAACTATCATGGATTAAGGGGGGGTGTTAGGATATTCCTATACTCCATCCTAGTCCCACCAGTATTTTGATCATTTACATTTTCAGTCATGCATGCACCTTTTAGGGTTTGCATGCATTCTAGGGTTTGCATGCATCCCAGTCATCAGTCCAGCACCTAGCCCTCAGTTAGCCAGCCCCCAGGAGCTTCTCACTATTCAGTTTTATCCCTCCAGTTGCTTAATGCACCCTTCTTCCTTGATTTTAGGGAGCAACTCGCCCTTCTTCACCTACCAGTCTAGTTGTCACTCAGTCACACTCAGTTACACTCACTTACAGTCAGTTACACTCAGTTACACTCAGTTACTCTTAGCTACATTGAGTTACACTCAATTACACTCAATTACACTTAGTTACACTGAGTTACACCTACCAGAGTTAGTTTGACTGATGGTTGATAGTTACTTGAGCATTGATGACTCCACTGATGATGATGAAGACTTCCAGTTGTGCTCCGATGATCATGAGGACACCTAGTTGTGCTCTAATGACACTCTATTGATCTTATGATCACTCTGAGAGGCTAATTCGAATTGCCACCTTGGGCATTCGAATCCTCTCTACCATTATACTATTTATTTGTCCATATTGTGATTAATTAACTAGTATGACCGAAGTATTATTGCTTCTATCTGAGTTCTACTGTACCATATTATTATGTTGCTCATTATACTGCATGTATCACTCTTCTTCTATTTTCTTGCTTAATCATAATTATTCTCTTGTGAGATACATCATCTCTTAGATCTGCTGTGAGGATTTTCACATTGGTTGTGCAAGTAATATGGTGGGTCTTGGAGGATTCATATTCTAGAAATGGTCAGGTTGATTGGGGATAGGGGGTAATGAAGGAGGTACAAATCTAGGCAAAAGTTGCTGAACATTAGGTGGGTAAGGATAGTTAGGCATAGGAGGATGTGTTTGAGTATAAGTTTGTCCTCTCCATCCATGTGGCCATTGCTGTTGTTGAGCATTTTGAGGAGGGTACTGCGGTGGTCAATTCTGCCAACCTGAAGCGTTCCATTGTTGAGAAGGTTGATATGCATAGTAATAGGGTGGAATTTATGAAGAGTCTTGATATGATGGCTTATCTCTAGGTTTCCAAGGCCTCCTTGAAGGTTCACCAAAGTTTCCACTCTTGTATACGGCTTGTAATCCAGGCAATGATGGATAATCATTGGTTGGATGTTCTTCTGTACAAAGATGATAGACTGAAACATTATTTAATGGAAATTCTCGTTGAGGATGTTTAGTTCTACACCTAGGACAGAAAACACTCATTGTTGCACGCTCTTCATCCTGTCTCTTTTTATCTTGTAGTGCATCTAATTGAGAACCCATGGCTCCTAAAATATTTGTTTTGAAAGTTTCCAATAGGTTTCCCAATTCTACCCTCGTAACTCCATTAGGACCGGATGTGTTCCCTTTGGAATTCCTAGCATAAGATTCTTGAAAGTGTCTTCCACCTTTCCCTCTGCTCCTAGAGTAATTCCTACATAGTTCACAAATCTCTGCAAAATATTTATGAGAAATGTCTCCTGCTGCCATGAGATTAAGGTTATCCAAGAATTCTCCTAAGATTCCTTTAAGGAAGAGTGTTCTTATTGCATCTTCTCGAAGATCACTATATTTAGATTTGTGTAACACATAGTTAAATCTTTCGAGATAGTCTTCCACGCTCTCGTCTTCAAGCTATTGAATTTTAAAAATATCATTGCGAGAGTCCTTTGGTCAACAATAATCCTGATATTTCCAAAGAAATGCATTCTTCATGTCTTCCCAAGATTTAATACTAGATTCTCCTAATCCCATGAACCATCGAAGAGAAGAATCTTTTAATGTGGTAGGAAAAAGTTTTAGTTTTTGGCCATCTTGTAGGTAATTGTAACTCCTACACAAAATGTCAAACTCAAATAGGAATGTGTCCGGATCCTCACTACTTTTCCCATAAAAAGTTGGTAATGAGGAGGGAGGGATGTTTTTCATTGTAACATCTTGTGTAGTGTCTAAGATAGGGAACCTGAAGGTACCTTCAGTTCTAACTTCTCCATCTTCTTCATCTTGTCAGACACGATCTTCATTTTCATCCTCCATGAAGATTCTATTACCAAAGAGAGAAAATCTAGGTGGATCCTTTCTTGGTGAATATGGGATATCCCAACGTTCTTTTTCAGGAAGGGTATTCTTCTTTTTAGGAGGAGAATGATCAGCTACATGGGAATCTAGTCTTGGAGGTTCTACTGTTGTTGTGTCAATCTGTGAGATAATGATATTTGTAGAGCTCCCAAAAAGAGCATCTACTTGTGTGGGATTGACAAAATCTACCAAATTTGAACCACCTACTATTGAAAAAGTAGCGTCTTTGGGATTTTGGACGAATGGAGGGTTAAGAAGTTTCAAAATTTTATCCTTCAGAATTTCGTCTTGTCTAAGTTCAGTCTCAATATGAGCTTGAGGTTCTTCTAGTGGAATTTATTTATGAACAAACTGTTCTGATGTCCCTATAATTTCCCTTAAAATGTTTCCAGAAAAGGTTTCTTTAGCCTTCCAAATAGGACTATCCCCTTCAGGTGTCTTCTGATACCTTTCTGTTGAGTTAGTAGTTGGGGTGGCACGTCCCCCGTATAGGTTAGTAGGAATTTTAGTAGGGATTTTAGTAAGAGAACTAGTTTTAAGAAATCTACCTTGTGAATCTCTAGACCTATTCATGAAAACAAATTATAACTGAAAGAAACTCTGACTGCATAACTACTACTGTTGGGTTTTGGGGATGCCTGTTATAGCAGATGCGCAGGTTCTTACCTCTCGTCTTACCGCTTACCTGCCACCAGCCTAATCTAAGTTTCAAAGAAAAGAACTGAATTTTAAAAGGAAGTTCAACTTATCTATAACTAAATTCTACCTATTTATCTGCAACTCCCTGGCAACGGTGCCAAAATGTTGGGTGTATGAGCAATCTCGAAAATAACACCTAATATTTAATTATCGACCGAGGTTGGTAATCTTAGAGTTGAGGCAAAATATATTCTAAGGTAGAATGGCACCTAATTTTTACGATTTGTCAGACCTTCAAATATTTAATAAAGGAAAGATCGAAAGATCTTTCAAAATGAAAACCCGAGTCAAAATTATAACTACTAAATATAACTGAACCAGTAGATCAAAATAGTATAGATTATACTACTCTACTCTATGTTTTAGATAGTGGAAAAGGATGAAAAATAAATACTAAGAAGCAACTACTTATAAATCAACAAGAAACTATTGAATTTAAATTTACAATTATGAACAAAACATGAAATTATTAATTCACAACTAAACTAGGAAAAGAACTGGTAACCAATGATAATTATTAGGGAGAACTTGTAAATGTAAATAATCATTACTAGGGAGAACTTGTAAATGTAAATTATTCTAGAACGGAACTGCCAATTTTAGATTCAACTGTAAATAACTATCTACGAGATAACTAAATTCAATACTAGATTACATAAACAAAAACTACGCTAATCAAAGCAAATGAACTAAATAACTTCAACGACTAATTCAAGAAAAGCATTTATTCCCATGTAACAGGAACTAGAGTGAATGTATCATAATGGCTTTCAAATGTAATAGCAAAACAGAGTGGAAGTAAATCTAATCTAACTTCGATAAAGAGATGTAAACTACAAAGGGACCAACTACAATTAACCTTAAACATGCTGATCTATCTACTATCCATGAAACTAATCTTTATAATTAACGAATTAAAAACAACTTAAAGAAGGAAATTATTATCTATGACTTGGAAATAAATTATCTAGAAATAAAACTGATGAATTTTGAAACAACAACTAATGATCAAATCTAAAACACAAGAAACTTAACTTTTGGAAGAAAGTTAGAAGAAGGTGAAGGGAAATGAGATGAAAACAAGAAATAATAAGAAAAATCGATCAAAAACTCTATGAAACATATAACTAGATTTAAATTATACCTAAAAATGTAAATTAAAGATAAGAAGAATGATATCTAATAGGCAGAAGAAACTGGATTCTAAGAAACCATAAAACTAGTGCAAAAAAGGTAAAAATCTAAATGATGATCCGAATGCCGGTCTAAATGACAGTCCGAATGGAGGTCCGAATGGCAATCTAAACGAGGAAAAACGAACTAAACTAAGGAAAAGGAGGGTTTAAATGATCTTGATGTCAGCTGGCAAATGCAAAGAAATCAGTTAGAAGACTTGTTGAGAAGCTACGTTAATAGAAAGCAACCTAATTTAATCATTGTCTAAAGGAGATAAATTGTTTCTACGATATGTGGAAGAAAAAGGTTAAGGTAGAAGAAAATTGAGATATTTAACCTACAACTACGGGAATGAAACTAATAGAGAGGAAGAAGTTGGGGGCTAATGCTAACTAATGGAAGAATTGGTAGCAATATCTAATTATAGATGATGGAAAAAGAAAAGACTAAAAGAAAACTATGAATTATTGAACTATTGGTCGACCATTTACTAATCCTATAAACATAAATTAAATTAGCAGCATAACATAAATTACAGAGAAGAAAACAACATATATAGAAAACGAAATGATTACAACACAGGAAAAACAAACTAACTATTTGCAAAATAGAAAATGCAGAAAACAAAGATGAAAACCTCCGATTGATGAGGGGCCCTTCCCAGCAATCAGAGATGGAAAATGAAATTGGTTTAGCTACTTAGAATATCAACGAACTAGAAATTCCATTAATCTTCAGAAAATTATAGACTGTCAGCTATCTGCTTGTAAATCTACAAACTATCTATGGTTTGCTCCAACTATATGCTAACTAGACTAACTTTGTTTCTATCTGCAAGCATCTATATATACATTTTACAAATAGATGAGAGGGTTGACAGAGTCGACCTCTCTAATAACAGAGACGTTTAATGCATAACAGGCTACTTTAAATGGTGCGTGATAGCGTAGGGAGTATCTTTGAGGCTGAACGGAGCCGATTTATTTAACGTGGGCAGAGAGATAGCATGCTGTCGAACTGAGCGAATGGAGGCGAGCAGGTGTGAGTGTTGGGAGGCTGAATCATGTGCGACATGGACTCCTTCCAGAACCATGGCATGAATGGGTGTGAACCAGCAGCGTGATTCCAGGCTGAACGACACGTTAGAGTCTTGACGTGGACATGGGATGTGCTATCGAGATTGGAAAGCATAGGGATGAATCTTCCAAAACACGGCTCATTAACCATCACCACCGTGGGGCTAACAAAACCCACGTACCCGTTTTTTATTTTAATAGCCCGAAACATGCCAACCGTGAATTTCGTAGGCTGAACGCGAGGATGAATGATGAGATGAACTCGTTTAAGCTTAGTATGTAGCACATAGTCTGAATGAAGGGTCATTTGCAAAATGTAGCCTATCAATTAAAACATAAGTGTTAATTATGCCCATGAAATATCATTTTAACATAAATAAACCATGATATAATAGAATATAAACAAGATTTGCGGAATAGGTAAATATATGCATACCTGGATAGTTTGATAGGTTGAATGATAAGAAAACAACCTAATATAAAAAAGAATGATAGAAACAACTCCATTTAGAGTAGATTAAATGATCAAAAATAGCGACAAAATGGACACCAACAGGGAGTTTGGTCATAACACCCATTATCATCTTTTTAACTCATACCATTTTTTATTTATTTTGGTCATGGTACCCTCACCCACGTTTGACTTGACATAGTTTTGTGATTATGTCTTAGTGGGCTACATGATCAATGACCTCTGAACAATGACCTATACTGACCTGAACTTAACCTCATATGCTGATACTCTTGCCCAGGCTTGGGAGTGCTAAAGATGAAAAGTTGAAAGATATGAAAACTGTGTTTAATTTCTGTCTTGCTATTTAATTTCAGTACTTGCTTATTAAATGAAATGTATATTGAAGTATATTGATGTGTACACATGCTTATTTCAGTATTGATTATTAAAGTATATTGATGTGTACACATGTCCAATTGAATTTTTGAGATATTGTGGAGAGTTAATAAATGTCAATCTCCCTTAACTGAGTTGTTGTTGTTAATTTCCCTTGTTAATATAAATTCATTTCTAGTTATCCACCATACTACTCTCAAGTTGACATTTTTCTGGTTTGGTCCTCCTGCTTGGTTGATGGATACACTCATTCTTGATTGAAATTTATTATTTGTTTTAAAAATATATATATATATAGTCGAAAAATCAATATACACATAATGTCTGAAAATATGTCCTACAAGTTGCTTGCTAAAGCTTGATACAAAAAAGATCCTCGTAATATTGAAAGTATTTGAAAATCAAATTTCTCATGGCCATTTGAGTGTCACTTTGCATGAATTTGAAATTTGCAACATGTCTAAGGTGTAATATCTCACCTAAGTTAGCTGATGTTTTTTGCGTTCTTTGTTGTAGTATTTTACTGATTATTTGGTTAAGATGTATTGACATGAAACAATTACAAACACTGCTGCAATGTACTCCTGAGTGGACCCTCTCACTGTAGTTATGGTTTGTTAGGCTGATATAGTCAAATAATGTTTCTTAGTCGAGTGATTTTTCCAAACAGTTCACTAACAAATAGTTTTCATATGCATTGGCATAAAATACCAGCATGTAAATTTTAAAAATGAAGGGTAGGCTACCAAAAATATGCCATTCAAAGAAAGAGGGTAGGCTACCAATAATATGTCCAGCAGTGTTGGAAGGACCAAAACTGGGTGATATACTAGTTAACTTCCTTAATTTGTTGTCCTCGATGGTTTTGTTCTCCCCACAAGAGAAAAAGACCCCCAAATGTGCAAACTCAGTCCATAAAAGAGCTCACAGCCTACAGTGATGAATGTGGTGTCGTATGGACAGCTTTTTATGGAACTGTAACTTGGTCTCTTCCTACCACAAATCGTCCTCCCAATACCAAACACTTCAGCTAAGATTTGTAACACTACACCCACTAGGGTTTGGCATGTCCTTCCTAAGCCTCAGATTTGAGGGATGTAAATGTGTTTAACTAAGTAAATGTGTACTTTCAAAGAAGAAAGAAAGCACCGTCTTGTTTATTGTTGTTTTCTCGAGTGTAGGTACCACCAAATAGGTATCTGTCAGATCTATCTTCCTCAAGTGATGATGAAGATATACTCGGAGAGGTTGAAAGTGAGACGAGTTGTACTAGATCTACTGGTTCTATATCAACTAGATCTTAAAAGATAAGGAAAAGATTTCATAGATGCATGAAATATTTTATTGCCAACAGTGGGTCGTGTAATTATGATGTTGAGAGCATAGGAGACATTGATTTTCCATTCAGGTATATACATCTAGTGCAACGATGGGTACCTAATATGCTACCTCAAGTGGACACAGATTTCCTCATCAATGGGAGGATGTATCGCATCGCTCCTTCGTTTGTACATGGATTGGGGCTATTTTCCATGGATGGAATAAAGGTCCGCTATGGCACTATAACTGAATTGATGAAGTATGTAGGACCACTATACAGATACAATAATTGGTTGATCTTGGTCCAATATACTCGAAGTATGCGGAGATACAGAGTTGCCGCAAATTATATTCAACTAGCAGAAAACAATAAAAACAAAGGGGCGACTATATATATTGATGGGAGACCAAAAGTGTTCAGAAACGTTGTTGGATTTATAAATAGTACACAACTAGTGACAACAAATAAGCAACCAAATTGCGAATTCAAGGCACGCGAACATCATCGTATATTTGTATGTGCAATAAAAACAATACTTGCAGGTGAAGAGTTGTTGATCGATTACAACTTAAATCGAATAGATTTGGCTTCCGCAGTCTAGGGTAACCATGGACCGTCAGAAACTATGCCTCATCAGGTAAATGCTAAATGTAGTAACTAAACATGACTACAATAACTAAATGTTTCATTTTTTTCTGTTAACATTCGATTTCCACTATTGTCATTCGCTTTATTCATGCTTATTATGAATATTTCCATGTGATTACATGGTGATTACACTGCTATGAATATCTCATTTGTTTTTATGATGCAATTATTGAATCAATGTTTGTTTAGGGTGGCAGCAGTAGAAAGGCACATGCTGCTTCCACGGTCCAGGGTGACTGTGGAAGGTCAGAATCTACGCCTCAACAGATAAATGTTAAATATAGTAAATAAATATGACTACAATAACAAGATGTTCCGATTTTCACTGTTAGCATTCACTTTTTCCATGCTTATTGTTAATATTTCCATATGATAGCATGCTTATTCAACTGTGGCAGGAGTCTGCTCATGGCCATGGAGCCAAACATGTATCTTCTACTTCTGAGGTAAAAATAAATATTAATGCAATATCTCACTTTTCTTTATGTTACAATTATTTAGTATGAGGTAGACGTTTATTTATTGATTTATTGTGTCGGGGTGGTGCCATTGAAAAGGCACCTACTGCCTCCATGGTCGAGGGTGACCGTGGAATGTCACACTTTGTGGCCCGTCAGGTAAGTGTTAAGTAAAATACCTAAATGTTTTGATTTAGTATGTTAACATTCAATGTCCACTATTGTCATTCACATTTTTCTGAGCTTATGATGGATAACTGGTTCATTTTTCTGAGATTATGATGGATTATTGGTTCATTCAGGACCGTGGAAAGGCACCTGCTACTTCCACTGTGCTAGTTCATTGTGGACACTCACCAGCCATAACACCACGTCAGGTATGTGTTAGTGCATAATAGTAACTTAATTTTCATTACAATATCAATATTTGAATGATGTTAAAATTATATTGCTGAATTTAATTTATTATTTGATGAATTTAGTCACGTGCACACGATCTGGGTGATGAGGGGTTTGAGGAAGAGATTTTCTATTCCATTGACCCACTGCACACTTTTAGAGTAGCCTTGAAAAAGGCAAACATAGAAATGCTTTCCTTGGCTCACAAAAGGCCCTTGACACAGGAGAACAAGGCAAGGATTCTAGAGCTGCAAGATCAAATAAAATCTTATGGGGTAAGTGGCATCTTCACAAATTTTTTTAAGCTATGTTGTGATTTCATATCTGATATTATGTTTTTTATTATTCCAGGTGATCTGATAAAGTAAATTTTATTGCTTGTAGTATTTTTTAAAACCCATGACTAAAGAACCTGCCGAGACAGGTATAGGTAGCAGTGATGGTCCAATGTAGCAAAAAAGAAGCAATGTACCAATGAGGCTGTTTTGCACTCTTGCGGTTGGCCTCGAATCCATTGATGACGGCACTGATGAGAGAGAGCATGATGCCATGCTGGAGCATGATGAGATGGATCCTAGGACTCCACATGACTCTGGAGATGAACGTACTGTAGATGACCAAGAAACTTTTCCTGGAGCAGCACGAGTTAAAAGCACCAGATCACTAGATATCACCTTTTGGGTGGATGACTCTTGTGTTCCTATCAAGATTCAGAAAATTGCTGGTATTTATCCATTAATTTATTGATTTTAATCATGAAATTGAAATAGACATATGTTGAAATTATTATAAATTAATGGATTACATGTTTTTGCAGGAAACAATGTCTTCTACAGGCATTTGAATGACAAAACCTTAGAGTTGTTTGGCCCCACCATTCACACACGGTGGAATAGAAAAGATAGCACTGAGAGAGATGAATTGATGGACCACATGGTCAACTTGTTCAGCAATACTTTCAACAGGAAATTTGTTGCAAGGTTAGCCGGTGAGAATTTGAAATATACCAGGGCCCAATATAGGGAAAGATTGCAAGTTGACCTCAAGCATGAGCGCCCTCCCATGGTTCCTGAGAAAGAGTGGAAGGCACTCATAGATGATGCGAAGGAGAACTTGCAAAAAAAACAAGGAAAACAACCACAGCCTGGTAAAGCAAGGTACAACATATATCATCTTTTTACTGAAATAAGCTCAATTATTTTTTTCTTTTTTTTTTAAGTAAGATTTTTGATATCTAAGGTTTTTCAAAATTTTCATATATAGGCTACCTAACACCTCCAAAGAAACCAAGGCTAGAATAAAAAAGCACGGGCAACATAGACTGGGCTAGGGTGGCTATAGGAAACTAAGAGCAAGAATCGTAAGTATTAAATGATTAATTGTTGGGAATATTTATTTAACAATACCGAACAAATATCTGATTTTGATACTGAAAATTTTTAAATGTGTTATCATGAATTGCAGGGAAATACGTTCCAAGATGCTTCCACCGAGGAAGACCTAAAGCTTGGTTTCAAGTTTGGTTTTAAAAGTGTGGTTGAACATCGGAAAAGCTTGGGGCAGACTCCAATCTCCTCAATGATGCAAATGCGGGTATATCACCAATTGTAGTATACTATTAAAGTCTATTCAAAGGAGTGTTGAAGTTGATAGAGATCAAATTTATGTTGTAAAATATTTTACTGTTGCTTTAGCACTATTCAGAAATAGTACCACACTTCAGATCTGATTTTTTGTTAAATGTTGACGTGGAGATCTTCAACTATACCTCTCTTATTGTTATATGATCAATATGTTTATTTTATTACCTGTTACTAAAAGAGATGAAATTTATGTTATAAAATGTTTTATTGTTGCTTTAGCACTATTCAAAAATAGTATCGTTTCAGAAATAGTACCGTTTTATCATGCAGCTATACAATTGTTATGTTACTGTACCTTTCTTTCATCTGTGTGCTAAATTGTTGTAGTATCATGTGGACTGTGTTATCATGTTTGAGGTATGTACTTAAATTTGCCTCTCTCTCAAGGTACTTTCATGTTCCTTTGGTGACTTGTCCCTTAAAAGGATAAGATCTGAACCAAAAAATTGTCTAAGTACAAGGAAGCCTAATCAATTTTTATTCGCTTTTTTCATTGCTTATTTACTGCTATTGCATATCTTATAATTTGATTACTGTCCATTACATCTCGAGGACCAAATTCAGCATAGGGACCACAGAGGAGCGCTGAAGTTGATAGAGATCAAAATTATGTTATAAAATCTTTTAATGTTGCTTTAGCACCAGTCAAAAAGTTGGATGGTAATTGTGATGAAATTTTGCTTTTGTAGACCATATTCCTAAATTGAAAGGTAACATAGGTGGCTTTTATTTTCTATAGTACAAGGTACTTATCTGTTATGTGATGCTATCAGGATTGCATAGAGAGAAATGAGGGATATTTTTATTTGGCATCCCAAAACCCTTCCTTATACTGTGATGATGAACTTTCATGTTATATGGAACGACTGTACATTTGAGAGAGATATGACTGGTTGTACCTTCCCCACCTTGATTGAACTATGATTGGTCTTGTGGTACCTTATCTTTCACTTGTGTTTAATGGGGTCATTTACCCTCCTTTAGTAACTTTTTTAAAACCACTTTGTTGAAGTTTTTCTCTTGTAGAGTACTATGGTTGTTTGGCCACATTTGGAGCATACCCTTGGTTTTAAGGGTCATGGGTCTTCTACTACCCACACCTATGTTATGACCATTCTTTATATTTTCTTATTTTATGACCATTATTTATATTTGTACCCACACTTCAGATCTAATTTTTGGTTTAATGTTGACGTGGAGATCTTCAACTATACCTCTCTTATTGTTATATGATCAATATGTTTATTTTATTACCTGTTATTGATTGAGTTATTAAATACTTGTTGTACCTTCCCCACCTTGATTGAGTTATTAAATACTTGTTGTACCTTCCCCACCTTGATTGAGTTATTATTGGACTTGTGGTACCTTGTCTTTGACTTGAGGTTAATGCGGTCATTTACCCTCCTTCATTTTTTTTATACCACCTTGTTGAATTTTTGGTCTTATAGAGTACTTGACTTTGATCATGTGTAATCAGTTGTGGTGTGTTGATAGTCACTTCTCTTGTGCTAAGACTTGGTTGAAGTTTATAATTTTTGTGACTTTATTTATGTTGAGTTATGCACTGTGCTTGACTGTCATTAACCTAATCAACTCTAGTCATTTCTCTCTCTCTGGTTTGTACACACCCTCTTGTAGGGTCAGTTGGTTCCTAGAGAAGACTGGCTTCTCCGAGGCACAAACAGTCTTTTCTCAAAGTAACACTTCTGAGTATATTTTCAAGAATGGTTTCACACCCAAGTTGGTATCTTCAACTATATCTTTTTTTTGTTATATGATATATATATTTATTTTATTACATGTTACTGAATATTAGTTTATCGTTTTAGTTTGCTTATCAGTGTAACTCATTATAATCTGTTGATATGGCAGTTATGAATATACCGAAGAGCCTGTGTTAAGAACTTATTGGTTGTACATTTGGAGTTCTTGGTTACAAGAGTTAAGTATGCATGTGAAACTTAGTGATCATTTGTTAGGTAGACTTAGATCATCTTTGCTTATTTGGAAAATGATAATGCATTCTTTTTCCAATTCTTAAGAGATTGGTTTCAAATTTGCATCTAGGGATGAGAGTTGTCCATATTATCAGTCTAAACAACTTGGGTATCATTTGGGGTGTCAGGTGATTAACCATATATCCCTTGTTTGTTAGTTTCCTGATCTTATGATTCCTGTGTAAACACGGGTATCAATTACCATGTCACAGTGTTTAAGATGTTGATTTCCTTAAGTTGTAAGAATCTGAGAAAGAAAATAAAGATGATGGGTCAGCTTAGCACAGTCAATTACAAATTTTATAATTTCCTCCATTCCCTTACGAAAATGATTCCATGAATGAATTTTTTCCTGGTGCACAATACCATAATATTGATTTCCTTAAGTATTGATTTCATGGGATAGAGTCTTCTTTTTTCAATTGTTGTATTGAAAAAAACATTATAAGTGGTATGATAACCATATACACCAGTAATGTTTCCTTTGGTTATTTTGGGTGTTAAGGGTAACTTGGGGAAACAAGGAATGCAATATATTGGTTTATTTAGTAGCTGCTAATTGAAGGAGACATTAGCAGTCACCTACAAGACTTATTCTACACTGTTGAGTATTCACTACTTCATTAATATCAAATTGTGGTCTTTTATGAACAATCTGGGCATTGTGGTCTTTTACAAATTGCAAGCTACATAAATTCTGGTGGTTACTGAAAGTTGGAGTTTCGATGGCGATTGGGAAATTTCATTATACATGAAAACTATCGGAGTAGGGAATTATAGAAACTACATTATACAGGCAGTCCAATATTTTTCAATTTTCTCCCAAATGCCAAATGATCTTTGTGCACTTTTTATTTGGAATGAAATCTTAATCAAATAAATAACTCAGCAAAAAGTGTCATGTTTGTACCTCCATGTCTTAATCATGTTCAACTGCTCCTTATGCTTTTGTTACAAGATCTGAACCTTCAAACACTTGTTCTTCTTTTCCAATTTCTTGAGCTATTTGCATAGGTCTCTAGTATATTTGTCCCTGGTGAAATTATGTTCTGCATAATGTCCATTATGGTATGTATGCTTTCCCATGAACTTGTGCATTGAGAGTACTATTTACTATTGCATCTGGAGTGATATTTTTTGGATGATTTTTGGTGCGTGATCCTTCCATAATAGTGAGAAGTGATACCATTGAGTTACGTATCAGTCTTCCTGAAGAGAAGCATTATGTTGTGCATTGATGAACTGAGTTGAATACTAGTGAATGGACCTAAGTGGAGTGTTCCAAATGTGAACTGGAGAAAACCCAGTGGAGAACCCTAATATGTCTGTCCTTTTATCTATTACTCCATGAAAAACCTAGTACAAATATTTCTTCAACTATGTAGAGTTATTGATATTGCTGAAAATGCCCTCTATTGGTGTGAATTTCCCTATGAAGTTAACATTGTTTGATGCTGTGGGTGAAACCTCAGATAGTGAAGACCTCTCTCCAAGCTACGATGATGACTGGAAAGTTGGAACAAATTGCAACAATGAAGATGGTGAGAACCCTAGACCATTCTACTTCTACATTTTTGAGAGCTATGCGGACTCCCTAACTTCTTTTGAAGAGTTAAAAATTGGTTCTATTGGTTGTGCATTGGGTGAGTGGTAACTAGTGGAATTGGATTTATTTTTATATCACAATGATTGCATGGTGAAAATGTGTCACAATTATAAGAGTCGGAGTCCGTGAGACTGGTGAACCATTAAGTGTTGGACAACTCGATATCATGGTGACTCCATTGTGAAGACTAGTAATGCCACCTTGTGGAGTGAAATCCTTGGAGAATGCCATATCTATCAAAGTATCATAATCCCAATGGAAAGAATATGAAGGATCATTGGATCCATGTGGAAACCCCAAACTGCAATGCTGCTAGGGTGACTAGTGAATGTGTTGATCCCACTCTTCCACATTTGGCTTAAATCTTCATTTTTAAAGGACTGCTTATACCTGGAGTGCAAACTATGGACCGATATTACCTTTGTGGAAGACTTTGTTAGGGCACTAGAAATTTTGGAGACTTGTAGCATTCAAATAAAAGTGGCGTGAACCCTAGATTCATTCCATTTTGATGGATCCTTCAAAGTCGACCTTTGTTGAATTTATGGTGTAACACAATGTAGCTAGATTATTGAATATTATGGATGTTGGAGCTATTGTTACACCAAGATTGCGTGAGGAAGAATAATATCAAATATAATGCTCCATCACCTACAATGAATTTTGAATGTTGTCTTTTGATCCATATGTGAGTATCCCGTCAATGATATTCTTAATTGGATAGTCAAAAGATTGAAATATGCAATGGATAGTTTCAAGTAGGGATCACAATGTTTATAAGCTACTTCAATATTGTTAAGAATGTTGTCACTGGGCCACCTCAATATTGCTGAGAATGAGGTTGTTTTGCATTGATGAAAATGATAGAAATAATTCCTTATTTATAGATAATTTTCTTAACCATTGTTTGACTATTTATTTCTAGGAGGCATGTTGTATAGAATATATATATTGGCATTGGTGTCCATAATCAAAGAGTGTTGATAGAAATGCAAGTGATGTGTTTGCTTACTTGAAGAATTTTCAAGATTGCACTGACTTTTTTCTCCAACGACATGGATTAGAATAAAATATTATTGTAGATATAACTTATCATGTTGCTTATATATTGCAGAGATTGTAGCAGCTTATATTGCAGAGACTGTTAATGCACAGATCATGAGAAAATAAGTTTCATTACAAGGAACAACTGGTAGGACAAATTTGTTGATTTTTTATGTGTGTATAGAGGCCTATTGTTTAAGTGCCCTTAAAAACAAATGGAATTTGATCATAAGCTGAGTGTGATGCCTTCTTATCTTGCTTAACAATTATGTATTGTATCGGTGGGATATCCTTAGATGTGGATCCCATTTTTCCATTTTGATGAGTACATGATTCCAACTTTATCATTCTTTGTATATGTTTGTGGGTTATCAGAATTGTTGGAGTCCTTGACTATGCATTTGATCAAAGCATCTCATCCATTGAGCGAGGGTAGAACTATTTTTTAGGAACAAAGAACCATATAGTGATGCATGAAACCAAAACCCAGCTTCTTGCAAATATGAGATCCATGATCACCATGAGAAGAATTTTTCCTTACATTACAGATCAACACTTTCAATTAGTAGATTTCACCCAATTTAACAAATCTTCAAAGAGGAGGAAAATTCTTGTTGGTAATGGTTTTGAACTTGGTTGAACTTTCCATTTTTTTGACAAAGAATTTACATATTTAATAAATTAAAGATGTTATTGTGTCGATAGGTTCTTTTGGAGTTGTTAAAATTTAGAGTTATTGTTGGATCTTTGGAACAAAATACAGGTAGGTGCCATTTTGTATTGTTAACAGACTGTAAAATTCAGAATGAGTTTCTGTTTGGAATCCTGTCAGAGGCTGAACATCTCAATGGTCCTCCCAAAATGTAAAATTTGTTACTTTGCAAAGGAATAATTGTCCAAAGGTTTTCATGTATCATCAAAACTTATCACAATATTGGATTAATATATAATTCTCTACCTTGAGAGAAATTAAATTGAGCCTAGTGGCCCTAATTAGGCAGATATTCATTGAATGTTGATATAGTGATTTACTCCTCTCCTGGAATGCTCCTTTCTTCAGTGTTCCTATTTTGATTGCCCCTTCTCTAAATTGCCTATACATGCATCTTTTTTTATAGATAAAATGACATATTTGTTAGGATGATGTGACTGTACTAGATAGAGGAGAGAGGGGTGATATTCAACAGAAACATAATCTTCTAGTTTGTATATGATTGCAAGGTTCCATGGAATATAATAAAGAAGCATTGGCATACTTCAAAGAAAAGGGGGTGTCAGTAATGTTTCTTTTTAGGCGTAACATTTTGAGGAGATATGTATCCATCCTATCCAATGTGTTCGACAAGGAGGCAAAGCTTCTAAATGGTACACATCAAGCACACGTGCATTCCAAATTTGAGGTCAATGTTGCAAGTTTCTTTAAAATAGTTTCATAATTTCTTTTTCCCTTTCACATACAAAGTTTGTTGGGGTTACACAAGCCTCAACAAAAACTATTTAAATTTCCTCCCCTATTTCTATTGTATACAAAAGACAATGGATGATGCATTTTCCTTCTTCAAAGGCAGTCGCCACACTGTAATTTATTATGAATAAATAATCAAGTCAGAGGTAATGTGAAATTCTATGCTATCCCCAAATATTTACTAAAGGCATCAACTTGTGCAGTGAATTGTGGCATTGGAATAATGCTAGAACAGTGCAAACTTTAGTCCAGTATGACAGTGATTTCAAGTGTACTGAATTTTGTTTCTGTCACTGCAGAAAGTCATGGAGGTCCTAAAATTTCTTGGTTTGAATCCAAGGGAGCTTACAAGCAGGCATGTGAAAATCCACACCAAACCTCTTTCCGAACATGTCCATAACTGGGAAGAAGTTAATAAGCAATTGAAAGGCACGGACTTTGAAGTGTTTTTGCATGATTCATAGGTTGGAGGAAGACTTGATGTATAATAGAAATCCCTATAAGGGCATATATGAATGCTATACCACTCTGGTCTCCATGGAATGATGAATATCCAAGGTCCAATCGCTACTTTTTCTCTCGGGTATTTTCATTGTACTCATGAAAAACATAGAGTTTTGGTTGAGACTTGCATGTCTCAACCTCAGCGTGGAAATATGCCTATTACAGTGTCATTCAGCTCCATATTGAGGCCCATTGAGTGGCAGTTTCTATGGTTTTGAAAAAGGTTGAAATTTCATAAGAGGCAATTAGACAATGATATGTGTTGGAAAAAATATCAACATATGCAGGTCTTTGATGCCAGTTTACATAGAAATAAAAATTGACGTCATTTCTATTCTGATAATAGAAAATACACCACATTGAAAAACAAGGGGAGGAAAATTCTTGTTGGTAATGGTTTTGAACTTGGTTGAACCTTCCATTTTTTTGACAAAGAATTTTCATATTTAATAAATTAAATATGTTATTGTGTCAATAGGTTATTGTGTTATTACATATCAACACTTTCAATTAATAGATTTCACCCAATTTAACATATCTTCAAAGAAATTGAAGAAAATATTATCTCATTTCTCATTAAGCAACTTTGAGAGTGATTATGAGAGTGGCGAGTCATGTGGAATTCCATGCTGAAGGTCCTTTGAGAAACTTACTTCTATTATCCTTTAAATGGATGCTCCTTGATATATGGTTTCTAGAAAATGATTCTAGGATTTCCATTTAGTATGCTTTATTTATTTTTTAACACTTCCACGTATCATCGATATATCGACGAACATTCGGGTAGGCTATAGAAAATATTTCCACGTTGATGTCGAACCTGCCACGAAAGTTAGTGAATCGATTTGTGGATACTGAGATGAACATTCGTGGAACTATAGAAAATGTTTCCACACAGATGCTGAACCTACCACGAAAGTTAGTGAATCGATTCGTGGATATTGTGATGAAAATTCGTGGAACTATAGAAAATGTTTCCACGTGGATGCAGAACCTACCACGAAAGTTAGTGAATCGATTCATGTATAATGTGACGCACTTTCGTGGCAGGTTTGGCATCTGCGTGGAAACTTATAGAAGATGCGCATAGATATAGAGACGAAACTTCGTGGGTGGTTTCAAATTCCGAAGATCTAAGAATTGTTGTATAGGTGACACGTGGCCACTGGGGAGCATTGCTATTGCCACGATTGTGAATCTTCATCCCTATATCCATGAAACAGTAGCCACAAAAAAATGAAACCCGAATCATTGCAATTACAATGAAAAATCGTGGCAATTACGACGAAAAATTGTGGCAATTTTGACCATATATACTATTGGAATAAAAAAATTCGAAGCTTCATTTGTCCTGTCATCTCCTATCGAAGCTCCACTTTGCGTCACAACATGGATGCTGCGATCTTTGTTTCTTTTCTCAGTTGCGATCATTTGAATATTCTGTTTCTATCCTTATGGTCTTTTTTCTTTCATTTTCGCTAGAAAAATGGGACATGCTTGAATGATATGGTCATAGGATTTACAAGATTTACAAGTAGTGCAAGGGTTCTGATACTCTCTTTCCAAATGTCCAGGTTGAGCATAGTTATAAAAGACAATCTAACCTCTTCCTCATCCTTGGCCAGTGTTTCATCCTCTTCCTCTAAATCCACCACGTCCTCGGTATGTACCTCGATCATACTGCGCATTCTCATTATTGTTTTGTATTTCTCCTTGGACTTTGTAGACCTAATGCTTTCTTTCTATCATAAGGTCATATTCTCTACAGTTGGTATCATCATGGCCAACTGACTTACAAAATGTGTAGTATAGGTTCTTTGGTGTCTGTACATACTTCTAGAGTAGGTAATAGTCCTCTGGTCGATTTCCTCTACATCAACAAATCTTGCACCATGGTCCTTGAGGTTGATTTAATGGGTTTGGTGCCCCACTAGCAAGGTAATCTATGAATACAAGACAGTGTTCCTTGGAATGTCCTTCCCCTTTACATTTAGTACACCAAATCTCTTCTCTTACTTATTTTCCTTTTTGTATATCCTATAACTGTAATACCAGGTTTTCTAGTTGTGTCTGTATCTATACCATTCCTGCGCTAGTTTCTCCTATGGGCAAAGCTTCTAGCTTCATCGCAATTTTCAATGCTTCGGTTTGCAAATCAACCTGATGTTGCATCAATGGTAATCTAATCTGGGGAAATAGTGCATCTATAAACCACTCTTGATGCTATTGCGATGCAATGTCAAAGCTAACTTGATCCAACAAGGCTTTGAATTTTTGATCAAATTCCCACACACTCTCGGTAGGTTTATGTTTTATCTCCTTTAGCTTTGTAATGCATTGAGATTTTGATTTAGGCTTCTTAAATTCTCTAATCAATGCAGTTTTGATAGTAGCTAATGTTCTGTTCTATCCAACATAATATTTCATGAACCATGTTATAACTCTATCTCTTAATGTAGTGACTAATTGTGCTTGCTTTATGTCATCATTGTGTACTTGTTTGACGTTCTAGACAGCATCACAAAGAAATCAATGTTTCTCTGGATCTTCTAGGTCGGTTCCTTTAAAAACAGGTAGCTTTATATCATCTACCATTATTCTTCTAGGAGGTATAGGGTTTTGAAACACTACAGTACTACCTGCAGAGTGAAACGATGAAGGTATACCACCACTCGGTTGATTCTTTGTGCATGTTCCTGCAGTATTACTACTACTAGCGTTCTGAGAACTAGTAAGATTTATTTCCACAACTATAGGTTTATGCTGAGTGATAGGCTGATAGCCAATATGTCTAGGTTTTGTTTCACTATCAGACTCAGATTGAGATGAGTTTCTATTACTATCTATTAGGAACCCATGTCAACCCTTCTCTTTACTTTGTTAATATATTGTTGTTGGATGCATATGCTTTGTAAGTCATCCCGTAATATTTGTTGATCCATAGTTTATATTAGCCCATGGTATTGACCCATAGTATTGGATGCATATGCTTTGTAAGTCGTCCCATAGTATTATATGTCCCATGGTTTTGACTCATAGTATTGGGCATAGACTTAGTATAGAAGTGTGTGTTAAGGTCATTGAAGGCACCATGAAGTTAATTGTATTGAGCTTGCTCAGAGGAGGTTTCCCTCTCGAACAGGCCCGTGATCATTATAAAAGTGATTCTGAGTTCTATTATTTCTGATATCTCGTGTATTTACATTAATTAATTATTGCAGGTTCTTCACATCTGGTATCATAGCACTTTCTTGGGCTCGTTGGGTGGAATTTCTGCCAAAAAAAAAATTTCGCATCTATTGCAAGTTCGGATCTGGAAATAATCCCTATATGCTTAACTGTGGGAAGTACTTGGGCATAAGCCCTAAAACTCATTGTGAGGAGTACCACAGAAACCCCAAAGTAACTAGCCCATTGAGAGGACCTGCCAGTGAAAACGGCAACGACCCCTACCCGATTGACTAGTTCCCACCGTGAGGTAAACCAAGAGCTATCGTTTGTGGCAAAGCGGATATCAGTTTTACCTGAACCGTGGAGTGAGGGGTACTGCCCCAATACGCAAGCCGTCAGACAGCATTGGTGGCCAAGTGAATCCCCTGAACCAATAGGAAGCCACACATACCTGGCGTCCATATCTATTTTCAGCTGAACTGTTGCCAATCACTTCCGCTCCAAATCCATCCGTTTCAGATCTATTATGAAAGTCATTCTAGATCCAGTCATCGTTTCAGATCCAACCATTTTTCGATCCCTTCTGCGCCATTATAGATCCATCTATTGCGGATCCCTTTCGCGTCGTCGTTGCCGATCCATTTCTGATAAATAAATTTAAAAAAAAAACAAAAAAATTCTGTTTTTCAGCCATATCTCCCTTGTTTCAACTCTGTTTTCCCTGAAACTTCACTGACATCCCTGCAATATCATTCTGCATATTTCATTCCTGAAGACCCTATCCCAAATTCCACTTCCCAAGACCAAAAATCCCACATTTGTCTATTTTTAGGGTTTGCCATAACTCCTTCAATTTTCACCCAAACGCCTTCAAATTTTTCCACCGTGTTCCTTTCCTAATTCTGCTTCTTTGTCCCTCTCTACCAAATTTTCTCATTCTTTCACCCTACTTCTGAAATCCCCATTTTTTTCCTCCCTGTCAATCAGAAAGTATCCAAATCCTAGTCAAACCCCAATTACCAGTCCGAGTTTTTCCCAAATCCAAATTTTCCTTTACTAAATAAGTTTTTGTTTGTGTTTTTCTATCCATTTCCAAAAAAAAAAACTCTTGGTTGTGGTTGTCACCTGCACAGGAGCAAAAACCATGGAGGAAGCACTTGCAGCCATCCAAACCAAACTCTAAGATCTGGATGAAAAATTTATCAGCCTCCATCTTCATCATTCAGCCATGAACAATAAGCGACAGCCAAAATCTTTTATAGCCACCGGGTTCTCTTCTTCCAACAATTTTCGTGGGTCGAAGCTTGATTTTCCCTGCTTCAATGGTACTGATCTGATTGGATGGATATACCAAGCAGAATAATATTTTAGTCTGCATAATACTTTTGATGTCCAGAAAGTTCCACTTGCATCCTTTCATTTGGAACAGGAAGCCCTTCAATGGTACCGTTGGTACATCAAAGCTCATCCCGAGCCAAACTGGACAGATTTTTGCCAACTCCTTTTGCCACGATTTGTCCCTAGTGCTTTTGACGACTTCACAGGAGAACTCACTAAACTTCACCAAACTAGCACAGTGAGAGAGTATCAGACGAAATTTGAGAAACTAGCCAATCACACAGAAGGATTGTCTGATGAATTCTACGGGAGTTGTTTTATCAATGGTCTCAAGGATGAAATCCGCTCAGAGGTCAAAATGTTATGTCCCAACACAATGATGGAAGTCCTAGGGTTAGTGTTGTGGGGAAAATGCACCTATAGTTCAGGGGAGAAACTACCAACTTACGGTGATAAAGATAGACTTGCAAGCATTCTGCAAGTACAACAAATAAATGAAGAGATTAGGGTTTAGAGATGTAGGCACCTCATTCAGAAGGTTGATCTTAGATTTTCCTCACTCGCTCTTCAATGCTTATCCAATGTCGCAATGCCCAGACCTGCAAAACAACTTGATACCTTTCTCAAATACGTTTGACTACATATATAAAATTGATACTCATAATGGAAGAAGACATCAGATTATAAACAAACTGTAATCAAATCTGAGACACATTAATAGGTCATATTTTGAAAGAGAAGAACATCTGATCTTTATTAATGAATGAAAGGAAGTACATAAATTTATATATTCTTTCAAGCTTGGCACTTCACGAAACCTAGATTCAAGGTCTCCTGCTTCTGTTCTCCAAGGATTCCAGCCTCTAATCAACTGTACTAGGGTTTACCAAAACTGAAGCACAAGAGAGGGGGATGAGGGTCTCCATTCCTCCAGCATAACTTTATAATTGGGCTTAGTCCTCTCACATGGCCCTTCTACCCTCGTTATATAGTTAGTGAGGAAGAGGAAAAGAAGTTATAACCGCTCAAGAGGTTTCCCAACCAACTTAACTTACTTGAATTTTGAGATTTTGACCAAAACAGGGGTGCACGCTACTCTACAATAGACAAAGTCGCGTACACATGACATTGAGCGCTACTATTTCAACAGTGGAGTCACGCTCAGTAGGGTATACACGCTACTATCATAGCTGTGTACCAGCGCTCATATTGAAAAATGGCCAAAAACAGGCTTTTCTGCTCATTTTCAGGAGATGGTTTGGTCTAGAAAAATGTTTCTAAGGGTCATATACATCAAATGGGTTAAGAATGAGGTAATTCCAACCATTTTTAGTGTCCCAAATGACTCCTCCATCCACAAATGTCATGTTTTGTGACTGAGCTTGATCTCAAGAAATGTCGTCATGCGACCAAGGGAAACAAGTGTCGTCACGGACGGAGAGGTGTCATTTCAAACTATAACAAATGCCCCCTAATGTATGAGGTCAGAGGGAGTACGGGAAACGATGGCCGAAATACATTATAAATAACAAAGAGTTGAATCATGGAGGAACGGAGAAACCAAGAATCATAGGCTCAAATGAAGTACCTGAAAGCAAAGGCAATGTCAGACAAACTTATCCTTGGGGTAACTGTCCATCTTCAAATGGTGGAACATGACCTCCAATAGGATACAATAATGATCCAAGATACTGATGCATATATTATGGCCACTAAAATACAAGTGTGGATCCATGAGGAACATAAGTGTAAACATAGCCACATAAATACAAGGTGGATCTATGTCAAAACTGGAGAACATAGCCATAGAGAACAAGCTGGATCTATGTCTCATCAAGAGCCCAAAAAGAGTGTGGCTCAGTCTTGCGCAACTTGGGCGATAACATAAATGAGATGATGCTATCGAGGATCCCAAGGTCTTCATCCAAAAACAACCCAAGGTACAAACCTATCCATGCGAATAAATGAGTTGTTGTCGAACATGGGAGGTATCGTCTGATTACCGGTAATTGATGTATACCATTAACAAACGCGAGGGTGTCCACCAATAATGAAAATGGAACCCAAGTTACCTAGTACATTCAAGCAAGTGCGAATAAATGGTCTTTCCGTCGAACACTTGAAGAATTCATCGGATAGGAGACATTGATGTATTCCCATCTATACAATAGCGAGGAAAACTACCACTAATGACTGCAATCCCCAAGGTACTAACCGAAACTCTAAACTTCATTCCCAGAGCACAATGAGTTGAAGTCAATGGGAAGAAGTCCGTTGGAAGGGAGGGCTTAATGCATCCTCCATCATCCAACACGAGGGACACTCAAACAGGTATGAGCTGATTTGGAGTAGGACTAAACACATGATGAAACATACTGACACTAAGGAATGGCCGACACATGAGGTCAAGGCAACCGTAGAATGGCCGACTCAGGTTATATCCTTGAACAATGAGCACGACACAAGAGTGACTTAGGCAGATTTGAACACAAAGAGACCACGATGCAAATCTACAATGTAGGAGACATTAACAGATTCTCCATATGATTGGAAGACTAACCAAACGGAGGAGTAAGAACTCTGAGATCAAGTTTATCCTAAAGCCAACACTAGAACCCAACTTGTTTGATAGACTCAAAACAGGTGCTTTGTTCAAGGAGATAGTTGACTTGCTACCATCATATTGAAAGATATTTTAACATTCTTCCCTTCCCTTTCCTTTTTCATTTTTTAACGAGCTTGACAAAGAACTAAATCATGCTCGACGGTATTTTCATATTTAAGGAGTTTGAAAAACCTAGAAGAAAACTCCATACACCTATCCGTGGATTTTATATCGAGCCCGAATTGGTCTGTGCTCGGCGGTGTTTTCTTGCTGATAGAGTTGAAAAACTTAAACAGTCCTCTATACACCTATCCGTGGATGTTATATCGAGCCTGGATTGGTCTGTGCTCGGTGGTGTTTTCTTGCTTATAGAGTTGAAAAACTTAAACAGTCCTCTATCAACCATCTCGTGGATTTCACATCGAGCCCGAGTAGGTGAATGCTCGCTTGGTGTTTTCACATTTCGAGAGTCTGAAAACCCTAAAGATGACTCCAAAGGTCCTTTTTCGTAAACTTAGTCTCCTTCCCCGAAAAAGTGTAAAATAATGGAAGAAAAACTCTTCTAGCGCATACCAAAGTATACCTAGAGTATACATTTTCCGTAAATTATCCACTAAGGCCCGGAAAAGGGGTAATTCTATACCTAAGTGGATGTCAGTTCAGTTATTTTAACGAGCCCGAAAAGATAACTATGCTCGGCAAACTTTTCCTATTTAAAGAGTCTGAAAAGGGCTTACAAGAACTCCATAGGGATCTTTTCCGTAAAGGTTTAACGAGTCCGGAAAAGTAAAATCATGACCTCCTTACTGTTTTTAATGAGCTCAAAGGAGATATAGAAAATGCTCACAACTTCCTTACTATTTTTAATGAGCTCAAAGCGAAGATCAAAGATATGCTCATAGCCTCCTTACTGTTTTTAACGAGCTTGAAGGAAAGGTGAAAGAAATGCTCATAACCTACTTACTGTTTTTAACGAGCTCGAAGTAAAAGAAGAATGCTCGAAATCTACTTACTGTTTTTAACGAGCTCGAAGTGAAGGTAGAAGAATGCTCAAAACCTACTTACTATTTTTAACGAGCTCGAAGTAAAAGAAGAATGCTCGAAACCTACTTACTGTTTTTAACGAGCTCGAATTAAAAGAAGAATGCTCGAAACGGGAGGAGACGAGTGTCAGGGACATGCAAAACTAGCTCCAAGCGCATGGAACAAAGCTATGCCTAATGCAAGGAACATGAGAAAGATAAGGACACTCGGGGTGTGTCTCTTCTAGGTAAAAGGTGTCAAATTGCAAAGGCAAAATGATATAGAGCTTAGCGGAAATGAGATCATAGATGGAGGCTTATATAACGAGCTAAAAGCGTGGAAGTCGGCTTCAGGCTCATTAGCGCAAGCGAGATCATAACAGATGCATATGCAACTTGAACATAAAGATGGGAGCCTTATCAGGGATGGCCAAAAATAGATGAGGAAGAAAGATATGAGGCTTCTTCTCAAAGTCATGATAAATCTAAAAAGGCTCCCAAGCCTATGAGAAAAACTCAGCATGGGCACCAGAATGGCATAAAGGTGCTAACTAGGGTGACCCATGTTAGGTAGGCTCTACTGTCGGACTGGTACACGATGCATAAAGAGATGGCTAACACACCAATATCCAACAGGTTCGACCCTATGGTGAATTCGGATGGCAACAGGTTCAAATGCAACATAACAGAAGGGAAGCCTAAACCTATATGCAAGGTTCCGAATATACATGACATGATCGCACAAGGTGTCAAAAAGGACCAGTAAGCAAGTATACATCCAGCTAAGAATCCTGTCTCCAAGAAACATTAGTACCAGGATCATATCTAAAACATATGTAAGGAAAGACCCGATACAAGTCACTGTGGTAGAAATACTTTCAACTTCACTATCATCAACAGCAGGCATAAACAAGGCAGATTTTTCGAATGAAAACTCTATCGTACCCAAGCCCGAGGACTTACAATCAACAAGATCGACTTCAGGATGAAGATCAAAGTTGAAGGACATGATGGAATATGCAGAAACAAATTCATCATCACGGGAGTTGAAAATTCTAGAAGCATAATCAAACTCAGCAGGAACACCGATTTGCGGATCTATAGGAGAGTCCAAAGACTCAATAGTAGGAAGATCAGACTTTAAGGTCAAACCGGGGA
Organism: Larix kaempferi; assembly: GCA_027924585.1. Taxonomy (NCBI): domain Eukaryota; kingdom Viridiplantae; phylum Streptophyta; class Pinopsida; order Pinales; family Pinaceae; genus Larix; species Larix kaempferi. The sequence goes on along the minus strand of BSBM01000464.1, from coordinate 19,248,828 downwards.
TGGACATGACTGCGACTGGATCAACATCCAAATGAATGGCATACTGTACTATGGACTCTAGAAAAACTTCATCGGAAGGAAGTATATCATCCCAGATAGAACACATATCTAAACATTCAGATGGAGGTGTCACTTGGTCAACAGCTGGGACCAAGTCCCGAGAAGGTAAGCATGAACTCAGAGACTTCTTCTCAGTAGCAGTTGAACTCAAGGAACAATATGCCACATAAGTCCCATGTGACATAGTAGTGCCTAATGACGAGGGATCTGACTGGTCTACAGTTGGGTAATAAGGAGGATCAACGAATGCAAGCTGGTCGATAGTGACAATGCTTTCATTATGAGGGAAATGCATCACACAAAAGAGCGTAGACACCACAGCATGAATCGCATAAACGTAATCACGCCCAAGGATCATATCAAAGTCCATAGGGTCCTTTAAAACCATAAAATCAACTAAGACTATTTTTCCACCCAAGGTAATAGGTGCCTGACGAAGGAATCCGATCGATTCACTAGGTCTTCTCTCGAAGGTCAACGGCCAATTAACAGCTGGAATAACATTAGGGAAACCCAAATCTCTCCAAGCATAAGTGGATAATATACTAATAGAAGTACCTTCATCAACAATGCATCGATCAACCGTATGGTTCCCGATATCAACCTTTATCTGGAAAGGTGTCGAAGAAGGAAGACGAGGCTCGGCTAGACTATTCCAATCAAAGGAAACGATCCTAGGGCTTGGTAGGGGTTCACATGGCACAGATGAAGTGCCCCCTTTTTCAAGAACATCCAAACTGGTAATGCAGAAGACTTCAGTAGTAGGTGCATAAATCTCCGAAGGACTGATGGGATCGGTCGAAGATTGCATCGATTCGATCATTTCACTCTCCGAAGGAAGAGTGGGGTTGACCAAAGATTGCATTGGTTCAACCACTTTATCAACCAAAGGTTGATCTGACTGTAGGGAATCTATATACAACTCAGGAACAGAGGTTCCTTCAGACATGGACCACACTCTTCGTGCCTCTGGAATGGTAGGGCATCGGTGAGTAAGGTGATCTCCCTTACAAAGTTTACAAGAGAACTTTGGTTTCCGTCCTATAGGTTTAGACTCCTTTACAACGTCAGTACTCTTAGCATGACTAGCATTGGCTGATAGCTTTCCCCCAGCATGACTCATAGAGGCTGGTTGTTCAGAAGCATCAGACTTTTGAACTAAGGACCACACTTTTTGCACTTCTGGAAGTACAGGGCACAAGTAAGTAAGGTGATCTCCCTCGCAAAACTTACAAGGAAACTTAAGCTTCTGTTTGTTTGGTTTGTCGACAATGTCAACTCCCTTAGCATGACTTGCAGTGGCTGATCTGGTGTCTCCAGTATGACTCACAGGAACTGGTGACTTGTCATTAATATGACTAGCAGTGATCAATGACGTGTCCTCAACATGACTGATAGTGGTTGAAGACAAACTTTCAGTATGATTTTCAGTGACTAAAAGTTTTCTCCCAGCATGACCTCCAGAGGCTAGGTAGGTGCCCCCTGCATGACTTGCAGAGGCAGGGTGCTTGCCCCCAGCATGACTTATAGAGGCTAGGTTGCTGCCCCCTTGTTTTGGCATCTTCTTCCTATTCTTCCTCTGTCTATTCCTTTTAGACTGCTGGCAACTAGTATTGCTACTTTCGCCACATGAGGTAGAAGGAGGAGGAGAAGATGTTACTGGCAAGGGAGGCACAGGGTTCTGATGCTCTTGATTCGAGGTGCTCACAAAAGAAGCATCAGGAGCATGCAAGGCATTCGGAGTGGAAAACAACCAAACCAGCAGCCCTATAGTGAATCCAGGAAGATTCAGAGTAGCCATTAAGGGAATACCAATGTTTCCAATGAATGGAACAACACAAGGATCCCCCAGAACAGGGGTACCTTGATTGGCACTCGCCGAAATGCTAGACATAGTTTCCTACTCAAATGAACAAGAAGTTCTCTAAGGCAAACTAAAACAAGTAGCACAAAGAGCACACCACTAAAAAGGTCCTAGGTAAATCAAACCAGGCAAACAGATGCCTTCCGAAGAAGAGTCTGGGATGATGAGGGCCCAGAACAGATCAACGAAAGAAGAAAGACAGTTACCCAGGGTCCACAATACAATGACTAAGGGTGCAAGCGCTGGAATCACCCAACCGCCCTCCCAAAGACCTGCAAGGGATTTCCTCCCACGTCTGTCTTAGGTACAACAGATATACCCTCTGTTGTCACCTGTGTATGAACCTAAAGTCAGATACTAAGGATACCACAACACCGAAAACTCCTGGGGGAACAGTCGCTGGTCGAATCCAAAGGCGTGGGCAGGGTAACTGAGCTCAAAACTCAAAAGAGTCCCCATATGCGATCCAATCCTAGTATATGCTCGAAACAAAAAGTAGGAAGAGTATTCCCAACAATCTGATCTCACAAGGCCTATTGCATAGATCCCAGGAAAGCTTTGAGTGAAATGGATTTACCTGTGATAGTTGAACTACGATTTTTGCGTAATGTGTGATCTTGGGTGGTTTAAGGTGTTTTAAACCCAAAATCCTAACCAAGACTAGTTGGTGTGGTGTAACCTAGAAAAGAAAATGTTACTAGTAAATTTTATTAGGGTTCATTTTAAAGGTTACTTGCTTACTCAAAAAGGTAGTGGGTGTGTGAGAGTGGTTATAATAGAGATAGAGTACTGAAAATGAAATATTTACCACCAAACAAATCTTTTTCTTTTCAATGCAAGTCTTAAAATTCTGATCTAGAATGCATGTGCAAATGCAATTTTTAATCTTTCGAATTCAAAAAAAGGTAAAAATAAAGTCTAAATGTACAAAAATAAACTCAAAACCTAAGAATGCAGCTACTCAAGCAAATAGGTATGCAAAAGAAAACTTGTTCTTTTTTATGCAAAGCACTCTAAAATCTTCTAAGCCACTTGCAAGGTACTCTATTCAGAAAATGAATCAAAATTCTTTATGCTTTCAAAGGTAAGAAACAAAACTAAAACTAACCTATTATCAAAGCAAAGCAAAGAAACTTTTAGGTTCTCTTTATGAAATAGTAAAAGCTACCAAATATGACTTTCAAATTCTTATTGATGTAAGCATGCCAAACATTGGGAAAAGAGTACAAAAACTACTTTTAGACCCAAACGAAGCAAATGGCCTACGAAGAAGTATGGTTTGGTAAAGTCAGGTCTGCACATAAACAATGCAAACAAGGTCTTGAACAACAGCCAAAACACTTGAGCTTTCACTACAAAAGAAAAACTAAAAGCATAAGGGAGGATAAGAAACCAACCTAAAAGAGAAATTTCACTCAAATAGATACAAACAGGGTCAAGAAGACTCAAGAGGTTTCAAATCCAGTGGAAATGGGGCAAGCAAGTTCAGTCAGACTCAAATTAGGGTGCAAAACACCAAACAGGTCCACAACCCCCCAACTTGGGTCAACAAGCCCCAAAACTTTCCAAACAAGCCCAAATTGATCAAAAGAGGTTCAAATCATGAATGTAGGATCAGTACAAGGATGGGAGACCACTTACAGGGGTTTAACACAGACCTAGGGTCACCAGGGACCCCAAAAAATGCAGCCACAGCCCCCAGATTTGGGTCCACAACCCAAAAACTTAAAAATTTCAAACCCAGATTTTGAGCGCTACTGTGTATGAAGGAAACTAGCACCCATAGCAAGATGGGCGCTACTGTGTAGAGAAAAATTAGCATATGGGCGATACTGTGTTGTACAAACAGTAGCGTACAGGTGGAAAAAGTTGGAAAAATGGGGTTAAAACCCCCCACACCTGGGTCCACAAGGGTTTGTAAGGGTCGGGAAGGGTCTGTAAGAGCCAAGGAGGGTCAAATAGAGCCTACTAACTGATCCTAATCAAGAAAATGAACAAAGACCATCAAACAAGACTGAATAAATGACCTTGGATACCCCTAAGCAGTTAGGCTTTCCCCAGCGGAGTCGCCATTCTGTTGTGGGAAAAATGCACCTATAGTTCAGGGGAGAAACTACCAACTTACGGTGATAAAGATAGACTTGCAAGCATTCTGCAAGTACAACAAATAAATGAAGAGATTAGGGTTTAGAGATGTAGGCACCTCATTCAGAAGGTTGATCCTAGCTTTGCCTCCCTCGCTCTTCAATGCTTATCCAGTGTCGCAATACCCAGACCTGCAAAACAACTTGATACCTTTCTCAAATACGTTTGACTACATATATAAAACTGATACTCATAATGGAAGAAGACATCAGATTATAAACAAACTGTAATCAAATCTGAGACACATTAATAGGTCATATTTGGAAAGAGAAGAACATCTGATCTTTATTAATGAATGAAAGGAAGTACATAAAGTTATACCTTCTTTCAAGCTTGGCACTTCACGAAACCTAGATTCAAGGTCTCCTACTTCTGTTCTCCAAGGATTCCAGCCTCTAATCAACTGTACTAAGGTTTACCAAAACTGAAGCACAAGAGAGGGGGATGAGGGTCTCCATTCCTCCAACATAAATTTATAATTGGGCTTAGTCCTCTCACATGGCCCTTCTACCCTCCTTATATAGTCAGTGAGGAAGAGGAAAAGAAGTTATAACCGCTCAAGAGGTTTCCCAACCAACTTAACTTACTCGAATTTCAAGATTTTGACCAAAACAGGGGTGTACGCTACTCTACAATAGACAAAGTCGCGTACACATGACATTGAGCGCTACTATTTCAACAGTGGATTCACGCTCAGTAGGGTATACACGCTACTATCATGGCTGTGTACCAGCGCTCATATTGAAAAATGGCCAAAAATAGGCTTTTCTGCTCATTTTCAGGAGATGGTTTGGTCTGGAAAAATGTTCCTAAGGGTCATATACATCAAATGGGTCAAGAATGAGGTAATTTCAGCCATTTTTAGTGTCCCAAATGACTCCTCCATCCACAAATGTCCTGTTGTGTGACTAAACGTGATCTCAAGAAATGTCATCATGCGACCAAGGGAAACAAGTGTCGTCACGGACGGAGAGGTGTCATTTCAAACTATAACAGTTAGCTAAGCTGGCTGAGGATAATATAGCAGCTCAACAATGCTCCAAACCCACCTTTGTTCCCTTCAGAAATATGGGTTCCCAATGACCTCCCATCACGCCTGCTCCTCGACCAACTCCTATCAAGCATTTGTCTGAAACATAGATGCAGGCATGCCGAGAAAAAGGGCTTTGTTATAATTGTGATGAGAAATTCACTTGACATAGATGTGTTCAACAAAAGCTTTATCTCTTGGATGTGGATTCTCCGCCTGCCTCTGAACTTGGTTAAGAAGCTCTAGATACAGTAGATGATCAGGTTGACATTCAGCACCCGCCTGTTGACACCCCATCTTAGGATGACCCACCTGAGATCTCTCTCCATGCTATAACCAACGTCACCACCCCACAAACAATGCGGGTCAAGGGATACTTCAAGAAGCTCCCTCTTACCATAGTCATTGATTCTGGTAGCACTCATAACTTCATTGACCCTCGGATTTCCAAACAGGCTGATTGTTTTATCCATCCTTGCTCCCACTTTGAAGTCATGGTTGCTAATGGGGGCACCTTACCTTGCAAGGGTAAGTGTCACAATGTGCGTATCTCTATGGAAGATTATAACCTGTGCTCTGACATGTTTTCCTTTTCCTTAGGAGGATGTGATGTGGTTTTGGGCGTTTAATGGTTACGCACACTTGGCCCCATCTTCTGGGATTTTGTTGAACTTTGGATGCATTTTTCAGTCAATGGGGCACAACACAAATTTATGGGCTTACAACCAGGGTCTCTCTGCATCATCAGTTCACATTGCCTGGAAAAAATCCTTAAGAAGAATTCACAGGGTGTCATCGCTCAACTCCATTCCATTCAGATGCACCCATCAACAGTCTCCACTACTTCCTTGGATAGATATGCAGGTGTCTTTGCTGAACCAATGAGCTTGCTGCCTTCAAGAGACTTTTCTGGTAAGAATTTAGTCGCATCTACCTATCAGCAAGAAATGATGGCTATTTTGCATAAGTCGTAGCCATACCTATTAGGGAATTATTTCTGCATCAAGACTTATCTCTAAGGTCTAGAAAATTTCCTGGAATAATGGGTCTCCTCCCCAACACACCTAAAATGGGTTATCCCTATGCAATCACTTACAATAAGGGTAAGGACAATATGGTGGCAGATGCTTCTTCTCGCACAATTGATGACCCAGTTTCTCTTATAGCTATTTCTTTGCTTGTTCCGAATTGGTTGCAATATGTTCAACAGGGCTATCTCTTCTATGAACTCCATGCTTCTTCATCAGCAGGGCACTCTGGGTTTTTCAAAATGTATGACCAGGAACAATGTAACTTCTCTTGGCAGGGACTGAAAATGACAATTCAACAGATGGTGGCTGACTGTGATACTTTCTAGGTCAACAAGGGTGAAACGACACTCCTTTCGGGACTGCTCAAACCCTTGCCCATCCGTACACAGATTTGGCCAACTATTTCTATGGATTTCTTAGAAGCACTCTAGTGGTACAATACCACATCTACAAGGACACCATATGAAGCAGTCTATGGACAGACACCACCAGTTCTTCTTCCATACACCCTTAGCAGCTTCCCAGTTTAGGCAATTGACTCGGTTCTTCGAAACCGCGATCAGATTCTTCTCATTCTGCAGGACAATCTTCACATGACCAGAAATCGACTGCAACAACAAGCTGATCAACACCATTCTAAGCGCACTTTTCACGCAGCTGATATGGTTCTTCTTCGTCTATAGCCTTCCAAACAATCCTCCCTGAAACTCCAAAGGCGTCAGTGGCCTGAAATGCAACCAGAGGATGCCACCGGGGAACCACTCATTCAGATTCTGCATCAATTTCCCCAACCAAAGCTTGAGGACAAAGCTTTTTCTAAGGGAGAGGGGATGTTAGGAACCCGTATCAACCCTTCTCTTTACTTTGTTAGTATATTGTTATTGGACGCATATGCTTTGTAAGTCGTCCCGTAGTATTTGTTGATCCATAGTTTATATTAGCCCATGGTATTGACCCATAGTATTGGATGCATATGCTTTGTAAGTCGTCCCGTAGTATTATATGTCCCATGGTTTTGAATCATAGTATTCGGCATAGACTTAGTATATAAGTGTGTGTTGAGGTCATTGAAGGCACCGTGAAGTTAATTGTATTGAGCTTGCTCAAAGGAGGTTGCCCCCTCAAAGAGGCCCATGATCAATATAAAAGTGATTCTGAGTTCTATTATTTATGATATCTCGTGTATTTGCATTAATTAATTATTGCAGGTTCTTCACACTATCTAATTCAGTTTCTAGGAATATGCGAGGTTCAGCTTCATGAGACCTCTTTCTACTGCTAAGTTTATAGATTTTTCCACTATGCAAAATGCGATATCTTCGTCTATGTCACTATCCATGTTTTTTAACATTACAAAATCAAACCCTAGGAATATGACTGCATTGTTACCACACCCTTTCAGCTAACAACATTTTAATGCATAAACTTAGGTTTTTCAAGTACTTACTTCTAAATCCTTTGGTTGCATTGTAAGACTTCAAAGTGTCCACAGAAAACTCTGTAATATAGCCTTCCAACAAGCTATCTAGCCAAAATTCTACTACTCTTCAAATCTGGTTATAAATCCCTTTAAGCCTCTGAATCAACTCTGGATTCCAAACTCTAGGTTCTTCACCCCGAAAATAGTTTTTTTGTTCTGCTACCCTCTATATCAATTCATGTAACTCATTAGAAAAAGATGCGAAGAAAACTTCATGCAACTCAGTGAATATATATCTCTGTACGCATTGTTCTGTAGTAAGGCGTGGATGTTTGTTTTCTTTCTTCGCAAACTCGCGTTCTATCTATCTTACCCAGTTCTGTATTTCATTCTTCTCTGGATTCCACATAAACATGACAAATAACCAAAATGTCAGTTCAAGGCATGACAACGGAACCATTTGTTGGCTCTGCTTAGGCTAGACCTGGGTTCGGTGAAGTTTGCAACAACAACAAAACCCCTTTCGCTGGCCCTTTCTGCATCAAACTGCGAATAGGCTAAAGTTTTTCTTAAAAATATGGTAGAGTTAATTCTTTTTCTTGGGTTTATCAATCATTTCTTCTATTCAAAAACTAGGTTCCACCAACCTACAAATGACATGAATGACTCAAGAATCCACACTAAAACACACAACAATTAGAGATTTAAATCAATCACCATAATAACAACAACAAAGATAACCACGTAGGGGCAATAAGTGCAGGGGGGTATCCTCAACCACAAAGTAAAAAATGTTGAATATGGTTGTCATTAATGACAAGACATTAATGAAAAAGGAGTAACAAGGCTGATGACATGGCAAGAAGGACATGGTTGTTTGGGCTTTGTGACACTAGAAGCCCACACACTTGGTGGCTTGATGGTCTTTGTGGCCACTATGATGGTGTTGGAGTTTTTGAAGCTCTATTGCTATAATATTGATGATGATGACTTCTTAGGGCACAGTTTGTTATGATGGACCTTATGGCTTGATGCCCTCATCAATGGTTTGATAAGAAGTCGATTATGTTCTTTACAACCTCTTAATGTTGAAGCAAAGGAAAAATGCATGCCACCATTGGTTGAAATGCCCACAGCATCAAGGAAAAAATGCCCGCAAATGACTAAGAAATATGCCCACAGGCCCCATAGAAGATGCCCACAGGACCAGTGGAAAAGTTTCCGCAGCCATGAAGAAAAATCCCCACATGAGCTAATAGAAAATGCTCGTAGGCCCTTTGAAAAATTCCTTCATGCCTTATGGAAAAATGCCCATATGAGCTAATAGAAAATGCCCACAGGACCTCTGGAAAAATGCACGCAGGCCTATGAAAAATTCCCACATGTGCAATAACAAAATGCCCACAGGATCTTAGGCATTATGCCCGGCACTTGGAAGCAAAATGCCCACAATTGGGTTAAGAAAAATGCCCGCCGGCTGTAATGGAAAATGTCTGCAGGCCTTGTAGCCACATATGTGGTGGTTTGATGGGATTTGGATATTATATAAAGTTTTTATTGTACTGGTGGAGTCCATTTTTTCAAGACTTGGTAAAGAATATGGTTGTGGGGATCGTGTCCTTTGACCCACAATGTATTGGGCCCATGATAGGAACAAATGACCCACTCTGTGGTCATTCGTTGAAGATAATGTGGCAAAGAAGATTGACAATTTATGCTTGAAGTTTTGACATGGCAAGAAAGCCCCTGCCCATCTTTTGTCATGGTAACAAAGTATTTGAAGATCAAACAAGCTCAAGGGGTGGTGGCGAATGTTGTTGGGTAGTGAAGAGGATGGGAATACTTTTGTTTGGTTTGTTTCTTTGTTAAGAATTGGACTATGACATGATTATTTTAATTGGCAATGTTGGTTTGTGGATGAAAACTTGAACTCTTTTTTTTTAGGCAATCCTTTTTTGGTTTATTATCTAGGTGATCTCAATGGAGACTTAGGCAATTTCTTTGCAATTTAGGTTATTTCTCCAAGCACCCTTTCTCTTGTACTTTATGTTGGTACTATGGAAGAAAAAAACCAACATGATGAGTGTGTTCATTGTGATGTACAGATCTTCACAATGTCCTGAGGTGCTTATCACCACAGATGAACACCTTACAAGAGGTAATTTTGCATATTAATCAAAGTATATGTAGTCATCATGAAGACCAATTGGATAGGATTTTGGATATGGAAAAGAGAATGGCAACACAAAGGGAAAAGTTAGAGAAGTTGGCTACAGATTTAGAAATGCCTCGTAACATTACACGTCTTATAGTTTTCCATAGGTTCAGTGAATGGTATTCGTCCAAAAGACTTTGCAGTTCAACAGGATTTGGTGATTATGAAGACATAGAATAAGCACAAGCAACATCATAAATGAAAGAGGTTGAAAATGGAGAAGCAACTAATGCCTAAAGTGAACATGAACACATGTCTAGTTTTCTTAGGTTTTCATGTTTTATAAGGTTTCATTTTTGTTTGGATGGATTATATGAATTTATAGCTCTCAAATAATTTAGAATATATGATAAACACAACTGTAAAATCCAATGATAATATGATAGACATGTTTTGTGAGAATTATTCATTTTTATTTTAGTTTTAAGTGATGATAATATAAAAAAATGGTTACTCAGTGCTATAACTAATTTGTAATTACTGAACACAAATTACTCATAACTAGATCTAATTATTCAAAGTAAAGAAGTTACTTGTGTGTATGGCATCGCAATCTCCTCTGCTACTGCCATGGCTCGGTCTAGGTCGAAGGAACTAATGTCCTCCCACCTGGAGGATGGAGACTCGGCCCTGAATATCTATATATTAAAACAAATAAAGTCAACAATGTGTAATTCAAAGTTAAATATATTAAAAAATACGATATCGAATAACATACAATAAATACTTGAACATTAAATAAAACAATAGCTAACCTGGTCCATATAGCTCTTTGTGGCATGCTGCTATGTAGGACCATGGAAAGGATTACCATGGTGATAACAACAATGTGCTGTTGTTCTAGTCGAACTAGATGGCCCCGCCTGGGTTCCACCTATACTTGGTCTGTCCCAGCCACCACCCATAGACCGTGCAATAGTGTGTGTCTCCTCGTTGTCCTCCCGGATCTATGAAGACATAGCCACAAATGTGGTATGTCTAAGTAGATGATGTGTGGCACGTCTAATAGAGCCATCAATCTCATCTAGGATGCTGCCAAACCTAGGTGGCTGAGGAGGGGGATTTGGATCTAACATGGGTGCAGGTGGTCCTCCAAGTGGGTTGCGGCAGGCCTTAGGTCGATCTTGGGCAAAGCCAATAACGACACCCTGAAACTCAATGATGTCAAAATAATTGACATGGTAGCCTAGCTCAAACTCAGCCCACAATTTCCTAAGAAAATATTGTGGGACCTCCAAATTATTGCATGGGAGCCTGTCAAACACCATAAACCATCTCTTTCTCTAGTTATCTCTCCATGGCTGGTAATTAAACCAGTCCATGCAAACTCGTTCTTCCTCACATATGGAGGTTTCCTTGTCATGGGATCTATGAATTTGCTGTACAATTGTGCTTTCATGATGTTGAGGTCTTTAATTTGTTCTTTTGATATCCCAATGGAATAGTGCTCCCTCATTCGAGCCCTATATTGGCTCAGATGAGTGATCTCACTGTGGGCAATGTTGATAGATTAAATGATGTTTTGCAATGATGTAGCCAGGGAAACCCGAGAGGGTTCCTTGGTGCTCTTCAAATCATCGCTTAAGACCCCTAATTGGTTTAAATCTTGATGTAATTCATCCTCGGCGTTTTCAAATGGTTCATCATCAGGTTCATTGGCCATTCCAATGTTGATGTTATCGTCGGATGGTTTGGTTTCGTTGGTTTCCTCTGATGGTTGTGGTGTGTTACTCATTAAATGTTAGGTGTATTTTATCTGCATTGACAATTTGTTGGTTTTTTAATTGATTGTAAATTTTTTTAATTTAAAATTGTAATGGAAAACAAAAAAATTAATGGTTGAGCACCTACCTGGAGGCACTAACAGCAACGAAGTGGAGGTTGAGCTTGATTTTGAGTGGGAGATCGTTGGGTGCTCCAACACGTGCTTGTGGGGGTCCTATATCTCCATTGCTCGCTCACGGGTTTGTTATTGTGATAACAAAGCCATAGACTATTTTTTTTTTAAAAGCACAGGTGCGCACACGCGTTAAAGACACATGCGGGGCCCAATACAGGTTTTCTAGTAAGAATGGTTAGATGTATTGTGATATTTGTTTGTAATTGTAATTCTTTTTATTTCCAATATCTCCAAGTAAATTAAGACAAAAATACTATTAAATTTTATCTTGAAAAAATAATTTCATGTTTACTACAATTAAAATTGTTTGTTCAACTATTTTCGTTTTTACACTATAGAGTGATATGATTACAATATTGTAATCATTATATTATAACATCTCTATTGGTATAATGTTATTGTAATTAAAATAATATAAATCTAAATATTTTCAATTAAAGGAATATTGTCTTGTTGTTTGAATTTACTGTGTTGTCATATGTCAAATGTTAATGCATATGAATTTACGTAGATCTTTATCAAGATATCAATACCAATATTTAAAATTTCAATCAAATTGCGAATTAATATTGCACTTATCTACAAAAGACGTTAATTAAGTATATGTGAAGTATCTATGAAAAGAATTTATTAAATTTCCTAAAAATGCAAAAATAATTTTAAAAGATATGTCCATATTATGAACAAAATGCATAACTACTTCATGTATCAAGGTTTCATAACATCAAAATATTATTTACACTAGATCCAAATGAATCTATAACTTTACCATTTAAGGTAGAGACATTAGTACCTCTTCCATGCAAGACTATAGAAAGTTGAATCACATATATCTCTACCCTAACATCTACATCACCCTAGTGCTTAATCACGGATGGTGGTCTATTTGGTGGAGGCTTATTGTGAGAAAAATGTCTCAATGGTGAGCAAAATTGCATTTCCTTGTAGGTTGGAAACAAGATAACATATCATGAGATGGTTACTGTGACAGGTACTAGTGTGTTGAGCAAATAAAAAGTAAACCCAAGCAAGGGAGCTAATTCAAGAAATAAAATTACTATATGACATCCATAAACAAACAATAGAAGTAAACTTCAACAAAATTGAAAATGTCGAATGAAAATGTATGCATACGATAGTATCACATCACCTTGAGGAATGTATCTTACAAGATGGTAGAAACCACTCCCTTGAAAGATCCTTTAAACTCTCTAATTTTTCTCAAACAAACTTGGGACATATGAAGGAAAACACATGAATGTAGTTTTCAATATGGTAGGCAACACTCCCCTGAAAGATCTTTTAAACTCTCTAATTTCTCTCAAACAAACTTGGGACCAATGAAGGAAAACACTTGTTTCTTAAGGGACAAGCCCAAACAAGCATGAAAGCTTATGAATGGCAAGTAAATAGGAGGATGATAGGTCTTCCATTCTCATTCTTGCAGCATAATCTTACTCATTTTTCTATTATGAAATTCATATCCATGACTTCTTTTAATAATCAAAATATAGACGAAGAAAGAATTAATTCCAAATATAAAAGCTCTTCCTCATGAAAAGATTTCCAATTACAAGGACAAGGCTCATTAATATTTAAATATATGATAAATAAAACCAATTCAAACCCTTTAATGCCCCTATTATTGCTCTAATCTATCATCATGTACCATTCTCCACATGTCCACCTTTATAATTAAATTTTCAAGAACCATATATACATTACTTATTTAATATATTACTTATAAAACAATAACCACACAACATTCTTGAAAAAGTTGACCTTTCATTAATTTTATATAATTTAATCATTTCTTTGAGCAAAATGCCTTAAATTTGCTATTCAAAATCTACCACATCCATACACCAATGTTAATAATACTAATTATCTATTTAATTTATTTTCAATGGAAACATCTATTTAGTTATCCTCAATGGAAATAGGCATTAAGTTTTTTATATTTACAACGTAGATATAATAAGTTTTCTAATCTGGTCGTGGTAGTGCATGGTATCATCATTGATTAGTACATCCATGATGTGTACCTATTTAAATGTACAACTCCATTATTACATATACATTTAAATATGTGCGAATATTATTTTTACCATTTATTTGTTTACGCACACCTAAAATGAAATAGTTTGATTATTAAAAAAACCGCATCAATACACATATTTAAATGCTTAAGACTTTAGTCCCGACACCGAAGGAGAGTACTGAAAAGAAAATTAATCTTTTATATCTAATAATAATAATAATTTTAATGCAAACCCTTTCATATTTAAATGTTTAAGATTTTAGTCCCCACACAAAAAGAAAATATAGAAAAACAAAATTGAACTTTTATATATTTAAAAATAATAATAATAGTAATTTTAATACAAACCCTTCCATCTTTAGTAATATAAAAAAATGCATAAGGTCACTTCGCCAAGAAATCTGCGGTGTTGTCCAAAATAAAATAGGAGTTTTTTCACCAGGTATATAATTTTTCTTTATATTTAAGCAAATTATTTTCGTACAAGGAATAAAACAATAAACAATAGTTAACCCTATAAAGGAGAGTGTAATTGAATAACACCACGTTAGATTGTGCGAGGCTATGCTTCAATTCAATGAACGTAATGGTATTGATGAAAAAGCGTTTCAGACCCTCTTTTATATATATATATATAAATATATATCTCACTACATAGCAATGCCACTTATGTTAGTAGTAAAAATTTAAATGAGCCTTTTTTTAAGGATGTAAAGTTTGTTTGTCAAAGTTTTCCTGGCTGGCCATGTGAACTCAGGTCAACAATAGTAAAAATATGATTGCTTAATGCTTCAAAAATATCTTTGTAACGTCACAAGCTCACAGGTCAATAATAGTAAAAATATGATTGATTAATGCTTCAAAAATATCTTTGTAACATTACAACTTACTTAAAGTCTTTATCTCGCTATTTTTATGGTTCAAAATATAATCATTAACGTTATATAAAAACTTTCATCATATAGGCATCACCCCAAATTCTAAGATATAAATACCTATCAGTGTAATTATATTTATTTATAATATTTGCTTGATCTTAATAAATGTAAATGTTGTATTTTTAATAAATTGATTTTCTCTTATTCAGTTGATATCCTTTGATTTCTTTTATTTTCAGCATAAAAAAACATAGTATTGTTATTCAAAATTTAATCAAATAGTGCATCGATGTTCTAGTCTTAACCAACATATCAACATATAAGCTTATATGTACATGACGTTCTCAAAATAAAAAACTTTCCAAAAAGGAAGAGAAAACTTCTAGACCCAAGACATATAAAAAAGAACACTAAAGCAGTTCACGATCATAATATCACTCAAAAATCCTCACCACACCCATATCATAGATGTGTGCTTCCTGAAATTCTTCCCAAACTATGACACCTTCCTCATCATCCAAAGCCTGTTTTGATAATTTATCCGCCAATGCGTTATGTTGTTTGTAAATATGCTCAAAGGAAATATTGTTGAGGAGTTTGATTTCTGTCATGATCATGTTGCACCAGTGTAATAGAGAAGTAACTTTTAAGTCATAGACTCCACTTTCCCATTTTATGGTGACCCTAGAATCCCCAAAAAATTTCAGGTCAACAAGCCCAAAAATGTTTACCACTTTCAATACACACCAGAGAGCAAAAAGCTCGGCTTTCATGTTAGTGCCAAACCACAATTGAGACGAAGAGTGAAATAATATTCCTGATTTATAAATATTGCTCCACCTGTCGCACATAAACCATTTGAGGCTGCACCATCAAAACATAATAAGAGAGACTAGTCAAATAAATAAAAGAATTTAAAAATCAATAGATAAATATGTCATGTTTGTTTATCTTAAAATAAAATAAATAATAAATAAATTCTACCATGTTAACTTATTGGAATAAAAAATATGAATATAAGAGATTTAAAAACAAATTTACAAATTTACAAAACTATAAAACAAAATGATTAAATATTAAATAACTTTATTATATATACAAAATCAATATAATTTAAGAAAAAATATAATTCTAAATATTTTAAAATTATTGTTCAACTTATATAAAAATTTGAATGTATTAAAATGAATTCAACATTTGTTTTTACATTTTAATATAATTAATTTTTTACTTTAGAAAATGAAGCATTTTCAAAACAAGAGCTGAGAGTACCAATTTCAGTGTTTTTCCCACTTCGAATCTCAATGTTCAAAAAATTGATATTTGCATCTCAAGTTTTGTGATACCTTTCAACACAATCAAATATATGGAGTTAAAATGGTTATGGACCAATCCTTGCGATTGAATGACTTGTGTTGAAGGTATGCCTTCTAGACTTTAGTATTAATTAAATTCTTAGAATTTATTCTTCATATCTCTTTTAAATTTTAGCTTGAATGACATCTGGACTTGTTTTAATTTGTCAATTCAAATGGCACGGAATAAGTTTAGTACCTACCCTTTAATTTAAGAAAAATACATGTAGCTTAGTCCCCACCTTTTAATTTAAGAAAAATAAAAATAGAAAAGAACAAGTTATTCAAGATTATTTTAAAATAAATTAAAATCCAAGTAAATTTATACATAACATAAAAGTCACACCCCTATCAATATATATATTAAATGTTAATATTTAAAAGTTTAAGTATCTTAAAATTGTGAGGGTGTTAAGTTTGAAAAATATGAATTCCCAACATACAATTTAACTTACAATGTCATTAGGTTAAATATTAAACATAAAAATAGCAACTAAGTTGCAAATCCATGCCTAATGGAAATGAAATCTTTGAAAAGTAGAGAAAGATAATTAAAAACTAGATATAAAAAATGCAAAAACCCATTATATAAAAACATTTCCAATCATACATACCCCCTTCTAATTCAGTGGTAGATACAATGGATGCATGAACTAGATTATACATGTTATTAGAAATATCTCCTAACAATGGAAACAAGGTGTTTTGGAAATTTCTTTGTAGTAAACCAAAGCATAAAACATAATTTCATCACTAATAAAAACTATTATTTCAAAATGCATACAAAGTGAACAAAATTTTTATTTAAAAGAACAAAAATTTTGAATAGTTAGTATTGGAAGTTAGTATTTCTTGATATTGCTTATATTCCAAAAGTAACCCATAAGTTCTTTGCACTTATCTTATACTTTTTTTAATAAAATATCTGCAAAATGGTTATATAGTGTTCTTATGTCTTATGATCAAAAGAAAGAGATAACCTTTTTATATTCTATATTCTTTGTAGATATTATTTTGAATTCCAATTTTTTACACTGCTAAACTAAAATGATTTTAGATAACTACATTGTGTACTGCAATGGGGTTCACATTGTAAAATTCCTTTAATTAGTATAGGAAATAATACACATCATACTTGTTAGCATGCATTTATGATTCTCATTGGAGTTTTTATTGACTTGATTGCCTACTCATCTCAATTAAATCAAGGCCTAGTCTACTTTCATCATGCATCATGACACCACCACTTAACTATTAAACCTAGCACAACATTAACACATAAACATGTGACACAACGCTTCACATAGATTCCCATTAACACCTAAATCTCGATGTCCTCACTAATACCCAACACCTCAAACTAATGCCAATTGGTAACTAAACATCAAAGTAACACTCTACTTAAAATGCCTGACACAATATAACTACCCATGCATACACTAACATTCAAATAACATACACTAACATTCAAATGACATGCCATGTTGGAGTTGTTATTACACCATATTTGTGTTGGACATAATATAACATTAACACCTATATATATACCCATCCTTGAACGCTATCTCATATTTATGTCTAAAATATATGATATTTATATTAATAAAATCTTATACTACATAACTAAAGGCTATCGTTTTATCTCACTATCCAAAAACCCCAATATCTCCATAAACAGCTTTCACAGTTTACCAAAGCCTTTACTCTTATCCTTGTATAAGCCTCTTTCACAGTTTACCAAAACACATCGGTTATTATAAATTCAAGCCAAACTAGACAATGTAACTAGTACACATCCATATTAGCAGATGACTTGTTAATCACCGAGACGGATCAAGTAAAAACGAACCACAATTAAAATAGATGTATACTAAATATATTCGATGCACTCTTTTTTCATTTTAATTTATTAGTATACACTCATGTGACAGTTATAATTCAAAATGGTGGGATACACTTTTCAATTTAATTTATAATTCAAAATGGTTGG
This sequence comes from Larix kaempferi, assembly GCA_027924585.1. NCBI lineage: Eukaryota > Viridiplantae > Streptophyta > Pinopsida > Pinales > Pinaceae > Larix > Larix kaempferi. The sequence continues at coordinate 19,230,899 of BSBM01000464.1, read as the reverse complement.
ATGCAGTGTGTTTTCAATTTAATTTAATGGTTACCAATAATGTGACAGTGAAAACTGAAGATGGATTTTTCCCTTAACCTTGTTTTTGAAGAGGAAATAATTTGACAAAACTCCAATGTTGAAAAGCCACAATTTTAGTAGACGCCTTTTGATTTAGTGTATCATACTTTTTCGATATGCCAAAGAACTTAGTATAAATATTATAAAAACTGTACTTGTGTTCGAAATATCTATTTTTCCTTCATTTTACTTTATTACAATTAACTTGCACTACGCTACACATCTCAATCATATCAGTCTTCACTTCTTTCAAAGGAGCAAGTCAAAGCAAAATTCACCACTTTATTACTGTTATTCCATTTACTACCGTTTTTGGCATATTGACAGCTGCCAAACAAGTCTACTTATGCAGGTTATTGCAGGTCTAGAAAAAAATTGGAAGCCTTATGATTCCTTTAAAGTATTGAATTCGGGGAAATCTGAGTTAGCTAAAATCTTCAAGCATCAACCCACAATTCCAATTTAATTTATTTAAAAATTAAGACTGGAAAATTCTTAATTATTTATCAATGTATTTAACCACCCATTCCAAGGTGAGATCATGGATTCCTGCAAGGCAGAGTTACATTTAAGCCCTGACCTTTGCCAGCTCAAACTCAAAAAATTTATAGCGATGCAAGGGTTCAAGTTGTGTAAAAAAACAAGTGTCAATGTTTTATTCATTAATCAACATCTATAGATCTTCAAAAGCGTAAGAGCCAATTTTCTCATCATCTACCTTGATTATAAGATTTTTCAGACTAATTTTCCTGTTACAGTGAGAAATAGACAATTCAAAAAGTAATGTTTAACCAAGTCATATGCTGCATCTTGGATTTTTTTGGAGATAAAACATTCACTGGATTTTTTTGGAGATAAAACATTCACTGAAGAACCTATTCCTTTACATTAAGAACTGATTCTTGCTTGCAAGGTATTTGCAAATGAATTTTTCAAGCTCTTGTGTACAAGAGAACAAAGTTATAAGAAAAGCTGCACCTAGGCCCTGCCCACTATACATATCCTTGCAAATCCTTTCAACAGTAGTATGGTCCTATAACATAAACCTCAGACACCACAAAGCCTTGCAGCACGCTGCCTAAAGTTAAGGTTCTTTCCCCATAACTCAAAGATACCAAGCGTGCCATGGTAAGCCATCTGCAAGACCATAGCACAGCGTAATGATCAAGGTAGAAATTTTTACTAGCTTACAGAATGAAAAACTACTCAATCAAAAGTTGCAAAACCAAACCTGCTAAAAACCTCAGTGCCAACAGATCTATCATCTTGCCTAGCTACTACCATATCATCTTCAACTATCTGCAGCATAGAACACTCAAGTTATATGCAAAATTGAAGTTGAATGCCATTGGTTTCACTAGTCTCAATGGAATAATAGATTGTACATGCAAGACAATTTAACAATACTTGCTGCATAGCAGCCTCTATGGTATGGTCAAATGATTTTGACATACTCAAGTACAGTCAGCATTGTTGTTTCTCCAGTGGACTTGCACTTAAGGAACCCACATTTGATGTAGGTCTGTATGGGAGCACTACATCAGCTGGAAACATATTAGACTTCCCATCCGAGAGAATGAGAACTTGAATATCAGCTGGCATGTCCATTATGTAGTATTTAAAATCATACTCCACCTGAAGAAACCAATCAGGATGAGATCAGTCTCGACTCTTAACAAGGTGCTCATAGTTTGAAAAGCATGGTCACCTCAAGTGAACAATACTACCTTTTGCCACTCCACTATATTCCTAAATATCTGAACATTGTGAATGCCTGTTTAATTTAAAGTCCTAGATTTCAATTTGGTCTCATCAATTGTCAAGTGAGTTCCTGATGCTAGCTGCAAAGCCCCAGTTACAAGCCTGTTCAAAATAAATGCACGGGAAGAGTTAATATATTATAACAAAATAGAACAGCTGCAAATATTGTATATCAAAATCAAATATCTGAAAAAGTTTGGCATGCAAATCAAAAGCGCTTGTAGTAAGCTTCAAGAAGATGGAAAAGAATACACTATTTATGTTATACGACAACCCATGCTATACCTATTTGTTTGGTAGTTTTTCTTTGGTGCAACCGAGGCCTTATTGAGATATTCTATTTTTAAAGGGATAAAATGTGAACAGGGTAGCAATTCTTGAATAGCCTCGCCCAATATCTTGGGAAATTGACACCCATTTGCTCCTCTATCCATCTCTGTCAAATTCAAAGAAAGCTTACCCACTGCAACAGGCTCAAATCTGGCATGAACCTGCACCACATCAATTTCAAGCATTGACCAACTAGATTAAATTTTAAACCTCTCACAGTTAAAAGGAGGTTCTCACTAGCAAAGCAAATACCTCAAAAGCAACATACACATTAGAAGTTCCCACCAGGTAGAAGACTCCATGTTTCTGAATAATAATACAATATGAAAAATGTTCTTTCAACTCTGCAATGGTTTACCACACAACATGATTGGAACCATCTCTTACCATATTTCCCTCCACAAATTGATTACCAACAAAAATTTTGGAAACCTTAATCATAGAGCGCCGCCTATCATCTTCTTGTTTTGAAACAAACAGAAAATCTAGGTTTGTCAATATGTCCTCAGCCGCACCTGAAACTACCACAATAAAAGCATGAACAAAAATTAATATGATATTGAGATTAATGAGAACTTTGTTTTTCGAATTATAAGGAAACTGTCAAAAATTAATACCGATAATGCACAATATTTTTAGTGCATAACTTTGTCAATCTAATAAATTGGATATTACATTCAGGTTATAACCCGAACAGAATGTGCAATTCAAGGAAAAAGGTCCATTTGTATTTTTGGCTTCTTACTATTACAGTGAGCCACTTCTTGATAAAAAAAAATTAACTTTGAAGAATGACATTTTGTTCAGAAATTAAAAAATTTAAGCGCATAAAGTTGCCCTGAAAATATCCCTCACGTAGTTGCAACTTGCAACGATGGTACATGTCAAAACAGCAAGTCGCAACTTGCCACGATGGTCATTTCTTGTCTTGCGGGCCTTTGGACAAACTTGACGCTTGTTTCATTACAACTTCAGTTTGTTGAGATACAGAGTCCATAGATACAGAGCCCATAGATTAAGATTTCCTTCTCTGCCTTCCTAAAACTTTCAACTTTGAACCTCATCTTGCAGCATGAATGTACACCACAGGGAAAAACCTAGTCTCAAATTTTTTATTCATCTGTAGATCAACATAACTTACCAAATATTTCAATCAAACACATCTGACTGATGTGTTGAGCAAGCACCATCCATTGCCTTGGGCCTTGCAGGATTAGACTCTGCTGCCATTAATCTCCTTCCTTTTCGTGAGGTGTCATTTTGTTCAGAACTTGAGAATTTTGATTCTGTCACTAATCATAGTTACATCCAATAAAGACGTTAGACTTATTGTAAGCAAATTGAAGTCTATTCTGTACTTCCTAAATTTAATATCCCTCTTACATGAGCTTTCAGATCTTCATTATTGCCCAGAACTTATTGTAATGGTAAAGGTGACTTTCTTACAGCTGCACAGCTTATGTGAAGTGCAAAATTGTCTTTTGTTTGTAGAAAATTGAATACACAAGGTGAAAAAGGATCTCTTGAATTGAATTCACTGGGAAGATGAGGTACTGAACAAGAATGAAAGAAAGAAACAGTGGAATTTAGAAACAAGTTCCTTCGAAACAAACATGCTAATCTATAACTACGCTTTCACTGTGATTCCAAACATTGACATCTCCTTTACGAGAGTTAAAAGTATTATGTATTTCATCAACTTAACCTTTTGAAGTAATAGTATCAAATAAACATTTTCCCACTTAAACTCAGATCGAATATTCTAAGAGATTAACTAAAACATGATATATGGAGGCGAACGACTCACTTTCTCTTATACTTATTTTGAATGCCAAAAAAATAGAGTTAGTCTACCAACGCGGGCCTTACCTTCAAGTTCATGCTTCTCTGTCAGATTGGATCCTCTATTTTCCAAACTTTCTTGCTTGTCCGTCGCAATTGATCCGCCAATTTCGAGCTTTGCCTGCACTTGAAATTCATGTTTGGTCTCCTTTTCTTGTTTCCCCTTTTCTGCCAACTCACTCAGCGAGGAGGAATTTGTTTTCTCGAATTCACCCATCGCAGATCCTGATAAATCGTCAAGGCCTTCGCCGGATTGCAATGCAGTGTTCGTAGAGAGCGCATCATACGATTGTGCTTCATTGTTTGCATCTGTATTTTCTTTCTTACCTACATAAGCCCCTCCACTTACAAATCTTTCATCTTTACTTCCATTCCGAATCAAAGAAACTCGTTGCCCTGACTTCTTTACAGATTGATCCGGGAAACACTTCCATGCCTATCAACATGAGAATATACATTATCCTTTCCATTTAACAGGGGATTAATTTGACTACCAGTTGAATAATCCCATTTTCTCTGCTGCTTCCTCCAAGCAACTTGGTGTATGGCATACAAGACCTTGGCAACCGAAAAATATTGCTGCATATAAAGAACAACGGTCCAGTTACAGCGACGTTGTTGAATACAACTCAGCACGAAATCATATTCCCCGGGTTCACCTACGATCCGTAAATTCTGACACAATGATTCGGTAATAGCATTCGTCGTAGCAAATTCACCTCTAAGCCATGACATAAAATTGTCCCGCTCGTCCGGAATCCACTGCCTCCATTGAATTTCACAGTTTTGTACTTGCATTTTGCTTCTCCCACTATTTACACCTCCTCCAACGCCAAAACTATTGTTTTTACCAATTTTCGCTACGGCATTCACAGAGGCCATTGCTAAAACAAAATCTTAAGAGATTAAGCTACATTTGGCGCATTTCTGAGCTAGATCTGGAATGAAAAATGGAAAATTCGCCGTAAAAATGGCTAAATAAATATTTCACTAAAAACAAGATCTCAGCACTAAATTTTCAGCTTAGTTGTGTGGAAATAAATATTGCACTAAGCTACATGCATTTTCTCGCGAAAGGAAGATTTCACTGCTAAAATTTAAAGGCCGGCAAATTATCTAACTTTAAAAAAGGATAGGTTTTATAGGTTAAAGTTTCGGAAACCTCCGGAAGCTCTCCGGGAACCGCGTAATGTCGAGGTCTTCCAAAGCTTAATTCGCCTCGATCTGTGACCGGAAAAATACAAAACAAGATAAAGCAAATGTGGACCAAATTCGGATGTATACAGTCCAAAATGATGATGAAGTTGTAGAGATGATGATTGTCGTTGACTCCCAGTTACTAGAAGGCCTGGATATATTAGTAAGATTATGTTTAGAATCACAAACAGATGGCCTTGTTGCAACCTGCAAGTAGCTTGGGAGAACCTAGTTCAGTTGGGTAACAGATCTTTTTACACATAGCAAGGCAGTTGTCATGGTGGAATGAATTCAAATAGAGCTCCCCTAAAATTTGGATTTTGGTCTTTTCTCGATGCTTGCTAACCCTACCTTGTCACACTGTTTGCTACCTGTCAACTGAGATTGTTTGTCAGTTCACTATCCAACTGTCTGTCATCCACTAAAAAGCAAATATTTAGATGTTACATTTACAAGATTAGAGCCATGTTCTATTTTTTTATTTTTTTTATTTTAATTCGTGTCAATGATAAAAATAGTCTTATCAAACACTTTCCACCAATGAGCATTGCATAATGGCTAATATATTTTATTAAATAAATACAAATAAATAAATAAAATTATTCAACATTAGACAAAGTATAATCGAGTTTTAAAAATATTTTAGTAAAGAGTAAATTAATAGCATTTACTGGAATATATAGTCCCTGCCTATGGTAGGGACTAAAAGGGAATGAGATTTGAATTTCTCATAAGTATTTTTTTTATAGATAGAATTTTATTAAGATGTGATTTGAACTAATATCAATTTACATAACTATAAAATAAAATAATTAAATATTAAATAAATTTATTATATAAAAAAACAAAATAATTTAAGAAAAATATAATTCTAAATATTAAAATAAAAAATCTAAAATCATAAAAAAATATTTGAAAATACATTTTTCAACTTATATAAAAATTTGAATGTATTAAAATGAATATTTGTTTTTACATTTTAATATAATTAATGTTTTATTTAAGAAAATGAAGCATATTCAAGAAAAGGAATGAGATTTGAATTTCTCGTAAGTATTTATTTTCTAGATAAGATTTTATTAGGATGTGATTTGAATCAAAATCAATATATGATGAAGGCTATAATAAATTTAATTCAACATATTTCTTTTCAAGTTTGTAATCACAGGGATTTGAACTTATAACCTTTCATTTACAACTTATCATCTCATTTACTCATAACCAATTGTTCTTTCCCCATAAAAAAATATATTTGTCTCTATATCACAATCACACATCATTCACATTTTGTTATATAATTGTATTCATTTGTCATATTTACCTTAATATTTATATAAACTTATTCTATACAAATTCAATATATTCTATTACTATGGAAATTTTTAAATAAAAACATTAGTTAATTATTCTTATTGTTAGCATCTAATGTCCAAAAGTCAACATAATACAAAGGCAACATCAAATTATTCTATACAATATCTTAACGAATAAAAAGGCCTCTACAATGTCACTAAGCATCCAATCAAGTTTTTCTCTTATAAAATAAAATGGTTGGTTCCTTTGTTTTGTATAAAGAGATGAAACTACTTCCATTTCAAACATCAATAAGATCTTACCATTAGAACTATGCAATATCACTAACCATCCAATTAAGTTTTTCTCCAGTAAAACAAAATGCTTCCTTTGTATTGTATGAAGAGATGAAAACTCCTATTTCAAAGATTAATAAAATATTCCCAATGTTATTTGTTGTCTCCTCTTATTATTATTAGCTATCACATATGTAACTATGCTTAAAAAATTTAAAAAAATACACATTACAAATAAATAAATAAAATATTTATTATTTATACTACATCAACACTTACACTAAATAATATATTTATTATATTTTAATTAATAAATAAAAATTCTTCCTTATATATAAAAAAATGAATTTAATAATAACACATGAAAGGTAAGTAATACACCATTCACATGTTCTAATGATGCGGTGCTTCTTACTTTCTTAATATTAAGATTTAAGTAATACACCATTTGAACTTGAATACTTTTCTCTCACGCCTTTCCAAATGGTACTTTTTAAAGATTGGGATTCCCAATGTACTCTCTAGATGTGCACTTTTTCGATGGGTCACGCCCATTAAATGTGAAAAATACCATAGGCACTTCTTTCCCTCATGTGTTCTACCAAAATATTAACTATAAGTTCATTAAGATGTCAATTTGTATATTACATGAGAGTGGATACATAAAAATGTTAATTAATGATGAAAAAATAACCTTCAACGGTTATTTACACAATTATATTTTCCCACCTTATATAATATTTCCATCATCTTGGGAGTCTTCCATGTCTATATTTTGTGTATACAATTATATCCATTTGGCTTCATGTAATTTTCTTTATAAATAATAATGAGATATTTATGAGACATGTTTTAGATAAATTGACATGTTGGTAGGAAATTTATTAATACTTCAAATTAAAAAGGCCTTCAAAAATATATGTTGTCATTGAATATCCAAATAGTTTAATTGGAATAAGATTATGTAGTGTATATTTCAATTTTTGTGTCTAAAGAAAAGAATATCTCTATTTCAAATTTTATGAAAATATTTTAATAATTATTATTACACATAAACAACACAAAAACATATAAGACATTAACATAAAAATAAATTTCCACAATAAAAATATAACCCCCCTTTCTTCCATTTCTCTCTTTCATTAACCCCTCCCTCCAGCGCATCATGTATTATTTCGGCAAGATACAAAGCTCCCAACCCCTTTTCTTTCTTTCCTTCATCCTCCACCTTCCACTCCATTTATTTATGACCATCACTCTTTCAAGCAAGGTGTGATGTGGATCTCCCCAACCATATTTATGTTTGTTTCTCTCCTTCCTTCATGCCCTGCCATCTGTTCCATCCATCTCATCCATTGCATCCTTTGCCATTTGGGTTAGATGTGTTCTAACCACCATTTATTCCCTTCCTTCATACCATGCCCTCAACCCCTTCTATATCCTCTCTTCATTCGTACTCCACCCTCCACATTTATTTGACAAATTATAGTATATAGATAAATGTCAAACTTCATAACAAAATTATGGTAAATTTTGAATTTAATGTAAAAAAAGACTAGAGGAAAGGATCCAAATTATCCAAAATATCTCAATTTTTTAAAAAATATGAATATATAATATTCAAGCATAAAACTTGTGTTGATTGTGTAAATGGTACTCACACAACCAACATCTCAAATCAGTTTGTGTGAGTACATTAGAGGGAGTTGGGAATGATCAACTAGATATTTATATCCTCCAAGATAGCTCAAGTGTGACAATGAATGATCACAGAACTTGATATTGTTATATATAATAAAAACAAGTAAAAGACGAAGAATCATATGCTAAATGAATGTGCATTGGATGCTATGTGCATGATCTATTATATGATTAGCCTTTATTTATCATGATAATCAACCCTCAATGTTGATGCATTCCACCCTTTTATTATATTCTATTTAATCAATGAGCCAAACCTAAGTTACCCAAATTGTAATGCATATGAACACCTTGATTAAATAAAAGCAATCTAAAGTGCATTGATGTTTAATTGTGGGTAGAATAATGACATTTTAAATCATTTTTGAGTAATCCTATTGAAGCTTGATTCATATTAATGAATGTGAATTTGTAATATATATCTACTTATTAATGAATGTGAATTTGTAATATATATCCACTTGTTAATACAATTTTAATATTGTAAATTTATGTTAATGAAAGGGTGATTACTGGATGTTCCTTTATTTGCAAAATTTAAATATGCAACAAAGTACAAGGTAAAGTTTGTAATATATATCCACTTGTTAATACAATTATAATATTGTAAATTTATGTTAATGAAAGGGTGATTACTAGATGTTCCTTTATTTGCAAAACTTAAATATGCAACAAAGTACAAGGTAAAGAAAAATGTGATCAACCGATTTATTAATAAACCTTAATAAACCTTGCTCCAATTGCACAAATAACATATAAAAAAACCTAATGCATAAATCACATTGAAATTTTGTTGTTTTCCATGTCGTACTTTGATTCCATGAAAACATGGTATGTGGATGGATTAAATATATGAGTAGTGCACTTGAATGCTCGAATTGCACAAATAACATATAAAAAAACCTAATGCATAAATCACATTGAAATTTTGTTGTTTTCTATGTGGCACTTTGATTCCATGAAAACATGGTATGTGGATGGATTAAATATATGAGTAGTGCACTTGAATAGTATGACCTTTCATCCTTAACTTACTTACATTAATAAATACCTATTAATAAGTAAATGAAACTTATTTCCAAAATACAAATGAATGTAATTTCATTATGTTCAATTATGACAGTACATTGCTATGAAAAAAATATTTTATTAATATGACTTTGAGGTGTGAATTTATGGAATTTGAAGCTGTCCTATAGGGTGAGACTTACTACCTTCCTCACTTTCATAATAAAAGATGAGAAATCCTTCAATTTTATTCATATGACTTTGAGGTGTGAATTTATGGAATTTGAACCCATCCTATAGGGTGAGACTTATTACCTTCCTCGCTTTCATACTAAAAAATGAGAAATCCTTCCTTCCTACCAGAGAGGAGTAGAATGCCCCTTTCTCAAACGGGAAGGAATAGGAGATTCATTCTCAATGATTGGTTGAATGGATGGGTAAGGGGTGGATCAATTCCCACCCACTATTGAATGGATGTGTAAGGGTGGATCAATTCCCACCCACTATTGAATGGATGGGTAAGGGGTGGATCAATTCCCACCCACTATGTTAAGTATCACTCTAAGTTATCTCTTAAAAGGAAAGGGGAAAATGTATATCGATATTCACTCTCTCACCATAAATTAAAGAACTAATATAGCTTGAATGCTCACGAAAATACAAATAAAGAAGTGCGCCACCCACTTTAACCTCCTCTTGTGAAGGATTGTTTGCTTTTAATCCTTTATGCAAAGCATGAGAATAGAGCTCCAAAACTTGATAAATGTGATGATTTATTTTTTAACCTTAAAGCATAAGTATATGTCATGGTATTCCTTTGATATGTATTTTTATATGGAATTTTCAGGCATTTTTATAGGGTATTTTCATTTAAGCATTTTTTCTAAAACGATTTAGGTATTTTCAAGGGGCAATTTCGCTGATACATAACTTTGCAACCCTAGTCAATTAGCTTGACCTAATCATGTGCACAAATGTTTTCATCTAGTCTTGGATATAATTATTTCCTCTCTATTTCTTTATTCCAATATGGGCAATTCACCACGTTTACCAAAACCTCTCAAAGGAAGACCGACCAAAGTAAGCCTGGAGAGTATTTAGAATACATAAAAACATTAGAGAAATGTAGGGAAGAAAGAGAAGCCAAAAATCAAATAGAATTGGAGGTATAACTGGATATTAAGTTAATTTCATATGTTGAAGACAAGATTCAAAAACAAATAAACAATAAAATATTAGGGTTGGAGAATAATTTGTAGAAAAGGGATATTAGATTTCAAGATTTGGAAAAGAAAATCCAAGAAAAGAATAAATTGGCCTAAGGAGAGGTTGATAATTTAGAAAATATTAATATGAAGAACTCAATTAGAGAGATAGAGGAAAAAAAAATAGCTCCAAATAGTCTTGAAGGTAAATTAGATATCAAACCCATCAAAGAGGAAATGAATAATATTAGAGTTAGACCATAAGTTTAGCAAAAGAGATTTTAACATCATATTTTTTTGTTTAAAAGAGAAGAAATACAGGGCACACTAACTGCTTGGTCAAGGAAGAACTACAAAATAATTTACAAATCAAAACATCTTGTCTTATGGAAGCAAGAGGCATGGAAAAATTATTGAGCATAAAAGTATGCTAATTCATGTTAAAGTTGTTGGAATCGATTTAATACTGAGAGAGGGGTTGAATCGGTATTAGCGCAGTTATCAACAATTTTTACCTTCTTTAAGATATTAGCTTTAAATTAATCATTGATCGTTAGTTATGCATCCAACATAAATAAATCATTCATCAATATATGAACCAAGACAAAGAACACAGAACATAGGAATTTTGACGTGGAAACCCAATTGGGAGAAAACCATGGAATTCTCTTTTGTAATGAAAAGAATACATTCAAGGAAGCACCAACTTCCTATATTTACCAACACCAGCTAGAAGGAGGCACTGATCCCTTAGTTTTACAGGAACTGACCCGAAGGAAGCTTCAACTCTCTGCGTTTTTCCAGCACAACCTGGAAGGAGGTTGCAACCCCCTTTCTCCTTGTCCCGTCCTTCCACCAATATATTCAAGATGTAAATATGACTTACTAAACTTCTAGCCTACACACACTTTTGATCTTACGATATTATTTATGTTGTGCGTTGTCTTCGTATGTAGACAATTCACTGTCACTGTGCTGCATACATCACTTGACTTCTCAATTCTACACTTCTACGGATGTCTTACTTCAGGTACTGTGTGCTTCCTTATTCTCCAGTTTGTGCCAAGATATGCTCTGTCGATCTGCTACTGCGCAACTGCACTCACCAACTGGTATTGTGCTTTTAATTGATAGTTTGTTGCTTTGATAGAAAACATCAATAACAGATGGGATTGTGCACTTACTGATGTGTCCATTCTGTTTAAGTGCCACAATCATTTAGAAAATATGCGACATGTTGTGCACAAAATGATTCATCATTTCAGTTTAACGCACTTGTCTCAAATCATCCTCATCATGACACGCTTACTGGATCCTGTTGTTGCCCTGTCGTTGTGCATCAGACGGACTTTTCAACTTCTCACACTTCACTTCAGTCTTCGTGCATTAGCTAAACATCTGCGCATATTTTGATATACTTTGGTTATGTTTCTATGCTTCTTCCTTCCTTACAACATATGTGACTTTCTGCATGCTTTCTGTAATTATGTCATTCATTGTTCAATCAATTTCACATTCTTATGTGTTTCTCCCTTCCGGTGTTTGCACAATCATCACAGATCTACCACATCATTCTGCGCACCATCAACTATATCATTCCTTTGTCTATGCGCACTCGAATCCTTGCTATATCATGTTATTTTTTCCTCGAGCCCTTGATGCCCCAAACATAAATATGTATTTTCCAACTGAAGCTCTGCAATCTCGCCATTGACCTTGCATCGATTCTCCAACTCGCATCTTTGTTTATACATGTCTTGCATAGATTGTATGTCCACAAGTTGGTTGTGGCATCACTTCTTCCATACTTCATGGATTATGGTTTTTCCACATGTCATCATATGTGTTGTTGATCTGTCATCCTTTGTGGTTCTTGCGCATTCATGATCCATGATTTAGTGGGACTTACACCTTAGTGGTGTACTTCTTGCGCTCTTGATGTACCATTTCTTTGAGGTATGTGCGCATCCTTGCTCTTCAACTTGATGAGTCTTTTACCTTTGTTGTACCATGATCCCTTGTGGGTATTACGCACTGCTTAGATGGAAAAGCTTTACAACTTGGACCAAATATCGGGGTATCGGGTACAACTGATCATGCAACCCTTACTACACATATGCATCATTACAAAATTTTATCTCAAGTACATGAAGCATTCAAAATTCTTTACAAGAATATCAAAATTATCCTCACCATGTGCCCAAAACACAAGCCAGTATAAATACTAGGATCATTACAAGTTATTCTACCAACCAGGGTTTCTTTTCTTTGTCTACATCACCACATATTTGTTTTGGATCTTTGCTTGCAAATTGTTAGAATAGTCAATTCTAACAAATTTTGCACTCACACATTAAGTTGACTAAGAACAATATGTTTCTTATAAACTCCAAGACTTCATAAAAATATTCAAATATTGCATCATGAACCCATACTTGATGACCTCTTACCACCAACTTGACCTTGACCTTCACTTTAAACTTAGGATAACATCAATCATACACCACTAACTTCTCAAGGAAACATATGCACCTTTTAATTGATACCACATTGCCCATGTGACCATTTCATCAACAAAAAATATGTATCGCCATGTGAATCTTAACATGACAAAATCAATGTAAATACAAAATCCCAAAGTTACTCTAATAACATCTCATCACAATGCATACCTTTTGTTTTACCTCTTCAACTTGATTTTTTTTCTTTGTCTTTCACCTTTCAATCAACATGTCTTCTACATCATGAATCTACCATTCATTGCTTCTTCTTTTTTTTTAATTTTATATATTCTTTTGCTTACACCTACAATATTCTTCATACAACTAAAAGTTTCTTGCATAAAAAATTTTCTTGTTGGATTTGAGAAAGGTCCAACAAGACACCTTTGACCTTGGTTTGGAAAACTTAATTGATGCACCTTGAACATGATTTTAAATCACTTTAATAACTTCAAATTTCACGATCGATTTACAAAGGTTTCATTATCTTTCAAATCACACTTGAACTTGACTTTAATTTTCCTTTTGACTTCAATTTTGATTTTGAATTTGAATTGCACTTAATTTGATCCCATTTTTTATGACCTCTTGCCATTGGTTCACATGATCATTATCTCACCACCATGCTTTTTATTTCCTCTTCACCTAAACATTGCCTTCTTTGTCTTTCCTCGTCTTGAACTTGTTGGTTGTAGTATGAACTCATGCCCATCTGAAAAATTTGTGACACCTCTAAATCAATAATCCCTTATTGGAATTGTTATTGATTACAATACACATCACAACTAGAATCAAATTTCTCTTGCAATGGAGAATCAATTGTTGCATGTTCGCACTGTTCTTGATCTAGACCCGCATTCCCCTATAGGATTTGGTAATCTTGGCATCCAACTGCTATCAAAATGTAACATATTTAATTGGACAAATGAGCATCAACCCCAGGTGAGTTTTCAGTTTTTGACTCCTCTTATACATCAACCATGTCTTGTTGGAAATATTTTTCACTGAAACCCAAACTGCCCATTGAAGCATCTATTACTTTAAGATATGAATTGAATTCCTGTGATGTATTTTCCACGCTCTATTCCTTACCATAATTCTTCTATATAATCCCAACAACTTACTCTTTGGACCCATCGACAAAACCAACAGATTCTTCGTACTCAAGTTTTGGGTCCAACAATTCCTTTCCACCATAATAATCTTTATCGGAAACTAAAACTTCTTTACCCACTCAAGAATTTGAATAAACTTCATCGCAAACTTGACCAGAGGTGCTTTCTTCTTCTTAGGGATTACAACCAACCTTAAAATCCATCTCTTGGTTCCTTCTTTGCACAAATAATGGAACACCATGCTGACAATGGGAGGCTCCTCCTTGCATCCACATTTAGAAAGAAATATTCCTTCATGAATTTATGGATTTTTCAAATAGTGACATTGCAAGAAGCTCCACACAACAAACCTCTAAAGAAAGGGAAAATAATCACCATGATATGGGTGTTCCCATGAAGATGGGTAGCATTTTTGGCAAGATGCAGGCATTGATTGTCTAAAACGTGAGATCTATTGAGGTTTATTTAATCCCTCGATCGATACTTTTTCAATAACTCGATTGAGGATTTAAATAACCCTTGATCGAGCTATTGGAAGAAGATTGGGTAAGGAAATAGCTCAATTGAGCTTTTTAAAATAGCTCAATCAAGCTATTTTCTAAATTTTTTTGAAATTAAACAATAATATAATTCATATTATGAGAATACAGTATTCATATAGTTCAATAGGTTGATCGAGCTATTAAATAGCTCAATGTAGGTTTAGCTCGATTGAGCTACCATTTCATAAATCACTTTGAAAGGTAATGCATAATGAAAATATAATATTTAAAAAGATATATAACAATCCATAATCATAACTAACAATTATAATACTAAGAATAAAAAGAAAAAATGTAATACAATCAAAAAGTTTTGGGAGGTAGAAACAAAATAACACATAAAATTCAACCATGGTTTTGGCAACCCATGGTAAATTTGCCCATGGTATTGAATTTTATTTGTTTTTTGTTTATACGTCCTGAAACTTTTAATTGTATTACATTTTTTCTTTTTCTTTTTACTATTGTAATTGTTATTTATAATTACGGATTGATATATATTTTTAAAATATTATATTTTCATTATGCATTACTTTTCAAAGTGATTTATGTAATGGTAGCTCAATTGGCCTAAACCTAAATCCAGCTAATTAATAGCTCGATTAAGCTATTGAATTATATGAATATTGTATTCTCATAATATAAATTATATTATTGTTTAATTTCAAAATAATGTAGAAAATAGCTCAATCGAGCTATTTCATAATTGTAGTTAAACCCACGATCAAGGTATTTAAAAAGTTTTTCAAATCCTCGATCGATGGGTTTTAAGACTTCAATTGAGCTAATGGCTCGATTGAGGGCTTTAAGACGTGCTTTTAGCCCCCTTTTCTGCAAATTTATTTTTTTTGGCATCTTTTCCAGGCCTAAACCCTATCCCAAGATGCATCTTATGTGTCGGACTTCATACCGATCGATTCGTCAACGAATCATATATCCATTGGCATATAATTTACAGCTTTTTTAGTTCACATGATAATTTTTCTTTTCTTTTCAAACTTACACTTACAAAACCATGTCCACAGCTTCAATTCAATGCAAAGAAAATCAACAACATAAAAAGTACACAACCAAAAAAATTCAAAAAAATATACACCCAAGATCAACACCTCCTCTTCAAAACGGTATTTTTTGTTTTTCAATTTTTGTAAGCAATAGAAACAAGTTTACTTGCACACACATGTATGAAATGTGATTAAAATTTTCAAAGAACAATTTAAAAAATTAATAAAAAATATAGTTTTCGAACAAAAATTAAAAATAATGTATGCCCCATTGCATTTTGTGTAGATTATTTTCATTTTTTTTCAAAAATTATGCATTTATCATTAAATTATTTTACATTCACACAAGCCACTTGTTAACTTTTCATTAAATGCAATTTTGACATATTAAATAATATATATATATATATATATTTAAATATAAGTGGAAAGAAAACATAATTACTTACAATTTGTTTTTTTGTCACATGTTGGAATTCACAAGGGATATATGAGTGCTAACACATAAATTTTGCACACGTGACATTTTTGTAATTCACATAGTAAGGCATCATCCACATGTAGCATGTAGCTGACCTAAGATATCCTCAACTAGATAAGTGTGAACCCCATCACCTCATGAACTAGCTTCAAGCTACACAATGGGGGTTATTGAATGCCAATCCATCATGTTGAGAAGAAAAGTGGGTGAGTGCAAAAACTTGAGGGACATTTTAGATGTAATGGTAGATTCAAGAAACTCATTCAAGTTCCATAAAAGATAATTGATCCCAAGAAATCCCGACCCTACAAAACCCAGTCCCAATCCTACCACGATCAAGGCCAAGTAGGATAGTTAAACAAAATCCGTACACGTTATGAAGTCCTAAAATGAGTACACATTATGTGCTACTAAATGTGCACATGTTTTTAAAAACATGTTTTATGCCCAAAATGGGAAACGCCTATCACTTCCTTCACGATGGCGACAAAGAAGTGGCTTCAGGCGATGGAACAAGTAGTCATGAACACGTTTTGAGGTCATAGAACTTGGATCTTCCATATTGGGCATCAATATCCTCAATCTCAAGTATTTAAATCAAATTCCATCCTTCTAATTTTTGTATTTTGAGATTTCGTATGTCGTAAAATAAATTGAATCCATAAAATTTTTAATTTGTATGCCCTAAAATAAATTTAGACCAGAACTCCAAACATTTGTATACCCAAATGAAATTAAAACCGCAATTTACTCGTAAAAATCAAATCAATTTCACTAGATGCATATATATACATGAGCATCCTTATGAATCCAAACCAATATTCAAAAATATCCAAATTTTATCATGTATATAGCAAGGTTTCTTACAACTAAAAAAAAAAATCAAGTACAATTCATATCTTCCTCAAAATGCATAAACAAAGATGCTAAATGGCATGTAGAGCCCAAAAAGATTAATTACACAATAAATAATAAAGTATCAAAATCCTTGCCAATATTATTGAGATTTTATTCATCAATAGCACCATTTACCCCTCCTCTAGGCTCTAGCCCTTGCCTCTACCCGGAATATCGAAGTTGGTCCTCCAAGGACATTAGTCAACACATTATAGTTTTGATGAAACTTCATAATCCAACTATTAAGATAGGGTAGAGAAGCTTCCCATGCTTAATAAATGTTTTCACTTGAGTGAAGGGTGCATTTTGGTTAAGTTCAATATAGAGGAGTTCAACAATAGGCTCCACCAACATAAGATACATAGGGAGGTTGATGTGTTTGATTACATGGAAATCATATACTATAATACATGATAGAATCCAGTGGAAACCTTGCAATCCTAAAAGCTTGAAAACTGTTAATTTTGTTGAATTCTATATCCCAAACCACTATACACAAATATGCAAAGTTTCTCATGTGTTTATAGAAAGAGTGCATACAACTAAAATAACATCAAGTGAAATCCATATATTCCCCAAATTACATATAAACAAAGATGCTAAATGGCCTATACAGTCCAAAAAACTTCACACGACAACAAATAGTTACATATATCAAAATGCTTGCCTATATTGGGATTTTATTCATCAATAACACCTTGTGCCCCCTAGTCTAGGATCTAGCCCTTGCCTCTACCCTGAATCTCGGAAGTGATCCTCCACGAGCATTAGTCAACACCCTACAATTTTGATGAAACTTCATAATCCAAGCCTAAAAATAAGGTAGAGAAGCTTCCCAATCACCATATACACATAGGACATTTAACGCATGTATCTGGCAATTGGAATTAATACACATATAACATAAATTTAAGATGGAAAAATGTTAAATGTTTATTTTTTAGTGTATAATTTGTTCAATTTTAAATTTTAAATTATAAATAGTTCATGTTATTTGTTGTACACTAGTTTTACATTTTCCATTGCTTAGAGATGACATTATACCATGTGTATTTTTCTAATGATATTTTTTTGTATTTATGACTGCAGTGGTTATTATGGATCAGAATGCAGATATATTAAGAGAGATTTCTCATTTGAGAGATATTGGTACGGCTTGGAGGGGTGGAGATGAACTCCTACGCTCCTTGGTAGCATCATTAGATGCAATTGTGGAGACTAGCAGTCGCTTGAATGCTGCGTTGTACAACATAGCATTGTATAGAGAAAGAAAATAGAAAGAATATGCCGATGGCTTGAGTTACAATGAGGTGAAGAAATTAAAAATCACTAAAGAGAAAATATATTCACTTTTTAGAGTGCTTGGGAAATATGCCATTCCAAATACTAGCAGAGCACATATCTCAATTGAGTGGTGCATTTTTCCACCCATCAGAGATCACTGGATGGATCTATGGTATATGGTATTTGGAATTCCCCTAGACAACAGTAGGGAAGTACCGCTATACTTCCTCCAAAAGCTTTATGTTGAGTTTGTGATGGGAAAATATGTCAACTATTTTGATATGTTGGGGTTTCAGAGCGTTGGTATGAGGATGCCCCAAAACCATCCCGATGCTAGGCATAGAGATTCCAATCAACCAATACCTCCACCCTATAGCCAATTGCCAAGTCCAAATGCCCCTCCTACACATACTATGATTCCCCATACGTAGGAGATGTTTCTGACGCCAGCTCAGGTGATTGTTTTCCATAGTACAACTATTGACCAAGCAGGGCTCACTTCCTCTAGTGGGGTACAACCATCAGCTTCCGATGGCAAAGGACCATCTGCTAGTGGAGATAGAGTGACATCCCATGAGACACATATTGAGCCACATGTGTGCATAGCATGTGGTCAAACCTAATATGGTCGTGGACCAACACATGGTACCTCTACAATGACTTTTGATCAAGTAAGGACATTGTTAAAAAACTAATTTGTTGTTCAAAATATTTTTTTCCATATTATACACATTAAGATATTGTTAATGTATACGATTTTTAATCTTGCAGGAGTTTGATTCCTCTACATGGGGTGGTAGTGTACCTGGTGTTGTCATATCTGAGGTAGAAACAACCAACACTAAGGTCGTATTTTCAACATGTCATTTTGTTAATACATGTCATTTCGTTAATACATGTTAGTTGATTAATTTGTTAGATGGTCTAATATATACAATTTTTTAAGTTGCAGGCACTGTATTCTCAAAAACATGTGGGAGACATCGATTTGAGTGAATTCCCCACAGGTGGTTTCTATGAGTTTTTAGGAATGTAAGTACATGGTTAGTGATTTAATGTTGTTCAAACTATTTTTTTCTTAGTGTACTCCTTTATAGATTGCTAATATTTATAATTTTTAAACTTGCAAGTGTTATCTGGATCTACAGAGGGGAAAGAATTTGCTAGTGGCTATCCCTCCCATGGGGGAGATATGTCCCATGTAGAGGTAAGTATTACAACATGTTATTTTTTCAATACATCTTATTTCATCTATTCATGTCCATTTCTAACTATGAAAACACTCTGTGAATGCGGGCATAAATGAAAATCAATCCACCACCACTTTGGTTTGGCTCTCTGCACAATCCAAATGTAGAGAAGGGTCTTGTCTAAACCAGATGGCTCTCTTCCGTAAAAAGAGAAGGTGTCTATGATCATGGACCTACTGATTCCACGGTAATGTACATAGCCTTCAATGACAGTTGTTTGTTAGATTTCAATTCACTCCACAACTTGTTTTAATTAATGTTTTTTTTTCGCATGTTTATAGCATCAGGATGGAGAGTCCTCCATGCCAGACCTTACCGGGGTTGTTGATGATGTCGTTAATGTTGCATGTACAATTAGAACAAGTAATGTAGGGGTACCTACTTGAATATTTGTACATGTATAGTTCATTCGTATTGTGTATGCACATGCATGATGTCTAATTATTTTAGCATTTGGTGAATGTAGCCTCAATCTAGTCCACTAGTGCATGTGACCAAGGTTAATGTTCAACCTATGGCTCTGCTTGCTATAGATGAAACCCAGTCTCCTGCCCCAAAGCATATTTTTTTGGTGAGATGTTCATCAATCACAAAATTGGTTAGTACTTTATCACACATACATGTTGATAATTGTTGAGCTAATTGACATATGATATTTTATTCGCAGAGCACCATTGGCATATAGGCTTTTGGCTAGGAGGAGGACACCACAGGAATCTATTCCTTGAATGGATTCAGTGAATGTTTTTTATAAGTAATTGAGTCATATTTTTAAATTTTTTAAGTTTGTTAGTGATTCAGTATTAGTTTAGTTACCTGATCAAGAAATGTGATATTCGACTTGCAGTCGCCAAAGATGCACACTGGTTGTAGACAAAGGAAAGATGCATCACAATATGGAAAAAAACAAGAAGTTAGGGTTTTGATCAAGTTATTTTTTAAGAATTATAAAAGTATGCTAAGTGTAGTATTCTAGGTGATTATTTTGGATTGAAAAAAAATATATATAGATTGGCAGGAGAATATAAAATATGAAACATACAATCTACTACCGAAACTTGTAAATTTTGGTGAATATTATGATAAAACAAATATTTTATGTAAATATAGGCGATATTAGAGACTAAAAATTACCAAATAGCGAATTTATTTTTTGAAAAAAGCCCAAAAAATAGCCAATTGGCGAAATTTCACCCCAAAATATTTCCCTAGCTTTGATGTATAGTCTAGGATAGATATACTTTTGTTTAGAAGAGGAAGTTAGAGTTTTGATGTGTTATCATGGACATATGTACTTTTGTTTACATGTACATCATTGACATTTTTTATACATGTACATTTATAGGCCGTCTAAGGACCATCTATTTTTGTACTATGAATTCCTTGATATATTATATATTTCATATTGTCTCTTGGCATCTTCACAGCATACATGTTTAGCCAATAATGTTTATATATGTAATGTTAACAATTTTTTATATCTTGGACGATTGCATGGAGATATCAATTATAACGTTGAGAAAAATGCACAATTACAACAATGAACATTTACAATGTTCCTGAAAATCATCCAATTGCATATAGAATGTTAAATTGTATCCACACCACTGCACATTTACAAAATGTTCTTGACCAAAATCGAATTATATGAAATTGCATGTGCAATCGTGTGAGTGATGCACCTAATCCACACAATGTACTTACATACTTAACCTACAAAATAAGAAACTAATACAACTAAGTGATGTACATAAACTCCTAGCCCACATAAAAACTTAACAATTGTGACAAACACACATAGGCTATGCATCTAGACTTTCACACACATGTGATGCACTCATGCAACCCATATAAGTAGGTTAAATTTTATTTTTTTGACACTCATATAACAAAATGGACATGGGCATGCACCTAAGTTCAATGTGACACTATCCTATTAACATGACCCTCGATCCCTAAATCAATAATCCCTTTATCATAATCCCCACTCACAACTCACCAACTACACTCAAAGTTTTTTTATCCTAACCCACTAACAGCATTAACCGTAACCACCTAATTCATATCATGCTTCAACTCAGTCACATAAGCACCCAATGTACTCAAGTGACACACATAAGGAACAAACCAATCTAACTCATGCACATGAATACCTAACCTACATAAGCACCTATTGGACATAATAAAGGATTCACATAGATGGAACACTTATGAAACACACTTATTTATTCCACATAGGTGATAATTATCTTTTACCATGACCTACACAACCCCTATAACACTAATCCACATAACACAATACCATTTATGGATAACCCACTACCCCCAAAACCCCCAACACACAACCTACTAATGATCCTAACCCTAACTACCTAAGTCACTTTGCAACATACCTAACACACATAAGCACCCAACACACCTAAGCAACTAACCCAACTAAGTGGAACACATAAGAACCTTAACAACATAATAACCTAACAAACATAAAGGATGCACATAGTTGACACACCTAAATGATGCACCTGTGTGGTCCACATAAATGAATAACTGTATACCCTGCAAAAATTTACAAATGACTTGAATACTTGTCCAATTCAAATGTAAGCGATTAGCAAGATAGAAAAAAATATTTGTTTCAAGAGGATCCTAAGAAACCACAAGGACAAGTCAAGGAAAGTGACAAAGCTAGAAAGGATCAGAGAGATATCATCGATGAAACAACACCTCCCTTTTTTATTTGGAACTTTGAATTCTTAAAAACGACATTAATTGCTCAAAATGAAAATATTGTGGATACTAAGGACATGCCAATGATGTGGCAGACTAAGGACATAGCAATCTATTAAGAGTGCAATGTGGTAGGTTTGAGTGGCACTCTTTGAATGTCTAGTTATACAACCAAAATCAAAATTTTGCGAAGCTAACCCCTTTGTGCAAAAAACACATAGACCCTTACTGAGGGAAACCCTAGTTTACAAAATAGTCCTATAAGGATATATGTAGGCCATGCACTAAGAGGCGAGGGGTATCCCTAGCATTAATTCGATGTCCTAAATCCAACTAAGTCGATGGTTCATCGATCCGAGACATGGTCACCATTCTATGGCCTCTTACAACTCACACCCTAAAGGCTTTCACGGACACCTGTTGAATCTCTAACGAACGAATAGAATTCAAACCATGCAACAAAACTAGGTTTTGGGAGGTCCTATAAGTGTGTCTAGGAAGGTTCCACATGGGAACGCTAGCCACAAGTTCTTGGTCGAAGAATTTGCAAAGTTGACCCCTATGTGCAAGAATTGCAAAGTCCCTTATTGAACGAAACCCTAGTTTCCAAAATCAACCTAAAATATGATCTCTATGCCATGAACCTAGAGGAGAGGGGAACCCTTAGCACTATCCCAATGTCTTGAATCCAACGGATTCAAAGGTTCATCAATCTGAGCCATGGTCACCATTCTATGGCCCGCTACAACTCGCACCCTAAAGGATTTCAGGGACACTTGTTGAATCCCTACCAGGGGCATATAATTCCAAACGTGCAACAAAACTAGGTTTCGAGAGGTCCTGAAAGTGTGTCTAGGTAGGTTGCACATGAGAACACTATCCACAAGTTCTCAGTCGAGGAATTTGCAAAGTTGAACCCTATGTGCAAGAATTGCAAAGTCCCTTATTGAGGAAAACCCTACTTTCCAAAATCAACGTAAAACCCTGGCATTATCCTGATGTCCTGAATCCAATGGATTCGATGGTTCATCAATCCGAGCCACGAGCACCATTCTATGGCCCATTACAAATCGCACCTTAAAGGATTTTAGGGACACCTATTGAATCCCTACAGTGGGCATAGAATTCCAACCGTGCAACAAAACTGGGTTCCGGGAGGTCCTGCATGTGTGTATGGGTAGGTTCCATGTGGGAAGTCTATTCTTGGTCGATGAATTTGCAAAGTTGAACCCTATGTGCAAGAATTGTAAAGTACCTTATTGAGCAATACCCTAGTTTCCAAAATTGACCTAAAATATGATCTTTGTTCCATGGACCCATAGGAGAGGGGCACCCCTGGAACTATCCCAATGTCCTGAATCCAACGGAGTTGATGGTTCATCGATCCAATCCATAGGAACCATTCTATGTCCCATTACAACTTTCACCCTAAAGGCTTTCAGGGGCACCTATTGAATCCCTACCGGGGGCATAGAATTCCAACAGTGTAAAAAAAATGGGTTATGGGAGGTCCTGCAAGTGTGTCTAGGTAGGTTCCACGTGGGAACTCTATCCACAAGTTCTCAGTTTAGGAATTTGCAAAGTTGACCTCTATGTACAAGAATTTCAAAGTCCCTTATTGAGCAAAACCCTAGTTTCCAAAATCGACCTAAAATATTATCTCTATGCCATGGACCCAGAGGAGAGGGGCACCCCTGGAACTATCCTGATGTCCTAAATCCTAAAGAGTCAATGGTTCATCGATATGATCCACGGGAACCATTCTATGGCCCATTACAACTCTCACCCTAAAGGATTTCAGGGACACCTATTGAATCCCTACGGGTGGCATAGAATTCCAACCATGCAATGAAATCGGGTTCCATGAGGTCATGCAAGTGTGTCTAGGTAGGTTCTACGTGGGAACGCTAGCCACAAGTTCTCGATCGAGGAATTTGCAAATTTGACCCCTATGTGCAAGAATTGTAAAGTCCCTTATTGATCAAAACACTAGTTTCCAAAATCGACCTAAAATATTATCTATGTGCCATGGACCTAGAGGAGAGGGGCATCCCTTGCACTATCCCAATGCCTTGAATCCAACGGAGCTGACTGTTCATAGATCCAAGCCATGGTCACCATTTTATGGCCCACTACAACTCACACCCTAAAGGAATTCAAGGACACATGGTGAATCTAAGCCCGGTCCATAGAGTTCGAACTGAGAAGCATAACTGAGTTTTGTCAGTGTGACCACATCCACAAGGGCCAAACACATATCTGGGACCTGACAGAACCCAATTATGCTACTTGGTTTGTATTTTGACCCCCCAATGCAAGAATTTCCATGTGTTCCACTGATCAAATCCCTAGTGTCCTATTTGGCCTAACAAACGACACCTATGGCTATGGGACTCTCAACAGTCAGTCACCCCTACTTGTAATCTGATGCCGGGAATCCAACAGAATTGTCTGTTTCGCGATCCAATCCACAGTTTCTGTACTATGTATGTTATTTGGTAGCTCCCTATAGCCATTTAGGGACACATGCCAAATTGGACCAAACATATCCATCCATGCTAAGGGTTGTTGTGGCCCTCGACGAGTGCAAACCCTGAGTGATTTTGACAACTTATATTCCCCTTATATGCCCTAGGTCCAATTTGTCAGACCACGGGCCACTCCAGCAAGTTAGAGAGATTCGTTAATTTCCTTTAATATGGTTATATTTAGTGAATAATTTACAAATTCACTCTTTGCAATTTAAATAGTATTACTTCATAAAAAAAATTGAAGCTTTATGGTTAAGTCAAGCAATCATGAGTCAAATATGAGATCTCTTCCCCAAAAATTGGGGAGTTCATGGGTTCAACTTTCTTGATCCCCTCATCATGGCTCTATGGTTTAATCCATTTACCATCCATGAAAATACTTGAAAATGTTTCCATAAAATTATTCCTTGAAAAAAAAAAATTTGAAAATAAATCCAACAAAATAATAAAGATGACTATACTCATGTTTTGAAAGGGTAATTGTTACCATCACTTCGAGTTATTAATGACTTGAATTGAGACTTTGCTTATTTACACTCCAATCAAATTAAATGAAAAAAAGAGTGTGATAATTGACTCATTGGCCAATAATGAAGTTGATCTAATGATCTAGAGTGGGGTTCAAGGAAAACTTGGTGTTTTGAAGATCTCCAAGTTTTGTAGATCCATTGAGTTTAAAGGGATATTAAAATTGATGTTCAAAGTTTGACGAACACCAAACTTATATGTTCCCATTACCCTTAGTGTTTTTAATAATAATAGAAATAATCTAATTCAAGGTTATATTCTAGCTAGATGTCAAATATAGATGTTTGAGACATTCGAGATTTAACATTATCTATAGATTTCATTATTATTTTTATATTATTTTTGAACCTAACATCAAGCGGTGGTTTCTTAATGACTTTTAAACTAAATATTGAGTATTTATTTTTTAATGAAAATAATTGAAGGCACATATGGTGCGAATACGAAGTAGGGAGGATTATGTTGGTTGTGGAGCCTGATCTTCCAGATTCAGAGATGTTATTCAGTCGTGTTTATACCCTAGGATGTTTTCGCTAATAGTTTATGGGCGGATGTTTTCGCTAATAGTTTATGGGCCCATGGTTTTGGGTAACCCGTGGTATTTTCCCATTGTATTTCCCCTTTATAAGAAAGACATTGTAATACAGCTAGGGTTGATGTATTAGGTATTATGCATTGTAAATATCTCTGAGATCGAATAGAGAGACTGTGAGAAAGTGAAGAGGAAGTGCAGCGGATGTACTGCAGGTTGTATCCCTTCATTTGTTGGATGGTATAATAATAAGGACTAGCAATTTCAATGTGGACGTAGCCCATCTTGGGTGAACCATGATATAATGGTGTCTCTCTAGTAATGTGTTTGTGTAATTTGTCTTTGCATCTTGTTTATTGCTATTGCTCTGCGATCATGTTTTTCTAACAATTGGTATTAGAGCCAAAGGTTTATTTGGAAGATAAACCCGCAGGAAACTAGGGTTTCTGGTTCGAGTGGGATCAATGGCAGAAGAAGGAAAGTTTAAGGTTGAGAAGTTTAATGTCCAAAACTACCAGTTATGGAAGATGCAAATGGAGGACTATCTGTACCAGAAGGATCTATTTCTACCGTTGGGAGGAAGAGCAAAGCAGTCGTCGACTATGAATGATGAAGAATGGGAGGTTCTTGACAGAAAGGCACTAGGAACAATACGGCTGTCCCTGGCTTCGTCGGTGGATTTCAATATCTCAAAAGAAAATACAACGGAGGGTTTGATGAGCGCATTGGGTAAGCTGTATGAAAAAACCTCGGCCTACAACAAGGTATTTCTAATGAAGCGTTTATTTAATATGAAGATGTATGAAGGTGGATCTGTTATTGATCATTTAAATGAATTTAATACGGTTACAAATCAACTAAGTTCAGTAAGTGTGAACTTTGATGATGAGGTTAGGGCTCTTCTAATATTGTGTTCATTGCCAAAAAGTTAAAATAGCTTGGTAATGGTTATAAGTAACTCTGTCTCTAATTCAAACACCTTGAAATTTGATGATGTTATTGGTGTTATTCTTAGCGAGGAAATGCGAAGAAAAAGCATAGGTGAGACATCAGGTAATGTGTTGACCATGGAGAGAGGGGAAGACAAACGAAGAAAGGAAAGATCCAAGGTAATCGTGGCAAGTGTAAAATGGGAAGATCCAAGTCCAAATTGGGAAAAATAGAGTGTTGAAACTGTCGAAAGAAAGGACATCTAAAGAAAGAATGCAGATCTATAAAGAAGAAAGGAGATGGACAGCAGGAAACTACCTAGGAAGCAAATGTAGCAGGTGATGTGTTACAAGATGCTTTGATTCTTGCATTAGATAATACTAGTGATTATTGTGTAGTAGATTGAGAGGCTTCATGTCATGCTACACCCCATAGGAAATATTTTCATGATTATGTTCCAGGCGATTTTGGACATGTTTTATTGAGTGATGATGAGCCATGCAAAATTGTTGGAATGGGTAAGGTATGGATAAAATTTAAGAATAGAACTGATTGGTTGCTGAAAGATGTAAGGCATATTCCTGCTATGAAAAGAAATCTGATCTCAACAGAGTAGTTCGGAGATGGCGGTTGTCTATCTACGTTTGGAGGAACGTGGTGGAAGATCACTAAAGGATCAATCGTGATATCAAAAGGAGACATGGTAGGTACATTGTATTTATGTCCTCATAATACTGACCATTCTATCTCTTTAGCTTCCACAAGAACATATACAACATTGTGGCATCATAGGCTTGGCCACATGAGTGAGAAGGGGATGCAGATTCTCCACTCAAGGAAGTTGTTGCTAGATTTGAAGTAGGTAAGTTTGGAATTCTGTGAGATCTGTGTTTATGGAAAACAAAAGAGATTCTGATTTCTCAAGGTTGGAAAACAGAAGAAGAATGAAAAGTTAGAGATTATGCATACAGATGTATGCGTACCAGCTCAGGTACAATCTCTTGGTGGCTCTCATTATTATGTTACATTTATTGATGATGCAACTAGAAAAACTTGGTTTTATTGCATTAGACATAAATCTGATGTGTTTTCTACCTTTCAAAAGTGGAAAGCTTTGGTTGAGAATGAGATAGGAAAAAGGTTGAAGTGTCTCAAATCTGATAATGGAGGTGAGTACTGCGGCAAGGAGTTTGATAGTTACTGTTCATACCATGGGATTCGTAGAGAGAAGAAAGTCCCAGGAACACCAAAAAAAAATGGTATGTCAGAAAGGATGAATAGAACGATCATAGAGCATGCGACGTGTATGAGATTGCATGCAGGGTTGCCCTTACAATTTTGGGCAGATGTTGTAAATATTGTTGTTTATTTAATAAACATAGGGCCTTCTAGTGCTTTGGATGGTGGTATTCCAGAGGAGGCATGGACAACTAAAAAGGTAAACTACTCATTTCTGAGAACATTTGGTTGTGAAACATTTGTCCATGTTGATAAAGAAAATAGAACAAATCTTGAAGCTAAATCCAAGAAATGTACCTTTATTGGATATGGGGTTGATGATTTTGGTTATTGCTTATGGGATTATGAAAATAACAAAATCATTAGGAGTAGAGATGTGATATTCAATGAAAAGGTCATGTATAAAGATCAGTTGCAGGAAAAGAAATAGGAAAAAAAAAACACAGAGTACACAGTACTTGATGAAATTGAAGAAAATGAAGTTCCAAAGGTGCCAGAAAATCAAGAACAACAGCAAGTACCTGAAACTCCTACAAGTGTAAGAAGATCTACTAGGTTAAGTAGACTCCCTGAATGATACTCTCCTTCAGTGTATTATTTATTGATGACTGATGTTGGTGAACCATAATGTTATGAAGAAGCAATGCAGGTGGAAACTAGAAAGAAGTGGGAGCAAGGCATGAATGAGGAGATGGACTCATTGGTAGGAAACCAGGCTTGGGATTTGGTTCAGTTGCCTGCTGGTAAAAGCACATTGAAGAACCAATGGATTTATAGGTTGAAGGAAGAAGAAGGAGGCAAGAAGCGGTACAAGGACAGACTTGTTGTAGGGGGGTTTGCACAGAAGAAAGGTATATATTTTGATGAAATATTTTCTCCTGTTGTTAAGATGACTTCAATTAGGACTATCTTAAGTCTAGTGGCGATAGAACAATTTCATCTTGAACAGTTAGATGTAAAAACAACCTTTCTCCATGGGGATTTGGAGGAAGAAATATATATGCAGCACCCACAAGGGTATGAGGGAAAAGGGAAGGAGGATCTGGTATGCAAGTTGAAGAAGAGGTTGTATGGCTTGAAGCAAGCTCCAAGGAAGTGGTATTTAAAATTTGGCAGGTTTATGACAGAACAAGGTTATAGTAGATTTCATTCTGACCACTGTGTTTATTTCAATAGGATAGATAATGAAATATATATTATCTTGTTATTGTATGTGGATGACATGCTTGTTGTAGGGTCAAACATCCAGGATATAAATGTGCTCAAAAGGAAGCTATCTAATTCATTTGCGATGAAGGATTTGGGTGTTGCAAAGAAAATCCTTGGTATGAGAATAACAAGAGACAGGAAAAATTGCAAATTGACATTGTCTCAGGGTGAGTACATACAAAAGGTGTTGGAGAGGTTTAGAGTGCAGAATGCAAAACCAGTTAGTGCACCTTTGGCCAACCATTTCAATCTAAGTAAGGAAATGTGTCCCAAGACACAGGAAGAGATAGATTACATGTCCAAGATTCCCTATTCATCAACAGTTGGCAGTTTGATGCATGCCATGGTGTGCACAAGACCAGATATTGCACATGCAGTGGGAGTTGTGAGCAGATATATGAACAATCTAGGTAAAGAACATTGGAAGGCAGTACAGTGGATTCTCGGGTATTTAAGAGGTACTACCACTCATGCATTATGTTTTGGAGGTTCAAACATTGTTCTGCAGGGATATGTTGATGCAGATATTGCAGGTGATAACGATAGTAGGAGGAGCACCACAGGATATGTGTTTACTATAGGTGGAACAACAGTAATTTGGATTTTGAAACTGCAAAAGGTTGTTGCATTTTCAACAACCGAAGCAGAGTATGTTCCTGTTACAGAGGCTAGTAAAGAGATGATTTGGTTGCAGAGGTTTATGGAGGAATTGGGTAAGAAGCAGAAGGATAGAAGGTTGTATAGTGATAGCTAGAGTGCCATTCATCTTCCAAAGAACTCAACATTCCATTCAAGGAAAAAACATATACAACTCAAGTATGATTTCATACGCTTTGTTCTAGAAGATGAACTGTTGAAGCTGAAGAAGATACATACTAGCCAGAATCCAGCAGACATGTTTACAAAGGTAGTGACCAAAGAGAAACTAAGTTCCTGCTCGGTTTCAATTGGCCTTCTAGCGTGAAGGTGAAGATGGGAAATTTTCCAAGTCCAAGTCCAGCAAGTACAACAGCAGTGGAGTTGTTGTGATCAGTCTCCAAGCGGGAGATTGTTGGTTATGGAGCCTGATCTTCCAGATTCAGAGATGTTATTCAATCGTGTTTGTACCCTAGGCTTTTTTCACCAACAGTTTACGGGCCCATGGTTTTGGGTAAACCGTGGTATTTTACCATTGTATTTCCCATTTATAAGAAAGATATTGTAATACATCTAGGGTTGATGTATTAGGTATTATGCATTGTAAAGATCTCTAAGATCGAATAGAGAGACTGTGAAAAAGTGAAGAGGAAGTGTAGTGGATGTGCTGCAGGTTGTATCCCTTCATTTATTGGCTGGTATAATAATAAGGACTGGAAATTTCAGTGTGGACGTAGCCCATCTTGGTTGAACCATGGTATATTGGTGTCTATCTTGTAATGTGTTTTTGTAATTTGTATTTGCATCTTGTTTATTGTTATTTCTCTGTGATCCTTTTTTTCTAACATATTATTGAGGATTTCAGTCAGAAGCATGTGTAGTTGGTTCCTGTAGACTCCATCATGGAGTGTTTTGTAGTTTTTAATGAGGTGGATGGATATTAAATTAAGTGTTTGGTATATGATTATATTTTATCATCAAAACATATAATTCTTTCTTATGGAAGGGTTCCATGGGTTGGTATTTATGATTCTTCAAAAATAGATGAAGGAAGTGTGTTAACTAATGAGACTTGTTGATGAGATTGGTTTTTGATGACGACATTAAGATGTATGAAGTGGTTATGGAATATCATGCATTGGTTATTCATTTCCATGGTAGGAAGGTTGGTGAGAGTTCAGATACAAATGGATTCACGTTTAGATACAAATGGATGCACAATGGTTTCGATACAAATGGATGCACATAAATATACGAAGTTTCTTTGGCATGCATATATAGTTGAAACATGAAGTTTTTTGGACTCTTATGCATATTTGTGCACAATGGTTTGGATTCAAATGCTAATGGAGGTTTCTAAGGATTTTGAACACAAACTAGAATCTAAGCTACAAACTAGGTTTTCTAGGTATTATAATTCAAATTAGAGTTTAGGCTACAAACTAGGGTTTATAGAATTATCTCTAGGGTTTATATGCTAGGATTTATATGATAGGGGTTTAGAATAAAAACTAGGTTTCTTGGACTCTTGTGCATATTTGTAGCACAATTGTTTAGATAAAAATGGATGCATATGAATATATGAAGTTTTTTGGCATGCATATATAGTTGTAGCATGAAGTCTGGATTCAAATGGATGCACATGAATGAACAAACTAGGGTTTTTTGGAATCTTGTGGATATTTGTAGCATAATGGTTTGGATTCAAATGGTGATGGATTTTTCTGAGGGTAGATTAGGTTTAGATGTTTATAAATTAGGTTGCTAGGGTTATATTTGTGTTTCTAGGGTAGATTAGGTTTCTAAGGCTAGATTAGGTTTCTATGTTTGTGATTTGGTTTCTACGTTTCTAAATTAGGTATCTAATGATTATATTTTTCTGGATGATGGATGAGAATATTATGGTGAAGAGGAGGATTGTGGTGATGTTAGTGGTGTCAATAGGGATGATGATGGTGAAAATGAGCATGGGGATAGTGACAATGAGCATGGGTATGATGATGGTGACAATGAGCATGAAAATGGGCACGAGGATGCATATCTTAGGGTGTATTAGGATCCATGATGAAGCTTATGCCATTTACCAATTTAGGATCAGTGACAAAGCTTGTGAAATTTATCAATCTATCAAGATGTCAATGTCCGGTTGCAATAGTAAAAATATTAATGTTGAAATAATCAATGATACCATGTAACAAAATCATAAAATACATGTACACCACATACATATAACATAGTACACAATATAACATGCAAAACACATACCAAATTACCTACCTATGGTCATTCGGCTAAACCATAGGGATTACCTCTAATACCAATGGTCTCAATTAACCTCTCGTGCTCGGAGTAAAGAAATAAGTAGCGTGCCTTTGATGAGTTTTTCCTTGGCATTATTTGCAGCTGGATATTTGTGCCAATAATTAAGTTTGTATAATGGTATACAATTTGACCCGGTCTATAATCTTCAAATACATACCATTTTCTATTTGCTAAGTGGTAAACCTAGTTCAAATATTCTCCTTTGATAACCATCGACCCAATCGAAAAATTATTGGCCTTGAAATCCCTTAATGGGACATTGAGGGTCTGCCTCCTCTCTATGCAACATGTCATCCAATAGTCAATGCACCATGCATTGCATCTTGGGGAAACCACTGCATATATGTGCCCTACAAAAAATATAGTGCCAACATTTGAGTCAACTAACTAGACACAACAAGTTGTCAAAATTTTCAAAATTATCAAAATATTAATTGAACCTGGTTGTTCAAGATCTGATATGTGGTCATAGTTTGGTGAAATATTTGATTGGTCCTCCTCCAACTTGTATAATTATGTAGCTATATGTCGACCAATGGGGAGTGATACATGGTCCCAGTTATCAACCCAATCCATGGATTTACATTTATCCCATTCACCACCACTATATGGAGAACAAAAGCAAGAGAGTTTCCTTGTACACATTTCAAGTATAGCATTGTCCAACATTCTAACTGGATGAAATGCACAAGTTCATTGGCCAGTCTTGCACTCATATAACTGTGATGGATCTACATCAACCACCTCCCAAAAATATCTGCGTACATGTGCTTTCTTGGTTGACTAATATTCCTACCTTATTTCTCCCCCCCATGATAGAACAACACCATTCAAAAATGGTATTTGAATCTTAGATGAGCGATACAGTTGTGAAATTCATTTCTTGCCTACATAATGCAGTCTTGATGCACGCACCTGGTCCATCATTTTCACCTTTTCTGTGTCTGGTCTCAAAATAGTTCCAAATATGTGGCACCTTGAGCCTTTTGTGGAGCATACACAACCATTGGAAGACACAGGCATTTTTTATGTTCCCTGCAAAACCATCAGACCAAATCCAATCTTATTCCATTTGTATACTATTACCCTTCAAGTGATTGTAGAACATTTGAAAGTCGTGTTGTACAAAATCCAAGTCGTGACACCTGTCATCAGTTATGTAGAAGTGATACTCCTTCAATATAACCCGGTTGTCTCCAGTACTATATGCCCCATGTCTATAGGTGATATGGAGCATTATGTTGACCTCGTCTGGGTGATAGTATTGATTCTGAAACTCATTTTGCAGTTGAAGAGTGTAGTTTTCCGCAAAATCGACCTGGTAATATAGTCCCAATCTTTCCAAAGAGCCACATGTACATGCTTTACATATTGTTGTGTATTTTCAAAGAATCCATCCATGAAGTGGCAAACCCATACCTAGTAGATCAACAATAAAGACATATATCAATAGATTGTTACATATGAAATTGCAATCCAGAGAAAAAAACAATATTCAAGAACTCATTACTAACTTGAGAAGTGACGAATTGTATTTTTTTTCTTTCATTCCCTCCATCAATATCATAAGTGACATATTTGAATGATTGCAAGTTCACCTCCTACCTCCCAAGTTCATGATCATTGGTCACATGTATGCATTTGTCCAATAATGACATTCCACTTCACCCTTGGCATGTCCCATCTACACAATATTTTTTACAAAATATGCAACCTTCTAGCCTTCTGCACAATATGTTATGAATAAAGTTTCTAGATGACATTGGCGGCAATGTAGCTGATCATTCATGCACAAGATTGTTATGCAATACACACAATATATAATATATGTGCGTGTGTGTGTGTGTGTTAGTGTCATAATAATTGTTACGGAGAAAACTTCCTATGGCTTGGAGCAAACCATAACAGATAGCTAACTACCAGAAAATGACTCAGTTCCCAATGCAATGCTATATAAATGACAATGCTAAGATAATGGAAAAAAGACCAAACTTTAACCAGATGTTCGATGTAGATCCCCGTTGAGCTTTCAACTTCTACACTTGGACATGCAGATTAGTCTCAACAACATGTACAAGCAAGTGCATATAATATGTGAAAGACATTAGCATAATCAATAGCATGATCCATGATATCATAAGCAAATATAACCCAATGTAATTTAACAATATTCAAAACATCAATTGGATGAGAAACTGAGTATTTCCATTAATGAATAACAAGAAGTACAATATACGACCTCTTGTCGGCAACCAATCTGAACCAAGAACTGGGTCTCTCCACTTGTGCCTCCACCACTTCAATCCTTCATGTAATGGAAAACTCAAACTAGGATAGGAGTTTGGTAGGTGAACATAAGGATTTCACAACAACAAGGATCAATGAGTGTAGGCTCAAGTCATGGAAAAAATCCACTAGAGTCATCTTGCTCTCTCTTTCTCCTCCCTTCCATATGCCATAAGAGCTCAATATATTGCCTTCCAAATGTAAGTGAAAGGACACATCGAGGTGTTTCTGGGAAAATAGAGGGCCAAAGGTCACCCTAAGACGTCTTTTTGGGAGTGAAAAGTAATTTTCTAATGATTTTTACCATTTTACTTGGCACCCCGCGGGCTATAGTGGAACAGCTCGCGTGTACGCTGGCTAAAGTGTAGCAGCTAGCATACAGGAAGAAAAATAGGGAAAAAGTGTTTCTGAGGGACATAAAGTGAATCTGAGTCAGTGAAATGGATCCTGAAGGCCAAAGAGTGCCGATGCTCACAAGGTGGAAAATTACGTTGTAACAGATGCCTCATAATGTGTGAGGTCAGAGAATGGTGCTACGATGGCCGAAATACATTATAAATATCAGAAGTGGAGTGATGGAGACACAACTGGATAGAGTATCTCACTCGTCATAATACAATAGTATCCCTGAGTACATGTCGGCATAGTACAACAAGCTGATACAATGGCCATGAATAGGTAGTACATCATGAATATATGTCATAAGTGATCATAGCCATAACCATCTACAGTAAGATATGGTCTCCTGCTGAAAAGGAAACAACTGGTGCAATACTGGAGGTACAAACTGCTGATGCCTAAGAGATGATATCAGATGTAAAGTCACAATCATAAGTAGCATACTGAAGGCCACTATCTCCTGGGGTATTCTACACAAATCACCTACAGTGCAAGTCCCATCAAGTGAATAAAGGTGTTGAGGTCAAACCTGATGTGACATCGTCTTATTATCGGTCAATGATGTATACCGTTAACAGACGTGAGATAACCCACCAATAATGAAAATGGGCATCAAGGCACATAGTACAATCATCAAAGTGTGAATAGATGTGTTGAAGTCGAACACTAAGATGAATCCATTGACCAGGGGACATTGATGTATTCCCAAAACTGTCGATGGCGAGAGAACCTACCACTAATGACTGCAAGCCTCAAGGTACTCAACCGAACTCTAAGTCTCAAATTCCGGATTAAATGGGTTGATGTCGATGGAACGAAACTTGCTAGAAGGAGGGCATTAAGGCATCCCCCATCAACCAGCATGAGGTAACAGCTATGCTGAAAGATTTGGAAGAACTCAGGTGAAACGGACTGACTCAATAAGGACGGTCGGCATGCAATAGTCAAGAGATCTAAGGAGTGGCCAACTCTGGTTTCCAGACTTCCTTTGAACAAGAGGATGAGCAAATGGATAGACTTATGCAACATAGATTGATATAGACTATGCGATGCAGGAGGCATCAACAAAGGGCCCCATAGTGACTGGAAGCTTAACCAATCGGTGGAGTAAAACTGAGAAACGAGTACAGCTCCTAAGGTCCTACTATGGTCTTGACTCATAATGTATGGAGTGGAATGAATGCTTTGTTCAAAGGAGACCCAACAACTGCCAACAATAAGAAGTAAATATTCTCCTGTCCGACTTTTTGGAATATTTGATTTTTTTGGTCTTTTCATATTTGGAAAGCTTGAAAAAGAATAAAATTGCTTATAGTACAACAGGTGAGAGAATGAGTGTCAAATAGCGAGCAGACTAGTCCCAAGCAGTGGAACATACCTATGATTAGTGCAAGGAAGCATGTGCGAGATGTATACACTCAGGGGAGTGTTCCCTCAGGGTCAAAAGGTCATCAAATTGTGAAGGGAAAATGGAAGCTCTGCAGGGCTTCATAGGGAAAAGTGCTCAGGCACCAGGCTAACAATTGAGTAAGCGGGAGCCGACACAAGGCTCAAGTGGTAAGCAGGATGATGCAATGTAATCACAACTTGATACAAAATGGGGGGAGTCCATATGGGATATGTCCAGCACAAGACAAAGTAGAGTATGAGTCTTTATCGCAAAGTCATGGTGTAACTACAAAGGACTCCCGATATTAAGGACAAACAACGGCATGGGAACCATAATGCAAAGGGGGTTCTAACTGGGGTACCCATGTTCGGAAAGGCCCTACCGCCACATAACGACAATTCTATAATAGTGTGAAAGCTCCGCGTCAGTTAAGAAGTGGGGTCGCACCTAGGGTTCATGAAAATGGTCAAAATGTCAAATGCATAATGCATGTGAAAATGACATCTAACCTATATGCCAAGGTTGAAATATACCTACCGTAGGCGCGAAACGAAAAAACAACTCTCGTGGAAGAAACCTAGTCAAAAGTGCTACTCCAAGACATTACATTAGTCCAAAACAATTTAAAATGGAAAAAAACTATAGATAAGTGGGTTTCCAAAACTATAAATAGTAATAAAAAATTACAATTTACAATTCATTTTCACTTTTTACCCAATTTGGAGTTTTTGGTTAGTTTTCCCTTGGATTTCAATTGCTGATTCTGGGAGCTATGGGCATCCGTTTGTCGAGCCGTCTGGAGTAGGTAAGCTATCTCATCCTCCTCTTTCATTTAATAGTTTTTATTGCAATTTTCATTGGTTAAAAATTTTTAATGGGGAAGCCCTATTTGGTTATGACGTTACCCACGGGCTACAAGCATACGGGTCGTGGGTAGGGCCTGGCACCCATGGTCAACACATGCATTGACCATGGGTACCTGCCTCTGTCAGCTAATTAGCCCGCGGGTATGGCTGTAAGGTTTTTTTTTTTTTTTTTTAAATGAAAAAGACTAAACTGTTGGTTTCTCTTCCTCCAGGATGGTTCTAGAATGGAGAGAAAGGGAGCATGACCTTGTGGATGAGGTCGTCCACAATGATTTTCCTGCACAACAAGCATTACAAGCATGTGGGATTTTCAAATTTTTGAGCATAGTGGGTTTGAGGGCCCAAAACCTATTGCTCTGTCGCTTGATAGACTACTGGGACGTAGATGCACAAAACTTCAACCTGGACAGTCAAATACTCTCCTTGGAGGTAGATGACATTTACTTTATTACTGGATTATCCCGTCGAGATGAAGTGGCAAGTCTTTGATCTCATACTATGGGTGGTGGGATCACCATTCCCAACTACATAGAGTGATACTGTCTTCCCAACACTCGGAAGGTGGGGAGTCAGGTTCCCATTGGATCCATAGTCAGTCTAAGCATGAAGATTATAGTGGCTACCCTTGTCAGGATTACAGGTTTAGTAGCCCTACACCAGGCTTTAAGGCCGGCAATGTTCTACGCCTCATAATATATGCCGCCCATGGTATATGACTAGTGCACAATGTTACTGGGGTCCATGAAGACCCAGTTAATGGAGTGCAAGCGTGGAGATGCAAAAAATTTGGATACGACAGTATACTATGTAGCTTCTTCTTTGGGAGGGTTTCGGGGCTCAGTCCGAGGGTTGAAGTCCCTCCTCATAGTCTCCGTGACCCATCCCTGACCCGGTGGGCAGAGGTCTTGACACGACAGGGTGGTGGCCGACAGGCATCACCGTACTCAGTTGAGTTCTTCCACTGGTGGGACCAACAGGTCATAGCTGTTGACGACTACCCCTATAGGTGGAGAGTCTTCTATGGTGATTGCGACATGCTGCTTCCTCCAGGGGCAGCATTTGGAGACATCGGTAAGTGACTCTTTTTATGTTTTTTGGGTATTAAATTTTTTGGGATTTTTGATGATATAAGAAAATGCAAAAAACTTTTTTGGGGTAGTATCACCTATTAACATTCTACTGTTTGGTCCCAGATCTGGGTCCGCGAAGACCAGATGGTTTCCTGAGACATCGTCGATGGGGAAGGGGTGGAGAGGTAGTCGGTGCTACAGCAGAGCATACATTAGAGACTGTGCGGGTCAACTTGTCCCACATGACCACTAGGGTACCTATGATTGAGGTAGCACAGCTTCCATACGACATCCAGTGCCATGTAGTAGGAGTACCGAGGCCCTGGGTGCGACTACTGCAGTGGATAGCCAACGCAGTACACTATTACTATCAGACACATCCTGCAGAGGCAACTAGGCCTCCTCATGAGGCTTAGACATCTCAGAGTCCCATATTTTTTGTATCAATATGTATATTTTTGAGGGCTACAGGCTCCAGTTTTGTATTATGACACTTCTATTTTGGACATGTTATTTATAAAAAACTATGGTTCTCTGGTTCTACTATACATGTATGTACAAATGTATGAATGTATGTTTATTTGTTTGCTTCATTATGACTGTGACAAGTGCCAATCTAGGACATAGTTAGCATATGCATCATATACATGATTAAAACTTCTCAGAACATGAATGTATGTAATGGAAAAAAAATGTCGTTCCAAGAGTCTTACCCTTAAGAATCTCTGTAATAAAGTACGATCCCTCACACAGTACTGACCATTCAACTGAGACACAACCAGTTTTGAATCCAGGTGGACTTCTAAAAGCTGGATACCATATGAAATAGCATCCTGAAGTAGCTCAACTACAGCACTATACTCAGCCACATTGTTAGATGTAGGATCGAGACAAGCACCTCCTGAAGACACAACTAGGTGGTCAGGTGGATAAATAACCCAGGCAGCAGAAGAAAGCTACTTCGTATGACGACTAGTACCATCCGTGAATCCTAAGAACATAAGAGACTCAGCTGACATCTGTCAACCAAATGGAAGTGAATCAACAGACCCAGAAAATCAAAAGAAATATAAACTATGTACAGAAGCAACTATACAATAGTATACAAAAGTATTAGCTCGAACTAGAAGTTCAAGCGTAATACCACTTGAGGTAGAGCCCATTTCTAGGCTCCTTCAAGAAGTTCCCTTCATAATCTTCCAATTCATAGGCTCCTTTTTCTAGGACACGCCTCATGATGTAAGGACCATGCCACATGGGGTTAAACTTGCCTACCCCCAGGGGTTCTTTAGCTTGGTCATATAAAAGGACCAAGTCACCTTCAGCATATTGTCGGGAACGGACAAACCTATCATACTGAACCTTGACATGACATTTATTGGCATCTATAGCCACAACGTCATCTTGACGTTGCTCGTCAAGCTGCTCAAGGTGGATTAAATGTTGCTCAATACCCGACGTATGAGGGAGGATCTCTATGGCTAGTTTTAATGAAGGGATTTTGCATTCAATCGATAAAATAGACTCCACATCGTGTACCAGCTGAAACAATGAGAACCCAGTGGCAATCTTGACCACGGTTCGATATGCCCACAAAGCAGGATATAACATAATATGCCAGTTGTTCTTGATCTGTTGGATGGTACGTTGGAGAATGGTCTTTAAAGACTTATTGATTGCTTCAACCTGACCATTTGCTTGGGGGCAGTAAGAAGATGAGTGTTATTGACGAAACCCAAGCTTGAGTAACAAATCCTCCATCATTTTGTTCTGAAAGTGACTGCCATGGTCAATGACAATCTCTTTCGGAATATTGAACCGAGTAATAATCTGATTGAATACGAAATGGGATTCTATAGCACCATTGGCTTTATGGTAGGCATGACCTCATCCCATTTGGAAAAGTAGTCCACAACCACTATGATATGGTGATGCCCCCCAACTGAAGCTAGTTTGCAATCCATGAAATCCACCCCCCACTTGATGAAGGGACCGACGATGATGACCGGATGAAGGGGCACTGGATGCGAGTGTATATTCCGAGAAAACACCTGGCAAGGGTAACATCTCTTCACATCGTTCATACAATCTTTAAAGATTGATGGCCAAAAGTAACTAGCTCGCATAATGCGTTGGGTTGTTGCAAGCCCGGATAAGTGACCGCCACACGCCCCAGCATGGCAAACATTAAGCACACACTCTTCTTCTTCGTGAGTCAAACAACAATGGAGGATAGAATCCTTTCCTCGACGATACAAAGTGTCGTCGATGATAGTATAATATTTAGCATGGTGTTTCACACACCGTCATTCATCTCACGAATAGTGCGAAGGAAACTTCAATGTTTGAAGATATATAATAATATCCCCATACCAAGGGTCCTTAGACGAGATAAGAAATAAGTGCTCATCCACAAAGGAATCTTCATGGACAACATCCTCATCAAGTCACGGAAGGTCCGACATGAGCTCAGCAAAAACCAAGGATTTTACCAACTTCACCGAAGCAAAATCAAGATCAAACTCCTGAAGGATCACAATCCATTTATTGTAATTCCCCCCTATAAGACATTGTAATAGCACGAACTAAAATGGATTTATATGCACTATAACTGTGGTTTTCCTAAGCATGATATAGTGCTGTAACGGTTGGATTGCATGAACAGTCGCAAGTGCCAAATTTTCCATGTGAGTATATCTCAGCTCAGCATCTACTAGATTTCAACTAAGGTAATAGATCACATGCTCCACGAGAACATCATCAACCGGAACTAAGGCCATGCCAATCGTCTCTTGAGATGCAGCCACATAAAGTATAAAATCTCTAGCAAAGTCAGGTGGACTAAGCAAAGGGGCAGATACAAAAGATTTCTTAAGAGTGTCAAAAGACTGCTGGGCTCGCTCATCCTAGATAAATGGTGTGTCTTTCTTCAAAAAGCACGCGAAACCTTTGGTAAGACTAGCATAATTCACTACAAAGCGATGTAGAAAAGTAGCTCTCCCTTAGAGGCTCTGAAGTTGAAACAAGTTGCAAGGAGGAGGCAACCGAAGTATTGCCTCAACTTTAAGAGGATCGACTCTAATACCCTCTTTCGAAACTATGAAGCCTAGAAGGTGACTTGTCCTCACAGCAAAGATGCATTTATTGGGATTCAACCAAATCTTGTAGCTTATACATCGTTCAAGAATCAAACGGAGGTGCTTGGGGTGGTCCACTCTCTTGCGAGAGTGGCCAGCAAGATCATCCAAGAAAACCTCCATTATACGTTTAAGGTCGTGAAAGGCGTAGGTCATAACACGCTGAAATGTATCTTCGACGTTTTTAAGGCTGAAGGGAATTTTACGGTTCGAAAATGTACCCCAAGGACAAATCAATGCAGTCTTATGTTGGTCCTCGGGTTTGATCTGAATCTGATTATATCCTGAAAAGTCATCCATAAACAAAAAAACTTCGCTTCCCACACAAGCATCCAAGATATGATCTATGAATGGAGTGGGGAAATTGTATTTCGTACATGCACGGTTCAGGTCTCTAAAATCAATGCATATGCAGATCGTTCCCTGCTTCTTATCCACAGGAACGGGTTTGACACCCATTCTGTACGTGGAATGGGGTAGATAAAACCAGCCTTAATAATTTTCTCCACCTCTACCTTGATCGCGGCTGCCTTTCGAGGGTTCACAACACGAAGGCATTGTTGAACCGGTTTAGCATTTGGATATGTTCTAATCTCATGTTCAACAATGCTAGGGTCTATTCCTGGAATCTCCTCATATGACCAGGCGAAAGCTTCCCGAAGTTCCTTAAAAAATTCGGTGTAAATGCAAACCTCTTCAGAAGAGTAATCATCACTGATGTAAACGTTCTCAATCTTTCCAGGAGTACGAGAGATGTTGATCGGTATAGAAGGGGAAATATTAGCCATGGTCTCCTCCACATAAATCACATGTGAACCCCAAGCAGCCACAGGATGACCAACAATCTTGGCAAGATTCATCCTAAACTCGTCTTGTTCCATAAGATCAAGGTTGGGAAGAAAATGAGAGCGATGATTCATGTCTTCCCAAGGTCTCTCACTACCACACATGGCCTCAACAATAGATGCATATGAAGGTAAAGTACTGTCAAGATAATCGTGTGAACAAGATGAGTTGAATGCCCATTCCGACAGCATAACGAGATATTCCTCCTCTGTCCAGGAAGAGGAGATATCCATCTCTGCAGTGGCTTGTTGATATCATGATATGCAAGCTCAATAGTAGACAGTGGCATAGCCATTCCAACATGCACAATGTATCCAGACGTGGAACTCGTGGACAGTAAGGTCCATGGATCATCAAAATACAAAGTTTGGAATGGTACATCATTCAATGGAGGAGATGCATTATCAGAAATGGTTCTAATAAAATTAATGGGTCAAGGGAAATCATAAGATCCCATCAATGAGGGGTACAATCCGACACCCATGATCCCATTTTCCAGCTGAGAATCTGTAACTTCGGGGACCACTGATCCCGTGGATGCTGTGGAATAAGGAATAATGAAATCCAGCTAGTCGACTATCACAATATTTCCTTCATGAGGAAAGCAAATAACTCTGAACACAGTGGACGCAACCGCTTTCATAGTGTACATCCATTTCCTACTCAGGAGAAGGTTGTAGTCGATGGGCGCATCAACCACCTCGACTTCAACAGGCACAGGTTTCCCACCCAAGCAGACAACAAGGGAAGGGATAATCCCATGCAGCTTAAATGACTGACCATCAAATACAATGAGCATGGTCATAAACTTGGATAAGGGAGGAGAGCCAACAACTTTCCAACAAGATAAAGACATCACTGACGCAGAAGCACCTTCGTCAACCACCGTTCCCTTGACAAAATTATGAAGGAACTCCACATGGATTTGAAAAGCCATGTGGTAAGGTAAGCGAGGTTAAACTTCAGTAGTATCAAACTTGATAACGTTAGGACTTCCCCCATCTTGAACTCCTAAAGCACTCAAAAGGGCATG
Source organism: Larix kaempferi (assembly GCA_027924585.1). Classification (NCBI taxonomy): domain Eukaryota; kingdom Viridiplantae; phylum Streptophyta; class Pinopsida; order Pinales; family Pinaceae; genus Larix; species Larix kaempferi. Next base: position 19,187,451 of record BSBM01000464.1, on the reverse strand, counting down.
TCTTTGAGAAGGACACGCTTCTAAAACTTCAAGAGCCGATATGGCACATGGAGTTTGACCCAAATCTTCTACAATAGTGTAGTTCTGGGAGGCTCAAGCATTGGGATTATGCGTAGAGCAGTTGAGAACACCTTTTGGTATCCGCAGTAGAGTAGAGGGCTTCTCAATATGCAAGGAAGTATCAAGAGCAAGAAGTGGCTCATTCCCCATATTCGATTGTGGTGCACCATAATCGAGTTGACGAGTAGCAACAATAACCACTGATTGGACCATATTCACGCATCCATAGCCACTAGTATTGGAGGAAGATGTTGTAGTCTCATTAGGTCCATAACCAGTAGTGGGAGCATGCGAAGCCATGTTTGGATGGTGTGGAATGGGATCTTTTAACACAATTGGGCTCTATGCCAGATGCTTCTTCGATTCAAGGACACAAGTGAGTAAGATGATCTTCCCCATAAAGCTTGCAAGGGAATTTCACTTTACACCTAGGTTTACGGTCCCCACCAGCATTTCCACCTTCTTGAGGAGGGTTGGCATTCTCTTTCCGATGAGTATTACGATTACTACCAGTGTTCCCATTGTTTCCACCCTTACGGTTGTTTCTCCCCTTCTTCTTACCACCAGGTTGTTAGTTACCCGATCGGTTCATTGATTGCATAGGATGTACATCGGATGATGGGGTGGAAGTGGACAAGGTGTGAACCTGTCCGAGAGTAGACTGGTTGAGCAACAAATTTTGCAATTGATTAGCAACTAAATCTACAAGTCGAGTACTTGTGGATCCAACAATGACATCAGCATGTCGTCCAGGAACTGACGTGGGCTCATGTCGTGTTCGCAATGCGTCGGGAATAATGTCATACAAGATGCTTGACTGAGAATATAGTAAATCTAGATGTTGGACTTTTAAGATAGCTTGTTCCTCAGTCACAATGCCGGACATCGAAACATCCTTAGCAATATATCGAAGCAAAGACTTGAGAAACCATTCCAATAGGAACTCTGGTGGAATGTTGGCTTTCACTAACCTCTTCCGTCGACGCCACTCTTGAACGTGGTCATAAATATGCGTGGCCTTATTCTGGCGAAAGGTAGACAAGAGTTCAGTTCCAGTATCATAATGAACTAGAAACTGGAAATGATCCAAGAAAACCAAGGATATCTCATTGAAACCCCTATACATGCCCCTAGGAAACTCAACATACCACTTCAGGGCTACCCCCATGAGGGTGCGTTGAAATAGTCTCAAACAAACGGAATCGTGATTTAACGAGTTGGATGAGCACCAAAGGTGAAAAGTCGTGATGTGATCCCCCGGATTCTCACCATTCTTTCCCTCAAACTTGGGAATGTTTGAAGGGAGCTTGGTAGGGACTGGAGGCCAATTAGGATCGTGACACACCAGATCATTCATGAGCTTCAAGAGATCCGGAAGATTCAATCGATCAAGGAACGGGAGCTGTGGCTGTAAAGCTTGATTATAAGCTCCCATAAAAGGTTGATTATACGGACCTGAAGGATAAGATGGACCATAACCTGGACCCTATCCATAAGACTGATAAACTCCTCCAAACTTACCCGTGTGAGGGTAAGCAGGTATATATGCATTATGAGCACCGTATTGAGGTGGGTTGTAATGACAACCAGCACCAACTGTATTATAGTAAGGGTTACCAACACAATTATGGGGCATATAAGTATTAATTGTAGAGGGAACCATGTTGTAATGACCATAGTTATAAGGTATGTTCCCACCACCTACGTAAGCATTATTAGTAGCATGAGCAGTCGTGTGGTAACCATGAGGTATATTCCCAACCCCCACATTGGCATTACTAGTAGCAAAAGTGGTGGTGTTGTGACCATGAGTATAAGGTATATTCCCACCTCCTACATTAGCATTACTAGTAGCAAGAGCAGTCGTAAAACTATACAGTATGTGTCGACCCCCGTGATTGGGAGGATTGTTAGCATTAGCAAACGTGGTCCTAGGTTGATGGATAGAGGCATGTGTATTGAACTTTGGATGGCGAGTTGTATTGCGAACAGTGTTCCTATTAGGATGGGTAGTCCTAGGAGGCAGCCTTCCTCCAACATTTGAATTGTTAGAAGGGATATGACCGGCCCCCATAGTATGTGTGTGAGCAGGAAATGTGGTGCCCCTGGAGAGGGAATTGACCCCAGTGAGTGCAATGTTTCCAACACCATGGCTAGTGCTAGCATGCCTACCAAACATAGTCGATGGATCAACTGTGTTGTACTCAGGCATACCAAAAGAGAACAGGGTAGCGTTCGTAGTGGTCACAGGGCTTGTGTTAACATGCAAGTTTGGCATCTCGTGTAGGAAATTATGTGGATTCAAAGGATCGAACGGGTTGTCCTCGGGTGGAGTGGATCCAAACAAAAGAGTTCGAGTCTCTGGTATCAATGGATCGCCTCCCTAATCCTCTCTAGGAGTAGGAGGATGAGAGGCATCTTCGACTCTACCCGACGGAGTCGTAAGGAATTCTTCCATGCCAAAACCAGTATAAATGTCAGCGCGAATCGCGTTAAAGGAATCCGAAGATTCAGAGGGAGCCTTCCGGTGCCCTCTCTCAACACGACATGTAACTTCGTCGGCCAGTAAACCAACCAACCGATGAGATCGAAAGAGAGGTGGATCTCACACCACAATATCTCTGAAAGATAAATAAATCAAAGCATCCTCCGTCGGCCAAACTAATGATCAAAGAATCAAAGAGCACACACCTAAGAAACTACGGCCAAATGCACACAAATAGGACTGGCTCAAGGAGCTCCCGACACTACAGCTGGTATCTCTCGCCTAGGAGAGGCTTGAGACTCCCAAACTATAGCCGAAGGTAACAGAATTAGTTATAAATGTTCCCAGGCTTCACTGCGTGCACAGGTTCAAGTCCCTATACAACAACAACTATGTTTTCCAACCCCTATCTGACTCAAGATACATACAGTATAACCACTGCAAGCACCCTATGCGATACCTATGTAAGGAAACTATGGTCACCGCAATATAACCAATGCTCAAGGGGACAGTCACAGGTGGGATCCATCATATGGGCAGGGTAGCTAAGCCCGAAACTCAAGAGGTACAGATCCCTTAAAAATCCCCAGATACGAACAAATCCTAAAAATATCTCCCATGTTCGGCCAATATTGGAGGGATATCTTTGCAACCAACCTCTCGTGACCTTGTGCTTAACTCTAGTCTGAGTAGAGATTCCTGAGAACACCGATGTATACCATGGATTTCACCACTCCCTGGTCAGACACATAATGTTTCACCTAGTAGTCTTGGATTGTTAACTCACAATGATCTATTCCAAGACTCTAAACCTATACTAGTTGGTGTACCCTATAAAATAAAAATTGTTCTAATCAATTTTAAGATTAAGCATTAATTTTAGGTGGTTGTGATTACTCAAAGGATGTGATCGTGAAACTAATGATGTCTATGACTCAATAGTATGCACAATCGTCAAACTCTAGCCTCATATATTCAATAAAAACAATGCCACTAGAATGAAAATCAATCGAACGGTTCGAAATAAAATGCAATTCTTTTAAATTTCCAATGCACAAGCAGATCCTAGATGAAAGCACTCAGATGCAAAATGCAGTACATAAAGTAAATTTTTTTGTATTTTCTCTTATAATGAAAAGGAAAATTCAAAACTATGTTTTTGTATTTTTCAATATAATGGAATGAAAAATGCAAGCGAAATCTACCTATTCAGTTAAAGAAATGCAGAGCATATCACTAAGACAACCCAGCAATTCCCAAACAGTGAGATTCATCCAATGTAATGAGCTAGAAAATAAAAAATGATGATAAACTAACAAGGCTAAAAAAAAAGAGAGAGAAGAGTTTATGGTCGCTAACAGGGCATGGAACAGTCAAGAACAAACCCAACTAAGACTCGAGAACATTCAACACCAACCCAGCAACAATCCAAGACCATAAACCAATCAATCCCTGAGTTGTATGCTACTGTCGAAGGAATAAATGCGGGTAGACGCGAGCTACAGTGCAGACAGATGTGGGTAGACGCGGGCTAAACTAACTTAACTCGCGTATAGGGAAAGCCAAATGATCAAATAAATAGTCCAATGACCCAAAAAAAGCTAGTTTTCTATAGTGTATCCCAACAGCCAACCAAAGACACAGAAACTCAAGACACAGCAACTCTAAATAAGGACTAAAGCCTAAAAATCCCCAAAAATGGATGTTCTCCCCAGTGGAGTCGCCATTTCTATTATGGAGAAAACTTCCTGTGGCTTGGGGCAAACCACAATAGATAACTGACTACGAAAAAATGACTCAATTCCTAATGCAATGCTATATAAATGACAATGCTAAGATAATGGAGAAAAGACCAACCTTTAACCAGATGTTTGATGTAGATCCCCATTGAGCTTTCAACTTATACACTTGGACCTGCAGATTAGTCTCAACAACATGTACAAACAAGTGCATATAATATGTGAAAGACATTAGCATAATCAATAGCATGATCCATGATATCATAAGCAAATATAACCCAATGTAATTTAACAATATTCACAACATCAATTGAATGCAAAAATGAGTATTTCCATTAATGAATAACAAGAAGTACAATATACGACCTCTTGCCAGCAACCAATCTAAACCAAGAACTGGGTCTATCCACTTGTGCCTCCACCACTTCAATCCTCCATGTAAAGGCAAACTCAAACTAGGATAGGAGTTTGGTAGGTGAACATAAGGAGTTCACAACAACAAGGATCAATGAGTGTAGACTCAAGTCACGGCAAAAATCCACTAGAGTTATCTTGCTCTCTCTTTCTCCTCCCTTCCATATGCCATAAGAGCTCAATATATAGCCTTCCAAAGGTAACTGAAAGGACACATCGAGGCGTTTCTGGGAAAATGGAGGGCCAAAGGTCACCCTAAGACCGCTTTTTGGGAGTGAAAAGTAATTTTCTAATGATTTTTACCATTTTACTTGGCACCCGTGGGCTATAGTGGAACAACTCTCATGTACGCTAGCTAAAGTGTAGCAGCTAGCGTACATGAAGAAAAATAGGGAAAAAGTGTTTCTGAAGGACATAAAGTGAATATGAGTCAGTGAAATGGATCCTGAAGGCCAAAGAGTGTTAATGCTCACAGGGTGGAAAATTACGTTGTAGCAATAATAACTATACTCAATGTGTTATCGACAAGAGCATGTGTTACGAATTGTGTTTATTTTAACATACCATGGTTTGCATTTCTCGAAGGATCTTTGGCACAAGTTAAGTTCATTATGTTCATGCCTAAATATGTCATATAATTGTGTTTGTGTGATGTCAATAAAATGTTTAATGTGGGGTTTATGATCCTTTGAACCCCTTCTCAGGCTGGAATAAGGTCTAGTGTTTTCATGCCAAAAATATTGCACTAGTCTCTTTACCGCATGAATGAGATTCATATCAGAGCATGGCAACTCGCTAATGAAGGCCTAGACATCTACTTGACTAGTTTCAAGTTGTTCCCTTATAACACAATACGTATGGAGTGTTTTGACATTCAAATTAATAAGTTTGGATGTAGGCTTAAGAAGACAAAGGGCCCTAGTGCTTTTGTTCACAATTGACTATGACAACGCACAGTGAGCTACATTGCGATCCTTTAAATGAGATTTATTTCCAATTGTACTAAATGCATCTAATAAAATTTTAACAATATGAGAACTTGGTTCGGAACTGTTTGTCATCTTTATCCTTAAATTTCTCCTAACAACAGTCATACTCCTCGATTTTAATAATGATAAAAATAATTTACATTTATCTCCATCACATTTAGAATCAAAATAGTTAACAAGTATGTGTTGAGTTTGATATGCAACACTACATTTAGATAGCATACCTTCAAGCGAACCAATGAGACTTTCATCAATCTGTATACGCTTTGGATTTATTTGGAATAACTTGCTAATGGAGGTAGGGAGATTGGAGTTTCATCACCTGTCCAATTTGGCATTTCAACAGTATCTTCATGTCCTTCTCTCTCTTGATGGCAGCTAGATGGTGGCAATAGGACATCCACTTGGACGGACTCAATCACATTGCCTTCTCCAAGCATACATTCTCCATGCAACACCTCTCTAAATTCGTCACTTGTATAACCACAACCTACCAAATCGTCAATTGTTTTAGGTGACCTTGTTGTGCACATATGTTTTACTCCTTGATTAGGGCCATGGGGTGTTTGTTCTTCAACTATTGTGGAAATCGAAGGCCCCTCAAATGAATTCTCAGGTCATCTTTCTTGTGGTGGGTTGGTAGGAAGAACCATAGAATCCTATACAACCGTAATTGGGTTAGTGTCCAAAGAATATCTTCGATTGGTCATGTCATTTCTTCTCTTTTATCTAATTTCTTTGATGATTTCTTCGAGTAGATAGTTCTTGCTTGCATATTTTCTTTTTCGATTGCTTAGATTGCCCTGTCCACAATGATCAATGATATATGATGTTCTTCAATGGATATTCTCCAAGCTTAGTTTTTTTCTTGCTCAATCGTGTTATACTCCACCACAATGATCAATGAGATAAATTGCCTTTAGTACTCCTCAATTGTAAGAAAATCAATGGTGGAGATGGTCTGTGGTGATTCTTAATTGGAGATTCTCTAAGCTAGGCATTTTTCTTGCTCAATTGTTTCTACACTCCACCACAATGATCAATGAGATGTTTCCTTTGATGATCCTCAATTATAAGACCATCAATGGTGGGGATGGTCTATGGCGCTCCTCAATAGGACATTCTCCAAGCTTGGTGTTTTTCTTGCTCAATTGAATCTATACTCCACCACAATTATCAATGAAATATTGCATTTGATGCTCCTAAATTGTAAGAAATTTAATGGTGTAGAATTGGAGATGGTTTTTCTATTGGACTCTTGAACCTTGTCCAATGTTTTTGGTGCTCCAAGGAATCCTTATAGCACTTGTGATGGATATGGTGAATGCAATACTCAATTTGTGTGAATTTTCTTGTAATGGAAAGAGTGTATGTTGTGTATAGAATCCAAAATTGTGCACGATGTTGGTTTCTTTGTGAGCCTATTAGAGTGTCTCTCAGGTAGCAATGCGCAATGTCGATATAGGCACAAAACACGTATGTGTTTTTCTCATACAAAATGTGTGCACGTTTTGTACTTATATAACGCGTACACGTTTTGTTCTAATGATGATTAGAAACATTTAAGAAGTTATTTCCATAGCTAAGAGTTCATTGAATCCCTTCCCGCACCCCCTATGTCTTAACCCCAGAACACCCCCACCCCCTCTTCCCCCTAACTGTTAAATTAGTTCCCCCTCTCTCACCGCCCTACTCCACCTCCACCTAACCCCCACCATTTGACAAACAAAATAAAATAAAGTGCAAAAGAATAAAAACAAATGTTAGTTTCATAAACAAATAGTCTAAAAATTAAAAAAATTATATTCAACATATTTTCTTGTTAATAAAAAGAATTATATTTTTACATAGAACATCAAACCAAATGGAAAAATGTACTTGTAGCTAGAGAGAAACACAACATTCTCAACTGTTTTTTTTAATAATACAAGTTTCAGTAACACACTAAAAATATTCTCTTAGGCGCCAAATAAAGAATTCAATACACACATCTCAAAAGCTAAAAATGCAAAATTATAGTAAAAAAGATAATAAAAAAATAGCATGGCAATTGAGAGAATGAACCAACTTAAAACTAAAACATGAAAAAAAAAACTTGTGTAGAATGCAAGCATCCATTAGAAGACTCATGAACTAAACAAAGAATAATTCCATACAATATCACAAAATAGGTTGACCAAATGTTATATTTGCAAATTTGGATTTGCAGTTTCTCAAAATATCATTTTACCTCTTCCTAACCCCTACCCGTCTACACAAACACACACACACACACACACATAAAAAACACACACACACACACAAACACACCCCTATGCCTCCCCCTACCACTAACCCCCTCCTCTCTATCTCTCTCTCTCCCCTCCACTCCCTAAACCTGACTAACCCTCTCTCTCTCTCTCTCTCTCTCTCTCTCTCTCTCTCTCTCTCTCTCTCTCTCTTACTTACCCCAAATATCCTAACACCCCCCTCTATCTCTACCTCTAACCGCTTAAAAACCCCCCTCCGTCTCTGCCTCTAACCACTTACCACCCGCTAAATTTTGTCCATTTACATCTCCCTCTCTCTAACCCAAACACTCATGCTCCTCACCTATACCCCCCGCTTTCTCCCTAATCACCCTTCTCATCCCCAAACCCTCTCTCTCTCTCTCTCTCTCTCTCTCTCTCTCTCTCTCTCTCTCCCTCTCATGCTCCTCACCTATACCCCCGTTTCTCCCTAATCACCCTTCTCCTCCCCAAACCCCTAACCCTCTCCCCCCCCCCCCTCTCTCTCTCTCTCTCCCCCTTACCATCCCCCAATCTCTCTCTCTCTCGCCCCCCATATTTTCCTTGACTCATACTAACCCCATCTCTCAATCTCTCTTGCTCCCCTACTCATCCACCTACACCTAACCCCCACCCCCGTATCTCTTCCCCAACTACCTAACGCAACACCAGCCCGTTGGTTCTCTCTCTATTTCTCTCTCTCTATATATATATCTCTATCTCTATCACACACACACACACACATCCCTATGTCTCCCCCTACCACTAAAATTCCCCCTCCTCTCTCTCTCTCCCCCCCCCCCCCCCCATGCCCCATATTCTCCTTAACTCATACTAGCACCCTTTCTCACTCTCTCTCTCACTTCCCTACTCCTCCACCTACACCTAACCCCGACTCCCACCCCCCCTATCTCCCATCCACTTCCTAAACCTTAATAACCCCCTTATCTCACTCTCTTTATCCCCTACATGATTACCCCCCTCCTCTCCCCGTAGGAGAGAAAGAGAGTGAGAGAAGGGGTTCGTAAGGGTTAGGGAGAGGAGGGGGGGAGAGAAATGGGGGGGAGGGGTTATGTGTAGGTGGAGGAGTAGCGGAGTGAGAGAGAGTGGGAGAGGGGGTTGGTATGAGTTAGGGGGGTAACAGAGAGAGAGAGGGAGAACCAATAGGGTTGTGGTGTGTTAGGTGGTAGGGGAAGAGATAGGGTGGTGGGGGTTAGGTGTAGGTGGATGAGTAGGGGAGTGAGAGAGAGTGAGAGATGGGGTTATTATGATTTAGGGGGGAGATGGTGGGAGAGAGAGAGAGAGAGAGAGAGAGAGAGAGAGAGAGAGAGAGAGAAATAATAGGGGATGATAAGTAGAAGAGATAGAGAGAGAGAGAGAGAGAGAAATAATAGGGGATGATAAGGGGAAGAGATAGAGAGAGAGAGAGAGGGGTTTGCAGAGGATAAGGGTGATTAGGGAGAACGGGGGTATATGTGAGGAACATGAGTGTTTGGTTAGAGAGAGAGAGAGAGATATTGGGGGGCGATAAGGGGTAGAGAGAGAGAGAGAGAGAGAGAGAGAGAGAATGTTGGGGGTTTGGGGATGAGAAGGGTGATTAGGGAGAAAGGGGGGGTATAGTTGAGGAGCATGAGTGTTTGGGTTAGAGAGAGAGATATGTAAAGGGAGATACTTTAGGGGTTGGTAAGGGGTTAGAGGTAGAGACAAAGGGGTATTTCTAAGGGGTTAGAGATAGAGACAGAGGGGGGTGTTAGGATATTGGGGGTAAGTAAGAGTTAGGGGGAGAGAGAGGGCGGGTTAGTAAGAGTTAGAGAGAGAGAGAGAGGTTTAGGGAGGAGAAGGGTGATTAGGGAGAAAGAGGGGTATAGGTGAGGAGCATGAGTGTTTTGGTTAGAGAGAGAGGGGGGTAAAGGGAGAGACTTTGGGGGGTGGTAAGGGGTTAGAGGTAGAGACAGAGGGGGCTTACCCCCTCCTCTCCCTGCAGGGGAGAAATAGTGTGAGAGAAGGGGTTAGTAAGGTTTAGGGAAAGGAGGGATGAAAGAGAGGGGGGTAGAGGAATTGTTAAGGGATTAGAGGTACAGATGGGGAGAGGTTGTTAAGGGGTTAGAGGTAGAGACAGAAGGGGGTGTTAGGAGGTTCAGGGTAAGTGGAGAAGGGCAGAAAGAGTGAGATAAGGATTTAGTAAGGTTTAGGGAGTGGAGTGGAGAGAGAGAGAGAGAGAGAGAGAGAGAGAGAGAGAGAGAGAGAGAGAGGGGGGCGGGTTAGTTGTAGGGGAGCTATATGGATGGACGTGTGTGTGAGAGAGAGAAAGAGGGTGTGTTAGTGGGTTGGGGGGGTGTTCTATATTAATGTGGGGGTATTTGGGAGTTGTAGGGGGGTGTATTAGAGGGTTTGTGGGATTAGGAGCGTAGGTAAACATAACGCACATATGTTTTGGTTAACAAAAATGTGTAGCATTGTTGTTCACTAAAACACGTACGTGATATTTTACATTACAATTCTACCGCAATATTTAACATTAAAATTTTGTCATGATATTTAACATTACACTTTTATCACAATATTTAACATTGCAACTATTTTTTGGTTTGGTGAAAAATATATTCAAAGGAATTGGGGATTGGTAAGGGATTAGAGGTAGAACAAGAGGGGCGGTGTTAAAGAGTTAGAGGTAGAGACACGAGGGTGTTAGTAAGAGTTAGCGATATGGGTTAGTAAGAGAGAGAGGGGGGGTTGGGAGTAGAAAGGGGTTGGAGATTAGGGGTTAGTAAGGGTTATGGAGAGGAGGGGGAGAGAGTGGTAGGGGGGTGGGGGTTAGGTTCTATTTTAAAACTTGCTTCCCACCCATATCCCGTTTCGTGGATTTGTGCTGACGACATTGTTTGGAGGGATTTATCCCACCCTTCAAGTGATAAATTTTGCAACCATTTTCTGTTGGATTGTGTGCATCAAATTTGAAAAATTACACCCTTTCAAAGCATGGGAAACAACAGGAATATTGGCTTTCAGATGAAATAGATTTGGAATATCTACTACATCAAGGTATCTTCAAAAGAATGGAACCAAATCATTAACTGAATACATCAAACCTCCTGCACAAGGTTCTAATGTAAGGTAATCTTCAGAAAGGGTTGAAAAGTCCATAGTAGTCCAGGGATTACTTTCCATTAACTTGGCCAAGTTACTTGTGAATGTAGGAAGGAAAAAATTTAGAGAGCCTTGTTCCCTACTGATATTCCAACATTTGGGTATGAGGAGAGTAAATTCCAGTGTAAATGGTAGCATTTGTTGGCACGGATCCATAGTGCACAAGTGCGGTGCTACCAAGTAGTGAAAGGGTCATTGACATGAACAAAGGACCGGTCATGAAGGGTAAAAGAACCGATAAATGTGGAATATTTGGTTAAGTTAGTTAGTAAGGGTCATTTGGACCATTTTGTAATGGGCAAGTCATACTATAAATAGGAGTGATTGTAATCCTAAGGGAATCTTACACCATATCACCTTTTGGCACATATTTTTTCTAATATTTTGATCGATCCGTTTTGGAGCATCTATCTGGTTTCGGTCTTTTTTATCGCAACTATTGTTCTGAGTTGTAATGATTCTGCGATGTATGAGACTAGCTGATGAGTAAAGGAAGCGATTGTTTGATATATGTATTTGTCTCTTATTGAGTTAATGTGTTTGAATATGTGTTGTCGCAATGTTTGATATCGCTACATGGTTCTATATGGGTTTATGAATGAAATCACAGTTATGTTATGTGGACCATATCTGTTGAGTATGCTGTAATAATCTGTTTAATTTTTCAACTGTGATATGATTATGTGTTGATGCAAACAATGTTTAAGTAGATTTGGTTGATAGGTCGACAATGTGATGTTTTGATGCGAATTCGGATCTCTGGTTTATGTTGCGAATGAGTGTGGGATAATGCATGTCTTCTTACAACTACGGAGACATGGTTTTATTGTATGACAGTAAGTTTGCAAAGCACCTAGGTAATATACAGATGCATTGGTTGGGTCCATACATAATCAATTTTATTACTGACGGAGGTTCGGTGCAGCTGCAAAATCTAGATGGGGCACTGCTGACAAATTTAGTAAATGGAAGCTGGCTAAAGCCTTATCAGGATAGCCAGGCACATATCGACTAGAAAAGTAGTTGAGTCAACATGATAAAAATAAAAATAAAAAAATCCTAAGTACGTTGCGAAGTTTGGGAGTCTGTCGATAGCACTATGGTTGCCAATGGAAGAATGGCGAAGTTTCAAATAGAGACGAGATTCAGAGCTTGTCGACATCCACCGAGGTACGAACGGGTTAAATCAGGTAACAAATGTTGCAGTTAAGGTGCAATAGACGACGACGCAATGTGATAAAAATGCAATTAATAACCAATAAGTATGGAAGACGACGACGCAAGTGGATGAAGGCACATTTAATGGCCAATGAGTGCACAGGATTTGGTAAATCGATGAAGGATTCGGTAAATTAACATAGGATTTGGTAATCATTATCCAAAGGTCAACAAGATGGATGGGAAGTGGGAAATTGAATTTATAAATATATGCACGGATGGACAATTCGACTCACTGTGTGTTGCGAGAGCTAGTGAAGAAATTGCAGAAGAAGAGTTAGAGCCAAGAGTGACAACGAAGTTAGGAAGTTGCGATGGCACATTTCATCTCCAGCACGAGTCCCCAATATGAGCCAAGGGAAAGGGTGAGCATCGTCTAGGAACAACTGGATATTGCATCATTGTGGTCTTTCAGAAAAAAAGAGAAGTGCCAGTCAGCCAGTGGATACTGACCGAAGGCTGAAGAGGGAGACCCGTAGTTCAGCACAGACTACGACAGGAGAAGCGGGCACATTAGGTTTCGCAGAAGACTAAAGGACATCAAGAGGAGGGAACCATGGCCCAACAATAGTGTACATACCAGGGTATGTTCTATCGCAGAATGAAGAAGCACCGGCAATCCAGATGGGAAGGAATGCAAAATACACCATCAAGGAACCAATGATACCAAAGGGTGTCCACACTGCTAGAAACACAATACAGTGAATGCAAAAACTACAGTATAGAGACCATGAAATTATGGAATATCCAGAGTCACTAAGGACACACATGTGTAGATAGCGCATGGAGATGGAGGCCCGATCACGAGAGAGACAACCAAGTGGGAATTGCGGTTGGAGCAATCGGGATTGTTGTCTATCATTCACATGCCGCACTTAGGGAGATTGGCAGAAGAAAATGCATGAGTGAAGCAACTATTGGCCTACTTCCATGGCGGATACTTGTGGTTGGCAACAAATATTCCTATCACGGTCGATCTAATTTCGTGGATCATGGGACTACCCAAGGCCAGGGTAGATCTTTACCAATATTTCTAGAGGAAGGATAACGAAAAGAAGCTTGTTGCGAGGATGAAGACAAAATACAGAGAAGAGAAGAACACAAGCGTGTTGATGTATTTGTAACTTCGGAATGTATTTCATATATGTATATTGTATTCCTATAGAGATGTTATTATTCCTCTATACGGAAGTGTCGTCATTTATATTGTAAGTGTCATAACTTATACTTGATGGGTTATTAGACCACCTTGATGGGATTGGCCCTGTATAAGTCATGTGGGTTAAAGGGTTATTAGACCACCCTAGTGGGGTTGGCCCTGTCAGCATTATATTATGTGATTAAGTTCAGGCCGACCTAGTAAGGTTATTAGGAAAGTCAAGTCATGTATAAATAGAGTGCGGGAGGCACTCTATTTGATCATTCACTTTCTCACTCATACACTCACTGGAGAGTGGCGCACTAGTGGAGGAGGAGAAGCTGTGGCTAGGAGACTATCTCTTATGCTTGGGTTTTCTATCATTACTCTATCTATCTCTGAGGAAGTTATTGGGGTTTTTCACCTTTATGGTTTTCCCCAAGGAAATTCTATGTGTCTATTGTCTTTTGTGATTGATATGTTGTACATGTTATTCTCTCAATTAAGATCCTAAATCATATTGAATTAATGCTAAAAAATTAACATGGTATCAGAGCTAACCTGAGAAGAAGACATTATGTTGTTGTGGAAGCTAGGGCTTAATTTTTTTTGGGTTTCTCTCCACTTATCTTGGAAGGTAGGAGGCTAGATTGACTCTCCTCAGCAAGGCACATCTTTCTGTCCAATCAAAATTCAATTCTGAGCACATTCAGTTTTGGCCCTAAAAATTAGGGTTTCCACAAAAAGTGGAATTTCTGAAATATGAGACCATGGTTGGAAGCTCCTTGGAAAAATCAAAGTTTAGAGCTTTGGATCAAACTTTCTGGTTGGGTGAAGCTCCGGGAAAATCAAACCCTAGTTTGGGGTCCTATCTAGTGAAGCCGAAAATTAGGGTTTCTGCAAAAGTTGGAATTTCTGAAATCTGAGACCATGGCTAGAAGCCCCTTGGAAAAATCAAATTTTAGAGCTTTGGATCGAACTTTTTGGTAGGGTGAAGCTTTGGGAAAATCAAACCCTAGTTTGGGGTCCTGTCCAGTGAAGCCAAAAATTAGGGTTTTTGCAAAAGTTGGAATTTCTGAAATCTGAAACCATGGTTGGAAGCTCCTCTGAAAAATCGAAGTTTAGAGACTAAGATCGAACTTTTTGGATGGGTGAAGCTCTGAGAAAATCAAACCCTAATTTAGGGTCCTCCCGAGTGAATCCAGAAGTTTGAAAAGCAAATTTGAGGGGTGAAACTTTGCATTTTTCAAATTCTAAGTATACCAGCTTGATCAAATCATCAAGGCGCATCTTTCTATCCTTTCAGAAGTTTGAAATTCAAAGTTTGAATTTTTAGGGTTTCTTTAACAAACCCTAATCTAGCTCTAAATCTAGTTTTCAGCAAATCAAGTTGTAAGACCTAATAATTTTTCTATTTCCATTTGAAGTACTTCTTAATATGTCTCACCACACCAAGCTTGAGGATAAGCTTGAAGTGGTTGATAACTTCCGAGCATGGAAGTATAGGATTGGGTTAATCCTATAAGAGAATGAGTTGGACACTTACACAAGTGAAGAGGTTCCAGTTCCAGAGGGAGATGAGACTAAGGCTTCACAGAAGAAGAAATTGGTCAAATCCAAGATAATCATTGCTGATTCTATTAAGGACTATCTCATATCCCATGTGTCTTCCCTAAGGACACCTAAGGAGATGCTTGATTCCTTGACCAAGCTATTTGAAGGGAAGAACATAAATCAGAAGATGACATTCAGGAATCAACTAAAGAACATCCAGATCCAGAATGCAGAGACCATGCAGTCTTACTCTTCAAGGGTATCCCAGATAAAAGAACCACTTAAAGTTGTAGAGAATGGAGAAGTGGTAATGACCACTCTTAATGGCCTTCCCTGGTCATGGGATTCCTTCATCCAAGGAATTTATCTCTTTCAGCAGGCTGTGAGAAGAATGCTCACAGGAAGAAGCTCGGATTATAGCTCGAGAAGAAAAGATGGGGAATGAAGATCAAGCTCTCATAGCACATACCAAGGAGATGACACTTTTCCTCAAATTGTCCTAAGAACAAAAGGAACAACAACAACTACTACTAAAGCAATCTGACAGGTATGACTTATAGGTATGTTTTGAAATCTGTTCATGATTAAGTTTATAATATGATTGTCTTCATGTTATTGAGTTTAGTAACAATCTTGTTTAATTTTAGACTTGTCTTATCACCCTAGTAAAAGTATGAATGCATGATAGAAGACATTCATTTATTAGGGTTATGACACTTATGATTGTATTATGATTGTACTAATGCACTGTGGTGTTGTATGAGGAGAATGTTATCCGCTAACATGAAGGTACAAATCAAGTCTTGGATCAAGACCATAGTCACATGAAGAGAAAGACTCATCCATAGTCATGGATCACATAAAGGTATGTATAATTTGGTTCTACAATGGTTAACTTATGAGTTATGCATGTCATTGAAGAAAACAAGAAAAACATTGCTAGACATAACTAGCAAAGACGATGACCAGGTATGTTTTTCCTATATCAAGTTAGAATCCTACCCTATGTAAGGATCTTATATTTTTGTATGATTGATAATGATTACTCATGAAGTTACAAGTTTGAGTAATCTAGGGTTTATGCATATTATGTCTCTTAAGTTGATTGATGATTTGACTAACTAGAAGAGTTCCGTGGTCAAATATGAATATGCATGAGTAAGAGAAGTCTTCCCTGAAACTTTGAATGCTAATGCTTATTATCTATGTTTGAAATGATCATGACTATACATGTTTAAGATTATTTTGTTTTGATAGTATTAAGATTATACTAATGAATGTATGATTATGTATCAGATCTCGAGGATAACACAATGATGATACTAGTAAGCATGCATAGTGATCGAGGATGGATATAAGTTCAAGGATAGGTAATCCAGGAAGCAAAGATCAAGAGGGAGCACACTCCAGTAGTTCCTGCAAGGAAGCAAATATTGAGAGGGAGTCCACCCAACAAACAAACAAAGATAAGTATTTAAATTGTCATTTATTGTATATTTGATTGTTTAAATAATATTGTTCAATGATGTATATACTTATGTTCCTAGACTTAGGTTGTGTAGCATGCATATTAGAATAATTGCATTAATGACCAGTATACCACTAATATGCATGTAATGGGTAAGTGGCCTATGGAACTGTACAACATTCCATTGCTACTTATCTAGAATGAAACCTATTTGTTGACATGTTGGAGTTGTGCACACTCTTAACAATGTTCTGGTAGAGATTGGAAAGCATCTAGAAAGTTACAGGATATGGATAAATGTTGTATTGAAGCATTGGCTAAATTAATTGCATGACTGTATGACATATTTCTTTATGTGTAAGAATTTGTTTTGAAACCTATGAGAAGTTTCTAATCATGCAATTGAATTTGACTTGTAGGAAATATTGTGTACAATCACCTACAAGGACAACAACATTTGTTCCAGCAACGAAGTTCAAGAAAACTATCTATTGAATATATTGGAGAATCTGAAGTTCCCAGGATTCGAGATGAAGTAATGAATGGATGCCATGATCGAGGAGTACCAGTCGATCATGAAGAAAGATGTCTAGGATGTGGTCCCGAGACCAGAAGGGAAGTCTGTTGTGACTTCTAAGTAGATCTATAAGATCAAGCATGCTACAGACAGTAGCATAGAGAAATACAAGGCAAGTGATGAAGTGGATGATACACCAGATGGATGTCAAGACAATTTTCTTGAATGGTGTAGTCGAAGAGGAAGTGTATGTGGAGCAGCCACTTGGGTTTGAGACACATGAGAGAGGGACTCATGTGTGCAAACTAAAGAAAGCCCTGTATGGTTTGAAATAGGCACCCAGGACCTGGTACGGTAGGATAGATGGCTTCCTATCCAGTTTGGGATTTACTAAGAGTAAAGCGGACTCGAACCTTTACTACAAGGTTCAGGAAGGCAATCCAATGATACTACTTATGTATGTGGATGACCTATTTGTTACAGGTGAGGATAGATTGATTGCTGATACGAAGAGGAAGCTTGCTGCCGAGTTCAAGATGAAAGACTTGGGTATGATGCACTACTTTCTAGGTATGGAGGTGTGGCAGAGCACAGATGGAATCTTCCTTGGACAAAGGAAGTATGCAGTAGAGATCCTGAAGAGGTTTGGGATTATGGACTACAAGGCCATGGCCACACCTATGGCATCGAACTTGAAGCTTCTGTGTGATGCTTCATCTGAGCCGATTGATGCCACAATGTATTGTCAGATGATTGGGTCCTTGATGTACCTAACGAATACAAGACCAGATATTTTCTTTGCGGTGAACACCTTGAGCCAGTACTTGACAAATTCGAGACATGTTCACCTGATAGCTGCAAAGCATACTCTAAGGTACCTAAAGGGTACAGTTGACTATGGGATCAAGTATGAGGTGAATCAAAAGTTTAACCTGGAGGGTTATGTTGATTCGGATTGGATAAGCAGTGCCATTGATCGGAAGAGCACTTTGGGGTGTTTCTTCAGTATGGGATCCGGTATGATCTCTTGGTTTAGCAGGAAGCAGTCCTGTGTGGCACTGAGTATAGCTGAAGCAGAGTATGTCACAGCTTGTTCGGCTAGTTGTGAGGCAGTATGGTTTTGGAAGTTACTATCTAATTTGTTTGATCTCCAGCTGAGTGCTACTTGTATATATTGCGACAACTAGAGTTGTGTGAATTTTTCAGAGAACTCAGTGTTCCATGACAAGTCGAAGCACATTGAGATCAAGTTCCACTATATCAGGGATATGGTACAGAGAGGAGCAGTGAAACTTCTGTATGTTGCGACGGATGAGAAGATAGTCGATGTGTTGACCAAGCCACTGGCCAAAGTAAAGTTTGAGTACTTCAGAGAGAGGCTTGGTGTACTTCAGATTGAGATTCCTTCCAAGGGGAAGTGATGAGTCCAGAGACACAGATGCACATAAGCCATTCTCACATGGTGGTAGGTGTGTCCTCCCATGGTGCAGATATAAGGGTTGGGGCCATTCCGACATGGTTGAACTGTGTCTTCCCATGGTCGTTGATGTAAGAGCTGTGCCATTCTAGCATGGTTGAAGTGTGTCTTCCCATGGCTGCGATATAAGTGTTGTGCCATTCGAGCATGGTTGAAGTGTGTCTTCCCATGGCTGCGATATAAGTGTTGTGCCATTCGAGCATGGTTGAAGTGTGTCTTCCCATGGCTGCGATGTAAGTGTTGTGCCATTCGAGCATGGTTGAAGTGTGTCTTCCCATGGCCGCGATATAAGTGTTGTGCCATTCCTAGCATGGTTGAAGTGTGTCTTCCCATGGCTATGGATATACGTGTGATGCCATTCTCGCATGGTTGAAGTGTGTCTTCCCATGGTGTAGATATAACTGTTGAGCCTTTCACGGATGGTTGAGGTGTGTCTTCCCATGCCGGTGAGTGTAAGTGTTGTGTGATGTGCATTTGGGTTGTGCTCCCTGGACTATGAGGTAATATGAAGACGATGATGTGACAGTAGGGTACACAAGTTTTGCAGAGGCATGTAATCAGTCCTGAGATGCTCTTGTAGGTTTGCGGTGGCATATGATCTGTCCTGGGAGATCTTGCAGGTTTTGTAGAGGTAGTGTAATCAATCCTGAGGTGTACCTACTTGATGGCTTGCTCGTAGAGATGATGAAGACCTACAGGTGGTGGGCCTACATCCAACATGAAAAAGGGCTAGCTCTGTAGAGCTTCCTATGACGAGTAGATTGTATATTGATTGAGATAGCAATAGAAGCAACGATGACGATGATCCAATCACGATGATCCAGAGAAGAAGACTTGTGCTAGAAGATCTGTGTCGAGAAACACCTTCCTAGTTAAGAGGGAGTGTTGATGTATTTGTAACTTCGGAATGTATTTCATATATGTATATTGTATTCCTATAGAGATGTTATTATTCCTCTATACGGAAGTGTCATCATTTATATTGTAAGTGTCGTAACTTATACTTGATGGGTTATTAGACCACCTTGATGGGGTCGTCCCTATATAAGTCATGTGGGTTAAAGGGTTATTAGACCACCCTAGTGGGGTCGGCCCTGTCAGCATTATATTATGTGATTAAGTTGAGGCCGACCTAGTAAGGTTATTAGGCAAGTCAAGTCATGTATAAATAGAGTGCGGGAGACACTCTATTTGATCATTCACTTTCTCATTCATACACCCATTAGAGAGTGGCGCACTAGTGGAGGAGGAGAAGCTATTGCTAGGAGACTATCTCTTATGGTTGGGTTTTGTATCATTGCTCTATCTATCTCTGAGGAAGTTATTGGGTTTTTTCACCTTTATGGTTTTCCCCAAGGAAACTCTGTGTGTCTATTGTATCTTGTGATTGATATGCTGTACATGTTATTCTCTAAATTAAGATCCTAGATCATATTGAATTAATGCTAAAAAATTAACAAAGAGGATACTGGATCGACACAATCAATGATCAGGCGGTTAGGATTGCAGCAAAGTTGTTGGAAAACAAGCTAGTAAGGAAGAATAGACCAAACCAATGAACATCAGGTGTAATTGCATCCGTAGAGCAATGCACAGTGGGAGTTCAGATGAAATGGTCACTATTTTTGCTGAACCAGCTGATGGAGGATGCGGTAGCAGCGTGGGAGAAAGGAAATCCATTCACCTATTCATGGTTGTTGATATTGATCACGCTGGTTGGATGGAGGGAACCATCGCATTATCAAGGGATGGAAACCAAATTAGCAAAGGTGTTTCAAGGGGAATGATACAAGAACCTGTGTGCGCTAAATGAAAAAGAAAGACAAACAGGTAACAATATCTAATTCTTTATTTATTTGGAATTCCTGAAGATAGATGTGGAAGTGATTCCGCGATTAGTAGAGGAAGCTGCGAAGAAGTATAGAAGAGTTGCAAGGCTTTCAGTATAGCCTTAGATTATTTTCATTTAGGCGCCAGCAGACCCATAGAATCAATGGCTACTGATGCAATACAATCTTAGCAACGTAGAGCTAGATTTCATCATGGAATATTGACCAGAAGAGTGGAAGGTCCCAGTAGGAGAAGACCAAATGTCAGACCCGGAGGATAGGCATCTGATGGTTGGTTCAGAGACACCAAAAGAAACCAAAGACTGTGAGGATGAAGGGGAAGTTGCATAAGAACATTCGCGCACCACAAGTCATGATGGGGTGTCATCTACGATGCCAACAGATTCTGAACTAGAAGCGCAGCGAGCGGAAGCAAGGACGAAGAATAGGATGGAGAGAGGTGAGGGGAGTGCAATTGTTGACCTCCCCGATGAGAAAAATGAACATGCTCATGGAGAAAATAACGATGATAGCAGAAGAAAACCGTGTGAATGTCACTCAACATGTAACTGAGTTTTTCCATCAGATGTTGTAGCTGCTACAAACACTGACCAATGCATTGATAGAAATAAGGCTACTGCAAGGAGAATTAACGTTGAGTGCATCAACAAGTAGAGTCGAGGTGGAAATCAGAACGAAGCAGAGGATAGTACAAATACTACCTAATGCTATCACTACTGGAAACAAGGACATGGATGCCACCTTGCGAGGGCATTGCTTGATCAACTTAGACTTCAACATGTTGTCGATGGTTATGCTACATCATTCTCATACCGAGCAAGTGATGAAATCGGAGATCGGGAAGCTACAACACATGATCAAATGGTATGTTACAAAGGACAAGTGCGACGAACTAAAGTGGAAGTCCAACGAGTTTAGGAAGAGAAAGAGGCAATCCTAAGTGAAAGAGAAAAGGCAGTCGAGGACAGAATAAGGTTAGAACATGCCATCTCCATGGCGTGCAAAGACACACCAAAAGTTGATAAATATATGCTGGAAGAAGCAAAGGCATTGAGGCTAGGCGTGGTCATTGCAGACTTGCGAAAAGAGAATGAGGAACTACAAACAAGGGCGGTTGCAAGTGCACCACCGGAGTAGATTGAAGAGAGGAAGAGCATGATTGAAGAAGCCGTAACAGAGATTGCAGAACTGGAGAAAACAGCGCAAACAATCGCCGAACATGTAACACAATTTTGGGGCAGTTTAGTATAGGATGAGCAGTTGCACCAGCTAAACGTGCAACTCGGTGAAGCAGGAGCCCAGCTTGAGGTATTGAGGGTATCGCTTAAGGTGATGCCTCTTCTAGCGTAAATGAAAAAGGTGACAGACCTGAAAAAACTACAACATCAGGTTAACAAGGCATGCGCAAGGCTGCAAAGAAGAACAACACACTAGTACGAGCTGTAGACAAAAGCTAAGCAGCTGGCGGTGAAAGCAATGGAAGGAATGATAAAGATCAAGGAAGACTTGGAGAAAGCGCAACAGATGGGTACTGAACACCCGACAGAAAAGGAAGTGGAGGATTGCGTAGCACTTAAGGCATCGACAAAGGAATTTTTCAACCAGGTTAAGGCAGCATATGATGACTTACGGATGCAGGTAAACAAAGCAGTAGTTTCCAGCTGAGGTGGATCAAGGGCGACCCACAATTTTGTGTCGGGTACCTGTTGGCACGAGTCCAGAGCGCACAAGTGCAGTACCACCAAGTGGCGAAAGGGTCATCGACAAGAACAAAATATCGGTTGCAAAGGGTAAAAGAGCCGATAAATGCAAAATGTTTGGTTAAGTAAGTTAGTAATGGGTCATTTGGACCATTTTTTAATGGCTAAGTGAACCTATAAATAGGAGTGATTGTAATCCTAAGGGAATCTTACACCATATCACCTTTTGGTGCATCTTTGTTCTTATCGTTTGATTGATCCGTTTTGGAGCATCTATCCGGTTTCGGTCTTTTTGATCGCAACTATTGTTCTGAGTTGTAATGATTCTGCAATGTATGAGACCAGTTGATGAGTAATGGAAGTGATTGATTAATATATGTCTTTGTCTCTTCTTGAGTTAATGCATTTGAATATGTGTTGTTGGAATGTTTGATATCGCTACATGGTTCTATATGGGTTTATGAATGAAATTGCAGTTATGTTATGTGGACCAGATAATGTGTTGATGCGAACAATGTTTAATTACATTTGGTTGATAGGTAGAAAATGTGATGTTTTGATGCAAATGCGGATCTCTGGTTTATGTTGTGAATGAGTGTGAGATAATGCATGTCTTCCTACAACTGCAGAAACTTGGTTCCTGCAGCCCCCTTAGACATCTCGGGTGAGACTTCATTCACTCTTTGGATGTTGCTGTAAAGGGTAAAACCTTTATGGTCTGATGTTTAAGGGAATATGTGTCGATGTTTGTTGATAGCAATGCGGATTAAACCCTTGTCAATAGAACTGTTTCAACAACATTTGATACACTTTCCAAATCTGTGTTTTGAGAAGAAATTACATAATTCAACAAAGGAGCATTTTGTAGGTGACTTGAAAGTCCCTTCCAATTTTCAACAAAGAAATAAAAAAGTTCAATGTACAAATTTTTTAGACAAGCCTTTCAAACAACCAGATGACCGAATATAGGGAGAATACCAATTGTTAGACACATTAAACATGCCCAAAAAATTCAAGCTATTATAAAACTCTTGTTACCTGCATTTTAAATCTACCTATATTTTAAATGGAAATCCAATTAACATTTATGTGGGAAGAAAAGCTAGATTCCTCTTTTCCACCATATTTCCTCCTATAAGTCGTTCACCCAATGGAAAAGCTAATGTAATAGCCCATTTTTTGATATATTTCCTTTTCTCAACCCTACACTCATCTTCCATAGGAAATCACTACCTCCACATGTAATAACTGCATTGTGTCGTTGAAAATTGATCTTCTTCTGCTAACAAATGCAGAATGAAAGATTCATTGCCATTGCTCTGAGAAGTTCTAAGGTCAGTTTCTCATCAAACAAAGATTGTATAAATCCTGTTAAGATCCATATGTTCCATCTCACGAGCTGAGAGCTTATTTATCTTAGACATAAACAAAATAAATTTAGGATGAATACTAGAGATTTGTTTCTTTACAACTTCAACCTTCTCAGGACGTAGGGGTAGAACTATAACAATATTGGGAAGCTGAAATCCATAAATTTCTTCGAGTTGTGTTGTGCATAGCCTATCTTCTATCCATTCGGGAATAATATATCCAATCTTAACATCAAGGGGGGTTCATTGAATCTTATCCTATATTGGTTTTTGAAAATGAAAGGCTAGATTGAGACTCAGAAAATGCTCTTAAATCCAATACCTGCAATGAAAACAATAATTTTCCATTCAAAATAGGAAATAAAACCAGAGGGTTATATATTTTCACTAATATCTAACTTAGAAAAAAGGCCAACACACATATTGTTCTGGTTGTATTTTAAAAAAAATTTCCCACCCTTATCATGTCTCATGGATTTGTGTCGATGACATTGTTTGGAGGGAGTTATCCCACCCTTCCGCTGATAAATTCCATAGTCATTTTCCGTTGGACTGTGTGCATCAAATTAGAAAAATTAAAACATTTATTTCATGATGGTTATCCCCTTGAAGCCCTATATTGGTGATATTTGAAGCTCTAGGTTGGCTATATTTGGAATCTGTGGAACACTCCCCTCTCACTTTACCTATAACCCCTTACCACACCCCCCATTCTCTACCTTTAACCCCTTACCACCCCCAACCCCCTTTTTCTACCTCTAACCCCTTACCATCCCTCTCCGCCCCCTTCTCTACATCTAACCCCTTACCACCAAGAATTATTTTTAATGTTATAATCGATAGACAATAAAATTATAGGGTTACAAATCACCCGCCCCCTTCTCTACCTATAAGTCCTTACCACCAATAATTATTTTTAATGTTATAATCAACAAACAATAAAATTATAGTATCAAAAAACGTGCAAATGTTTTGTAAATATAAAATGCGCACACGTTTTGGTTTGGCGAGCATTAATATTTGAATTTAAACAAAACGCGTATGCATTACTTAGAACTATGCCTAAACCTCCACCCGAGCTTGCATGGCATTCCTATGCCTATGTGTCTACTTTGGATTTACCATACTTGTGCCTTGGAGTATGACATACAATGGCTAATTGAGCATTATATCTAATTTATTAAGTGTGCTCGTGTTTAGCCATTGGTTACAGTATGCTACACACCATCATTTTTGACGAAATTTTAGACACAGATAACATTTTTTCTGCAGATTCCAAATATGTAGCTTTTAAAAAGAATATATATTTTTTCTTTTTTTTCTTGTTTTTCTTATGTCATGACTCCTTAACTCAAAGAACACATTATTAGCATTTCATCCATAACTCTTCTATTTCTCAACCATTTTGAAAAAATATTGTATGGTGCACTAAACGACACCAACCTCTACATGCTATAAAAAAAGCATTTCAAAATCATTTCATTAATGCCTTCAAAGGCTACACCCACAATTGGCATACTATTTTTGAGGTTCGACCACTTAGATAGGTAAAAAAAAAAATTAAGAAAAATAGGGGTTCACTAGTACTAATTGTTATCTATATGTCTACATGTTTTCATAAGTTGATTCCATCATTTAGGCACTTAAAGGCTGCACGCAAAAAATATATACCTTAGAATTTGTCCAAAAAATAAAAAGTGCATGTTAAAAAGGATCAAACTTCAAACAGTTAAGAACATTTTCAATAGAAAAAATATATATATTCAGAAATATCATTCAATTCCATACGTTTCATCTTTTTTACTCATTGCAATATTCATTGTGTATGTGTCTCAAAAAATCCGTGTAAGTTGATGGATGTCTTTTTTTTTCCAGTTTTCTATAGCATCTAATGTGTCAAAAGAGACACTCATTATCTTGCACACACCCAATTGTTTGAATTTGTGTTGGAGATGGGATTTTATGAGCCTTTAATGCGCTGGTGGTGGTTGGGATCCCACTATTTTGACAGTTGCGTTAATATCGAAGGGAAATCCATGTAGGGGTCACATGGGCCCACAACTGGTGACATGCACAGTTGCATACCTAAACATAGATTGGGCCACACAATCCTGTCTTCTGACTATTCTTTATCATTTCTGGAAAAACTGAGATATCTGTGCGACTATCAAAGCGGCGGGATCTCAACCACCTCCTATGCATTAATGGCTCATAAAAATCCCATCACCAACACAAATTCAAACATGTATTCTCAACATGATGGATTGGAATTCAATAGCCCCCATTGTGTACCTTTAATCTAGTTCATGAGGTGATGGGGTTCACACTTAGATCTAGTTTAGGATTTATTCGATTGGATACCTGCTATATGTTGATGACACCTTACTGTGTGAATTGCAAAAATGTCTCATGTGTGTGAGATTTATGCATTAACAATGAGTTTTGAGGGCTTCAATTTAATAAATGAGTAAAAAATTGAATTTTCATCGTCACTTTTTGGCTAAAAGAAGTTACCCATGTTCATGGATTCACCCATATTTTAATAGAATGTAGGTTGCAAACTCTAAAATGGGAATATTGAACCAATGACACCCTACGTTGGGAGCGGGGGGGATTTGACTCTGATACAATCTCAAATGTCCAGGCAGGTGGGAAAGTGCTTCTTAACGCTCCCCCACCCTATCTTTTTCCATATTTGAAATTCTTTGTTGGTAGCGCTCCTCACACATTGCTAGAACACCTTGCCCCACACATTATGTAGTTCAATCATCAATGCTCTTCCTTTTATTATAGTGCATCTAGCATACCACCAACATCACAAAAATCCTTTCTCATGTGTTTCCTTCATTCCAAGAGGCCAAGGATGCTGGTGTCAAACCACCCATCATATGTGTCGACTACGATGTTATTGGCCCCTTTCAACACTAGCTAGCTTTGAATGTGTCTGAATTTTTTATCTCAAGATCCACAACTAGGAAACAACATGTTCATTCAATAATTGGGTATCACCAATTCACTTATAGTCTAATTTGTGTGCTCTACTCACACGTATTTTCTCACTAAGATAGTTCAATTTGGCTCAAACAAGTTTATGCGTAGATCATTCAAATGGGATTTGTTCATATGCCATTAAGCTTAGGTGGATGTACTCACACTAGAAAATGACATGAACATCATGAAGGAAAAATCCTTTGCTCTTTTTATTGCTCTTTGTCCATCATGATGTCAACTTTCTTGACCTTGTTGTAAGTGAAACAACATAGTTCAAGGTTTCTGGCTCTTGCAAAAAAAACCAACCTGACTATGTGGCACCCCTTTCACAATTGCATCCTCCCACAGGCGTGAATACACACCTTCAACAGGAGTGTCTACTTCCACCACTATTCCACCAAGAACGTTTGCATAATCCAAGGAAATTCAATGCAAACTCCCAATCCAACACATTTGTAGATCCAACGGATCTACACAATCTCACTACATAAATGTCTCCAGCAAATTATGAATCACAAAGGTCACTCAACATAATCAAGCATTTTATCACAGGGAAAATACCAAAGACAAATCAATGAATCAGCACCCCATCCTCATACTCACCTAGAAATAAACTTGGAAACTCAAATGTAGAAACAATATACTCTACTCTTTTGCGTTAATCTACTCCTACAGTAGATTAACCTCATATTTCTCTCATGTTCCTGGTATTGGAATATTGGTCAATACTGAGATGCGGGGGGTGAATCAGTATTGTTATCTTTTTAACAATTTAAACCACTTTTTAATATTAATTAAAACATGGAATCAACAAGATACAAAGAATGCATATTTTTATCGTGGAATCCCAATTGGGAAGACCACAAACTCTTTCTATACTGAAGGATGCTACATCACCCTAGTTTATGTCTGCTGCAACAGACAAGGATGCTACTACACCCTATTTACCAGGTACTACTAGAAGGAGGCTACAACCCCCTTGTAGGCCTGTAGCCTACCCTAGCACCACCCTACCTCCCTAATTTGTTTTTATAACTTCAATGGGATATACATCAATTTATACTTGCTCTAACATCTGTTTCTGATATTCAAACCAAGCTCCAAAGACTGCCCCTATTCCTTTTATTCTTTCTCTGATATATGTATTGCTTCAAATATTTATTTAAGCACACAATAGACACTCTCATATTCTTTTTATCTTCTCTGGATTCTACATTGCTTCAAGTCTTCATATTGAGTATACAAGGACTCTGTTCTGCTGCTTTAGATGCTCATCTTCTATACCCAGAGTCCCTTCTTCTTCCAGAATTAACTTTTGTTTATATATCTTCAACAACCAGATGAACCATCACGTACATCATCCTTCTTTACAGTCGCACCTCTTCATTATGGACACTCGTATCCTTTAGCAAACACGTCCTTACAATATGGAAATCACCTTTTCATCAAACGCACCACTTCATAAAACGTGCCTCTTCATCAAACTCATTTCGTTACTTCTATGTTTATTTTCCTTATTAAGTAATCCTGGAGCCTTTTCAAATAATAAACTTTGATCATTAAATAACCCCTTTTTTAATTATGTTTAACGAATACAGTTATAACTTTGTTTATTAAATAACCAGTCATAACTCTGCTTGTTAATTCCTGTAGCATTTCATAATTTTAATCAGTCTGATATCTTCCAAAAAAGGGCATACATCCTACTCAATATATGCAACAACCCTTTTCATAACTAAAGGTATTTTTCACAACATCTGTAGGCATCATTTACGTATTGCCTAGGCAAATTGCATAATCTTTGTGTAGGCATTTTTCTTCTTAAGGCAGACATGATTTTTCACTAACTTAGCAGATTCCATATTCACACGTGTGACCACCATAGAGAAATATGACACCATGGATAGATGGCCAGTTCATCATGGAACATATCCATGCCATCTGGAGAATTTATCAACATAAGGACAATTTATGGTGGACATTTCCAAATGCCTCTCAGCTTTCATTTAGACAACAAGATGAACTTTTTCTCAATTTGGCAGGCTCGTATTTCGCACATGTAACCTCTAGAGGGAAATATGAGCCCATGAATAGATGACCAGACCATCAAAGAACAAGCCCATGCCAACTGATGAATTTATCACCACAAGGACAGTACCTGGCAGGCATTTCCAAATGGCCCCTTACCCTTCAGTTTTCAACACAGCAAAATTTTAATTTGTTCTCAATATGCAAAACAATATTTCTCTCACTTTGGCAGGTTGATTTCTTGCACATGTGTCCATCATAAGGAAAAATGAAAAAATGACTAGATAACCACTTCAACAAGGAGAAGATCCATGTCACCTTTTGAATTTGTTGATACACACACATCATTTGGTGGACATTTGAAAATAGCCCTTTAAACTATTGATCTAACACTTAGGCTAAATTATCAAACCCTAGGTTAACATGAGGAGATTTTTATTTTCATCAAATTGGAAGTATGAGACATCCAATGGATAGAGGCCAAGAAGGTGATTCCATCCATAACAATTTAATCCTTTGAAACCTCTTTTTCTCTCCTTGATGGACATTTTTCTGGAGCAGTGCAAATCAAGCTAGGAGGCACTTTCGGCAGATCAATATCTTCACCTATGGAGAATTTTTGGACAAACCAATGATATGATTGGATGAACCAATCAACATTATAGAGACCCATACCCTAAAAATACTTTAATACATCAACCACAAGAAATGGAGGACATTTTACTGAGGTCAGTCAAGCATTTTTACCAGCATTTTTATACTTGGACAATTTGTTCAATCTCCAAGATGGATTTTTTATTTCACCAAAATCCTAAACCAATGGTACTATATGATGTAGTACATCTCATTGAGCACAACCAAAGTGATTTCACCTTCAAACTCTTCCTCCTCTGACCTAGGTGGGCATTTTACTGGACTGGTGCAAAACTACCTAAAACCCTATTTTGGAAGACCTATAACTTCCTCCTCAGACACTCTCAAGACAAACTGAGTCCATGTTCAGGTAGAAATATCAACAAGCTATAGCCTAGTGCTTTCATATAACTTTTATAATTCTCCTATGAGGTACGACAGACATTTTCCCAAGGCCACTTGGTTCCAACACTTAGTCAATATCTTGAATTTCTCCAAACTGACAAATCTCTATATAATTCGGTCAAATTGTAATAATGACATCATGAAGGTACTAGAGCACCATTAGGTGGATTTACATCTCTTCATCAACCATGCCATATCATCATACATGCCATGTCATCACTTCCTTTGTTATTCCTTTGTCTTCCATTGAGTTTTCCCTGCCATCATGTCCTTGGTTATTCCTTTGTCATTACTGAACTCCTTTGACATCAATAAAAAACACATTCAACATTCTCCCCCTTTGGAATTGATGGCGAAATCTAAACATTCTCCCCCTTTGAAAAAAATGACAAAGGATAACCTGTTATGCTCTTGTTGTAACCATCTTGATAGAGAATTTCCTATCTTTCTTCCTTTTGACAACTGCCCTTGCCAATATATATCCTATATTAATAAATTTAGCTCTATGCTTCTCTTCCTCTTGTTAACTAGACTTGGTACTAATCATTGTGTTAATATCCTCATTTACCTTCTTGTAGCGAGTCTTTTAAAGAGAACATGGATGATTAGTTCATAGACTCCCCCTTTCAATGTTCCTCCCCTTTGTCAACATTTTCTAAATTTTTTGATAGGGTTTACACTCTGCTCTTTATAAACCATACACCAATCTTATCATTTAACCATGATCATCTCTTATCTTCTCTAATTCTTCTTTTGATTTTGTTACACTTCAACCATTAAGTGTGCTTGTCACATAGATGTTTTCTCGACAAAATATTTTGTTTCATTTTTGTCACCTCTACTCTACTTCTTATCCTTGATGAAGATAGCCTTTTATTCTTACCAAATGATCTTAATTAATTTCAAATACCAACTGCAATTTTATGATATATTACTCCCCCTGAGTATATGATATCTTCTAATGCTAATTTCAGGGTTCTCTCTTAGGTCATGAGAAACTTTGGAATAACCATTCATCATCCTTATCTTCATCGGTGTATTTTACATTTTCATCTTGCTTTCCATCATAATGGATGTCATTCTTATCTACAACACTATTATGCTGAACATCACCTTTGGAAACTTCATTGATGCTTGGAATCTTTGTTTCCGCTGAATCTTTGTAGTCTTCCTTTCTTCTCCACATATTTCCATTAGGTACTATATTTACTGGTTTTTCACTTCTTTGTCTCTTGGTTTTTGTACTTTGATCTTTTCCCTTGGTTCTGCAAACAACACCTCTGTGACCAAACTTGTGACAGCAGTGAAAATATCCATAGAAATTTCCTTTATATTTGAGGAATCTTTGATCGTTTTTCTTCAAAACTTCCATCTTCTTCCATCCATTCCTTTGTTTTTGAACTTTTACTGAAGCATTCTTTCTCAGCTTACATTCTCTAGCCATATATCCAAAATTATTACAAGAGTAGCAACGACCGAAAAATATCTGCTGGAACCTGCTTGCCATTGGTATTTTAGGTATTATATCAGTTCTATATTTATTATAAGAGGAGGGAAAATATTTCTGACTATCCTTCTAAATCAGGCTTTTGAGTGCAGCAGCATAGCTTCTTTTATTCTTATCTTGGAGTGTAAGAGACAAACATTCTGGATTCTTTTCTTTGTCATAACCTAATCTAGTTTTATCACTTGATGGTATTTGGCGAATTAGGATTTCATCTAAAGTCTTTGAGCTATTCTCAAATTTTGATTTAATGGATTCTTGATCAAGCATCTTTCTAAGCAAAATAACTTATGCTTCAAGTCTTCTAGAATCTTGTATTTTCTCGTTGAGCTTCTCATTAGTGGTCTGTTGGTCTTTCGGCCTTTTTATTTCTTCCTTGAATTTGGAAACTTCTTGTTTTAAGCTCTCGGCCTCTTTCATGCTAATCATTATGTGTTGACTTGATTTGTGCAGATCTTCTTGGAGGGTCTTGACTTCCTATTCTTTTGAATTTAACTTTTCTTGGTATTTTGACAATTGTACTTTCAAAGATTTGTTCCTTCTTCTACATTTTTCAATTTCCTTAACAGCACACACGAGTTCAGCCTCTAGGTCTACCTATTCTTCCACATTTGATTCCTCTTCTGAAGCTTGAGTTACTGTCCCCATGAATAGATTTTCTCCATCTTCACTAGCATCCTCGAGAATAGCAAGGCTTGCTTCTACTCTTTGTTCAACTAAGTAAAGTTTCTCCAATTTGACCCAGAGTTCCTTAGATGAGATGCATTGTCCTACCTTCTCTTTGATGGGTTGAGATAATGCATCAAGTATGGCCTCCATTGCCCTTGAGTTATTTTTCTTGGAATCTTTCTGAGATGTAGTCCTTATTATTTTTGGTGGGATATAATCAGAGAGTACTGAATTCCATACACCATATCCTAATGATTGTAAGTATGAACTCATTCTTTTGACCCAATATGCATATTCTTCTTTATTAAGTATTGGAGCTCTGTTGGGTGCAATCCCTTCTTGTTGATCAATAGTGGTTTTTAATAGGATATTCCTTCCAGTGGTTTAGACTGTAGTGAAGGATCTTGATCTCATACCAATTGTTGGAAAATTGGTCACTACTAAGAGGGGGGTGAATCAGTATTGTTATCTTTTTAACAATTTAAACCACTTTTTAATATTAATTAAAACATGGAATCAACAAGATACACAGAACACAAATTTTTATCATGGAATCCCAATTGGAAAAACCACAAACTCTTTCTATACTGCAAAATTATATTTACAATAGTTTTTGCGTGCTACAACTTGCTGGATACTTCAATCCCCAAGTTTCTCAGTTACAACTAAAGGATGCTACAACACCCTGGTTTCTGCTTACTACAACAAACAAGAATGCTACTACACCGTATTTACCAGCTACTATTGGAAGGAGGATACAACCCCCTTGCAGGCCTGCAGCCTTCCCTAGCACCACCCTACCTCCCTAATTTGATTTATAACTTCAATGGGATATACATCAGTTTATACTTGCTCTGTCCTCTATTTCTGATCTTCAATCCAAGCTCCAAAGACTGCCCCTATTCCTTTTATTCTTTCTATGATATTTGTACTGCTTCAGATATTTATTTAAGCACACAACAAACACTCTCATCTTCTTTTTATCTTCTCTGGATTATACACTGCTTCAAGTCTTCATATCGAGTATACAAGGACTATGTTCTACTACTTTAGATGCTCATCTTCTATACCCAGAGCCCCTTCTTCTTCCATAATTAACTTATGTTTATATATCTTCAACATCCAAATGAACCTTCATGTACATCATACTTCTTTACAGTCACACCTCGTCATTATGGACACTCATATCCTTCAGCAAACACGTCCTTACAATCTGGAAATCACCTTTTCATCAAATGCACCACTTCATAAAATGCACCTCTTCATTAAACTCATTTCATTACTTATCTGTTTATTTTCCTTATTAACTAATCCTGGAGCCTTTTAAAATAATAAACTATGATCATTAAATAACTCCTTTTTTTAATTTCGTTTAACAAATACAGTTATAACTTTGTTTATTAAATAACCGGTCATAATTTTGCTTGTTAATTCCTGTAGCTTTTCAGAATTTTAATCAGTCTGATATCTTCCAAACAATGGCATGCATCCCACTCAATATATGCAACAACCCTTTTCATAACTAAAGTTATTTTTCACAACATCTGTAGGCATCATTTACCTATTGTCCAGGCATATTTCATAATCTTTGTGTAGGCAGTTTTCTTCTTTAAGGTAGACATGATTTTTCACTAACATAGCAAATTCCATATTCACACGTGTGACCACCATAGAGAAATATGACACCATGGATAGATAGTTAGTTCATCATGGAACATAACCATGCCATCTGAAGAATTTATTAGCATGAGGACAATTTATGGAAGAAATTTCCAAATGCCTCTCAACCTTCATTTAGACAGCAAGACAAACTTTTTCTCAATTTTGCAGGCTTGTATTTCGCATGTGTATCTTCCAGAGGGAAATTTGAGCCCATGACTAGATGACCAGATCATCAAAGAACACGCCCATGCCAACTGATGAATTTATCACCACAAGGACAGTACCTGAAGGGCATTTCCAAATGGCCCCTTAGCCTTCAGGTTTCAACACTTAGCCAAATTCCATTTGTTCTTAATATGCAAAACAATATTTTTCTCACTTTGGCAGGTTGATTTCTTACACATGTGTCCATCATAAGGCAAACTGAAAACATGACTGGATAGCCACTTCAACAAGGAGCAGATCCATGTCACCTTTTGAATTTTTTTGATACACACACAACATTTGGTGGACATTTGAAAATAGCCCTTTAAACTACGAATCTAACACTTAGGCTAAATTATCAAACCCTAGGTTAACATGATGAGATTTTTATTTTCATCAAATTGGAAGTATGAGACATCCAATAGATAGAGGCCGACAAGGTGATTCCATCTAGACTAATTTCATCCTTTGAAACCTCTTTCTCTCTCATCGACGGACATTTTTATGGAGTAGTGCAAATCAAGCTAGGAGGCACTTTTGGCAGATCAATATCTTCGCCTATGGAGACATTTTGGATAAAAAAAAGGATATGATTGGATGCATCAATCAACAGTCTAGAGAACCATACCCTAAAAATACTTTAAGACGTCAACCACAGGAAATGGCGTACATTTTACTGAGATTACTCAGGCATTTTTACCAGCATTTTTATACTTAGACAATTTGTGCAATCTCCAAGGTAGATTTTTTATTTCACCAAAATCTCGAACCAATGGTACTAGATGATGTAGTACATCTCACTGAGCACAAACAAAGTGATTTCACCTTCAAACTCATCTTCCTCTGACCTAGGTGGGCATTTTACTAGATTAGTGCAAAACTGCCTAAAACCCTGTTTTGGAAAACCTATAACTTCCTCCTCAGACACCCTCAAGACAAACTGAGACCATGGTTAGGTAGAAATATCAACAAGCTACAACCTAGTGCTTTCAGATAATTTTTATCATTCTCCTATGAGGTACGACAGACATTTTCCCAAGGCCACTTGGACCAAATTTCCAACACTTAGTCAATTTCTTGAATTTCTCCAAATTGACAAATCTCTATATAATTAGGTCAAATTGTAATAATGACATCACGAAAGTACTAGAGCACCATTAGATGGATTTTCATCTTCATCAACCATGCCACATCATCATACATGCCATGCCATCACTTCCTTTGTTATTCCTTTGTCTTCCACTGAGTTTTCCCTGCCATCATGTCCTTGGTTATTCCTTTTTCATTATTGAACTCCTTTGACATCAATGACAACCACATTCAACACCTGGGCCCTCCTGTGAGGGAGTCAGGCCCAGACTAGTTATGATACCAAAATAAAAATCAAACAAATAATTGCTCACACAATGCTTTGACGAGACTGTCTCAACCACACCACACTTGATTCATCTATTGTTTGAGAACAAGTTACATATATGTGAAATAGATGAACTATTAATATAAAAAATGGTGGATCTAGTTATTTCTTCATTATGTTAGTATTTCTAATATATATAGCATACTTAAATCAACTTGAACCTCATTCCAACAATAACTTATTATGGTTCCAATGGCAACTAATTATTCATTTCTTCATTATGTTAGTATTTCTAATATATATAGCATACTTAAATCAAAGTAGCTAAACATCTAACGATTTCAGCTATATATATTGTTGAGATTGCACAATCCATTTGCATAGTAAGTATTTAAAAGTGTTGAATCCACTTATAAAATAAATGACATTTGAGTAATAAAAAAATATGATTTCACATAAAATTATATCATCAACCATAATAATAATTGAAAAAATTCAAAACATATAATATTTAGACTACATTACTTAAATCCATACAAAAACTATTTACAAGAACAAATATTCTTTACAACTTACTTGTTCAAACTATTTCACTTAAATCCATAAAAAAGATTATTTAACAAGAACAAATATTTTTTACAACTTATTCAAAAATTTCAAACTACTTCGGTTAAATCCATCCAACGACTACTTAACAACCACAAATATTCTTTACAACTTACTTATTCAAACTAGTTCACTTAAATCCATACAAAGAATATTTGACATGGACAAATATTATTTACCCTTACTTATTCTCTGTATTTGATGAGAAGAAATGACATTTAAATAAAAACAATTATACCCAAATCTATACATAAAACACCAAGTAAGAAGAACTAAAATATACATTAAAAATCAGAATGTGTGGACAGATATTTCAATATGGACCATTCTCTCACAATGAGGAAGAAAATGCATATATGTTCATGAATAGACAAAGAGAATGATTACCATCAACGCCTTCCATAGCATCATTATGCTTTACCTTTGTCTCCACTCCACTTACAAGGCCGTGATTGATGCCTATGTTTTCCATTCTTTCGCTCGATCAGTGATAATGACATAAAAGTCGGTAGTCAAAGATAGAGATGGTTTAGTTTGAAGTAATTTCTTAAGAAAAACATAACATTATAATTATAAATATTTCTCCATACATACACACCAAACAGGAAGCACACCCAACGCTTTAATCTTAAAATAAATTTTATTTATCTTCTCTGGTGCCAGCTATCTTTACTTTAATTTTTGTCTCCCGTCAAATCACAAAGTATAAATGAACCCGATCTCGCCATCTGAAAATAATAAACTAAAAATGTAATCTTAAAATAAATTTTATTTATCTTCTCTCGTGACAGCATAGGTATTAGGTTTACAACTGTATCTTATTCTTTCCACATTACCCGCCGTGAATGGGGGAAGAACTCGACATGGATACAACGAAAATGTCGGCTGTTTCCGACAAATCTCCAATAAAAGCCCACACCCTTCGTCACATATTTCCCTGCATTCTCTCCTGCTCGAATTTTTCAGAATTTCAATGTATAAGAAATCAAGCAGCGTTAGCATTCATTAATGGGTAACTGTATGCCATATCATGGATCCCGAAGGGTCTCTGCAGAGTTGATGGACAGTGAGGAATTTGTAATGGTGACGAGATCGGACGGAAATATAATGGAATACATGCCTCCCCTTCTCGTGAGAGATCTCATGGCTGCTTACCCACAACATTCGGTCGCCAATTCCGCGGATGCAACATGCCGCTCTCTTTCGCCGGACAAGAAGTTGGTTCCCGGGCAGCATTATCGGCTGCTATTTATTCCTAACTCGCCTTCTCTGTTCGAGGACGCCGTTTTATCAGAGGCCAAAAGCATCTATAATGGCAGAAGAATTAGCAGAAAAAGGCGTGCGACTACTCGGCCGCCTTCTTCAGTTAAGTCTGTGTACGATAGTAGCGGTAGCGGTAGCGGTATTATTCGGGTTAAGATGGTAATCTCGAAACGAGAACTAGAAGCCATGCTTTCGGATCGTTCCATGAAGGAGAACTCATTGTTGCTTCAGCTTCAGAGTAAACCCCAATACGTGAAAGAAAAATTTGTTAACACAAGAAGATGCAGCAACGATGGATGGAGACCATCGCTAGAGAGCATTCCGGAGGTGAATTAATGAAGGCCTCATAGGCGCTCTCTAAAAACTTGTCATGATCAATACGGTTCTTGTTGCGTGTCTCACTGAAATTGCTGATTTGACCTGTTAGCCAAATTTATCTATATTCTTTGTAAAATATGTACCTACATAGCGTTAGCGTTTGAGAATTTCTCTTGTAAGATATTTCCAGGTTGGATGGTACGAGACTATGGTTAAATTCAATGAACGAACGTTTCAGAGCTTTTCATATATGTCATTGCTTTGCTAATAGTTTGGATGAGCATTTTATTTTTTTGGGTCATGGCTAAGCTTTTTGGGTAATATCCCTCTAAACTTCTGACTCTAATGACTTATATGCATATACAAATCTGCATTCCTGAACTGTTTCATCTGAATATTCACTAATAATGAACTGCGCAACATCCCCATTCATCTGAAATTTTATTAAGGTCCTCATGTGACCAAAAGTAGTCAGGAAGACACCATAATGCTCTGCCATATATATCCTATTGGAAGGTCAAGATACAAGCAAAATTTTAATGAAACAATAGCAAAACTTGTTCAGAAACAGGCATTTTATTAAATGGACCCAAATTTATATAATGATGATGAAATGAACAACTGCAAGTTTCCGGTTAGGCAAGTCAACACTGGTTATGTGAAGCACAGGATGACACTATGGAAAAAAAACTACTCTTCAATAGCCAATGCTGGGAGCGAAACTATGCTGCAATCTATGCACTGTAAAGCAAATAGCCAAAGAAACGCTTACCACAATTGCTCCAGCAGGATCTCCCTGCCAGTATAGAGAACTTGCAAGGATAGCAGCCTTTAGACCAATTGTACTGGTGATCACATTAATGAAGTGATCTTGACAATATGCCTTCAAAATCTCACAAGCAAAACTTCGACAATAAATAACAAGGAACAACTTCACAAGAGTAATTGAAACCATAATTCCGATCACCCAACGCCATTTGTCACCAGTTGGAGATAAACCATTCATCTTGGACCTGTCGAATAGACAATCCCAATGTAGCCATGTCTGAAACGAAACCAGAATTCCCACGTTTCTTCCCAATGGGATAAGGGTAAGGATTTGGTGACTGTTGGGATGTGATAATCAATTGAGGGTTTAGGTAGAGTTGGTTCACAGTGCTTAAATATGTGGTCCATTGACGCAGATATGGAGCTGGGGTTTTAAGCCCTCTCCTGGATAGTTTGTAATTTACTATTAATTCTTGAATACTAAGAATATCGATGCTTTGCCTGGTGGACGTAGCCCACATTCAGTGGGTGAACCATGCATATCTTGTGTCTTCGCTGTATTTGCTGTTATGTGCAAATCTGTTATGCATTCTTCTGTTTTCTGCTATTACCTTTTTTATGATCTCTGTGGATTTAAGGTCCAACAGTGACTCCACTCCATTTTAAATGCAGTGAACCGAAGAATAAAGCCTCTTGGAACTTTGTCGCGCTCTTGCTTGGATAATAGATCTCAAAATCCATAAAATTCCTTGCATGTTCATATACTGTAAATCTTCCCTGAGCTTCTAACAACTCATATCTTGAAAAAAATATAAATAGACAGATCGCAGCAATTTCTTGCAAAGATTAAACATTATTTTTGGAATGATTTGTTGTGGGAATCGGCAGCGTTAGTTATAATATTGCGGTGTTCCATTGGGAATCACTTCAGCTTTTTATATACGCAGAAGTGAATGATGATAGGGAGAAGAAGATGTTTAAAAGGGAAAGAAGCCAAAAGTTACATACCGTTTTCAAAGACCAATTATCAATTTGGCAATGCACTGCCCAACCTAAGTCACAATTTAGTCTTTCAACACGTTTTATCGTAGCATAACAACAATGTGAAGGGAAAGTCAAATATGGGCCTCTCAAATGTTTTAATAAAGCATTATTACATTGAAAAGGGACTGCCACATCTGAACATCGATTTGCACATCCTAAACTGTTCTACTTAATCACAAAGGCAATGGGACGAAAGCAACAAAACTGGCATCGATTTTCCTCGTCGAAAAACGTTTTTCAAGGAGAGTGCCAGATTTGACAACGATTTTTCCCTTAAAAACATTTTGCTCATAATGCATAGAGCATTTGATTTTTCGAGGAGAGTGCCAAATTTGACAACGATTTTCCCCTTGAAAAACGTTTTGCTCATAATGCATAGAGCATGAAAATTCTAGGCAACAAATTTAACATGCATGTCTGCAATGCAAGGAAGAAGCATCAAATAGAGCAGGCTTATCCATGCTTGGTTACATAAAAAGATAACATTAACATGATAAGAAATTCAAACAACTAAGAGATACTTATCTTTTTCCAGAGTTGAATATTGAGTAATTAATTGAGAGTGAGTAATTAATTGAGAGTGTGATAGTTGAATTGGCATCCACGGCTTTAGCCACTCTTCCTAGTGGTATTGAAAAGTCTAGGGTGTTGTCCATTAACTTCTAGTAGAAATTTTCTTAGTTCTTAGCTTCTCTCTTTTCATGGTTTACTCTCTCTAGTAGCATGGAAAAGTCTAGGGTGTTGTCCATTAACTTCTAGTAGAAATTTTCTTAGTTCTTAGCTCCACTCAAGCTTTTCATGGCTTCCTTTCATGGTTTTTTTTGTTCCTTACTATGGTATCCACCTCTTTCAAGGTTAAAACTTTCATCTTCTCTACACCCTTCCAAAAAATAACTCTCTCTCAAATATTATTCCAAGAATGAAAGGATAGGATAATGGCATGGCAGGTAAGGGGCTCATGCTCAATCAATCTTGGTTATCTTATTAACTACAAAATAACAATATTTGTGAGTATTAAATTACCATAGCATATATTCCTCATGGTGTTTAAGAAAAATACAATAATAAGAAACCTATGTACAACATTGCATAGTTCATTTAAAAAAAAACGGTTAAATGTAGAAATCTAGGATCAACCTAATTTGTGAAAGAGCATTATACTAAAACAAAAATTGTTATATTAATGTGATAGATTTACATGAGAATATCACCCATTTATAGCAATGAAGACGCCCAACAATATCCAAGAACAACCAAGTGGATGAGAATGCTTAAGTAAGCTTAAAACTCACACAGGCTAGTTGTCTTGAAAAACAAAGAACACTAATACCCCCACATAATTGAAATGTAGGGAGTAACAAAGAAAACAAAAATGGGTCCCAACAACAAGGCCAATTTGTTAATTTTTGAGCATTAATTCACAATACTCTAGGATCTTCACTGAGAGAATAACATATACAGTATATCAATGCATAACAATCACAATAAGCATGACAAGCATCACAAGAATCAAAAGCATGAGAGACAAGAGACACAGAGTTTCTGTGGGGAAAACCCTAAGGTGAAAAACCCCACAACTTCCTCGGAGATAGAGAGAGCAATGGCTCAACCAAAGTATAACCAAAATACACTTGAGATAGTCCCCTAGAAGCAGATGATCCTCCTCCTCACTAGTGCGCCACTTTCTGAGTGAGAGAGAGATAACTTTCCAAATGATCTAAATAGAGATCTCCTGATCTCTATTTATACTAACCTGTTTTCCCAGTGACCTTATGGGGCCAACTTGTCTAGCTAGGTACATCCACAATATAATATATATTTCAGCGCCGACCCCACACATGGTGGTCTAATAACCCATCGGCAAGTACACACACTTGCGACACTTGTCAATCCACATGACGACACTTCCTTATAGAGGAATAACACATATCTAATAAGGGTACAATAAATATATATGAAATACATAGATGAAATACATTCCGAAGTTACATATACATCAACACTCCCTCTTAACTAGGAAGGTATTTCTCGACATAGATCTGCTAGACAAGTCTTCTTCTCGGGATCATCGTCATCGATGCATCGTCATCATCATCGTCACTACTGCTGCTATCTCAACCAATCTCTGACTCTACTCATCATAGGAAGTTCTACAGAGCCAGTCCTTTTTCATACTGGATATAGGCCCACCACCTGCAGGTCTTCATCATCACTGGCCATACTGTGGAAATCTCAGGACTTATTACGTGCGTCACAAAACCTTAAAAGAGTCTCTTGACTAGCAAGAACCCTAAAGAGCATCTGAGGCCTTTTTCATCCTGTCCAGATCTCTGGGACTTATTACATGTGACCCCACCACAAAACCTCAAAAGAGAATCCCAGGACTGATTACGAGCACAAGGCTCAACCTATCGGATCTCCCAGGGCACAAATTACATGTGGTCACCATAAAACCTCGAAAGAGCATCCCAGGACTGATTACGAGCACAAGGCTCAACCTATTGGATCTCCCAGGGGACAAATTACATGTGGTCATGGCAAAACCTCGAAAGAGCATCCCAGGACTGATTACGAGCACACGGCTCAACCTATCGGATCTCCCAGGGCACAAATTACATGCCATAGGACAAAACCTCGAAAGAGCATCTGCCAGATATCTCAGGGCACAAATTACATGCCATTGGCAAAACCTCAAAAGACTATCTGCAGATCTCCCAGGGCACAAATGATATGTCCTCCCAAGCAAAACCTCGAAGGAACATTTTCCAGATATCCCAGGGTACAAATTACATGCCATAGGCAAAACCTCGAAAGACTATCTGCAAATCTCCCTAGGCACAAATTACATGCTTATCCGCACAACCTATTCCACGGCCACAGAGTATCAACCTGATACTCACCATACATCATTCTGATGTACACATGATCATCCTGATCATCATCATTGCAACATCCTGCTACATGTCATTTGGAGCAACATCCTGAAGCTCGTCATCCATGATCATCCTGATCATACAATGCATCTACCTGATGCATACCAAGTATCTACCTGATACATATCATCATACATGATCCACCTGATCATACAGTGTATCGACCTGATACAAATACAAATACATGATACATATCAACATACATGATCTACCTGGTACATATACAGATACATGGTCCAAGCATCCAACATGATGCTTATACAAAATACATACACATGATCCAACCGATCATATCCAGCATCCAACATGATGCGTACATACAT
The DNA here is from genome assembly GCA_027924585.1 of Larix kaempferi. Taxonomy (NCBI): domain Eukaryota; kingdom Viridiplantae; phylum Streptophyta; class Pinopsida; order Pinales; family Pinaceae; genus Larix; species Larix kaempferi. Next base: position 19,145,350 of record BSBM01000464.1, on the reverse strand, counting down.
ATAAATTATCCAACTGATCATATCCAGCATCCAACATGATGCGTACATACATATACATATAAATGATCCAACTGATCATATCCAGCATCCAACATGATGCATACACACATATAAAAATGATCCAACTGATTATACAAAGCAGAAACCATAACATCATCCTGATGCTCATCATCCAACGCTTACATCCACAGCCATGTGAAGGATCCTCCTTCCAATATGCTTGGAATGGATTTAGAAAATGTGTCCATCACTTGTTCCTCGAAGTGTTATCAATCCGAAGAACACCAAGCCTCTCTCTGAAGTACTCGAACTTCACCCTGGCTAGTGGCTTTGTCAGCACATCTGCAATCTACTCATCCGTCGCAACATACAGGAGCTTCACAACTCCTCTCTGCACCATATCCCTGATATAGTGATATTTGATCTCTATGTGTTTCGACCTGTCACGAAACACTGGGTTCGGACAGCTTCACACAACTCTGGTTATCACAAAAGATACCAGTAGCATCGAACAGGAGATCAAATAACTCAGACAGTAGCTTTCGTAGCCATACTGCCTCACAACTAGCTGAACAGGCTGCAACATACTCTGCCTCACCTGTACTCAGTGCTACACAGGACTGCTTCCTGCTAAACCAAGAGATCACACCTGATCCCATACTAAAGCAACACCCAGATGTGCTCTTCCTATCTGCAGCACTGCCAGCCCAATCTGAATCAACATGACCCTGCAGGTTAAACTTTTGATTCACCTCATACTTGAGCCCATAATCCACTGTACCCTTCAGGTACCTCAGAACATGCTTTACAGCAACCAGATGAACACTCCTTGGATCTGTCAGGAACTGACTCAATGTGTTCACCACAAAGCAAATATCTGGTCTCGTGTTCGTCAGGTACATCAAGGTTCCCATCATCTGACGATACATAGAGACATCAACCGGCTTCAGATTCGATGCCATAGGTGTGGCCATGGCCTTGCAATCCATCATCCCGAATCTCTTCAGGATATCTACTGTGTACTTCCCTTGACCAAGGAAGATCCCACCTGCACTCTGCCACACCTCCATACCTAGGAAATAATGCGTCATTCCCAAATCTTTAGCAGCAAGCTTCCTCTTAGTATCTGCAATCAGGTTCTGGGAGCTTGCTACAAGCCATACAAGGCTTTCTTCAATCTGCACACATGTGACTCCCTATCAGGTCTTGGGACTGCATCCCAAACATCTTCTTCATGATTGACGGATCATGGCATTCCATTTCTTCATCCCAGATCATGGGAACTTCAATATCTTCAATATCTTCAATAGATATCTTTGATGCTGGAACAAATGTTGTAGTCCTTTTTGTAGGTGAAGATATACGGTCTTTCCTACAAAGCAAGTTAAATTGCATGCTTAGAAACATCTCATAATTTTCAGAACAAATTCTTTACACATAAAGAAATATGTCATGCAGTCATGCAGTTATCTTAGCCAATGCTTTAATACAACATTTATCCATATTCCACAACTTTCTAGATGCCTTCCAGTCTCTACCAGAACATCGTTAAGAGTTTGCACTACTCCCAACATGTCAGCAAAGAGGTTTCATTCTAGATAAGTAGCACTGGAATGTTGTACAATGCCATATGCCACTTACCCATCACATGCATATTAGTAGTATATTGTTCATTAATGCAATCATTCTAATATGCACAATACATCTCCTAAGTCTAGACACATAAGCATAATATTATTTAAACAAACAAAATAGGCAAGAAATGATAATTGAAATACTTATCTTTGTTTGTTTGTTGGGTGGACTCCCTCTGAGTCTTTGCTTCCTGGTAGGAGCTGCTGAAGTAGCTTCTTCTACACTTTTATGTTGTGGAATGTAGGAAGATGGTCAACTCCCTCTGAAAATCTGCATCCTTGCAGGAGCTGCTGGAGTGTGCTCCCTCTTGATCTTTGCTTCCTAGATTACCTATCCTTGAACTTATATTCATCCTTGCTGACATCAATCTTCTTGAACCCTGGAAAGTATATTCTGTAAGCCTTCGAGCTTTCACTGTAACCCACAAAGATACCCTTCTTTCCTGAAGGATCTAGTTTAGTCCTCTTTTCCTTTGGGACATGAGTGTATACTGGACAACCAAATATTCTGAGATGGCTGACTTCAGGTTTCTTACCAGAAAAGACCTCTTCTGATCTCTTGTTATCCAATATATTGTGGGGTGTTCTGTTCTGCACATATACAGCTGTTCTAGCCGCTTCTACCCATAGATGCATAGGTTGTTCCTGGTCATGCAGCATTGCCCTTACTACCTCCATTATTTTTCTATTCTTCCTTTCTGCAACTCCATTCTGTTGAGGATTATAAGGAGCAGTCAACTCCCTCTTAATCCCTGAATCACTACAAAGCTTCTTGAAGTCACCTGAGGTGAATTCTCCACCATTGTCGGATCTGAATGTTTTGATCTTCTTGTCAGTTTGATTCTCCATCAAGGTTTTGAATTCCTTGAATTTATCAAACACCTCATCTTTGCTCTTCAAGAAGTATACCCAAGTCTTCCTGGAGAAGTCATCAATAAATGAGACATAGTAAACATATCCACTCAGAGAACTAGATGACATAGGACCACATACATCTGAGTGGATGATTTCCAGGATGTCTTTTCCCTTGCTTTCACTGCTTCGGAAAGCCTTCTTAATGTTCTTACCTTTTTCACATCCTTTGCAAACACCTTCATGTTTGGTCTTGATTTCAGGAAGACCCTCTACAGCCTTGCTTGCAATTGGAAGTGCCCTATAGTGCATATGAGCAAGTCTTCTATACCAAAGTTCACTTGGCTCCATGGATTCATGTACCATGGCATGTTCAAGTTGTCCCTTCAATTTATACAAACCTCCCTCTTGCTCTCCAATCACTACTACATCATCTATGTTCTTTCCCTTTGGCCACATTAGAACTTGGCCATCCACATATGCAACCCTCATACCTTTTGCATCCAATGCAGAGATAGAGAGTAAGTTCTTCTTGAGCCCAGGTACATAAACGACTTCTTTCATCTTCAAAGATTTTCCGGAATCTAGGTTGTAGGAGGCTTCACCACTTCCTTTGATTGGGTATTGATAATCATCCCCAAGTTTCATCTTATGGGGTGATTCATGTTCAGATAGATTCACAAAAGATTCCTTAAATCCAGTCATGTTTTTGGAAGCCCCACTATCAATCAACCAATCATTACAACCATGGGAGATAGTACCTGTGAGAGCATAAATTAGAACATATTCTTCTTCACTTGATGAGTCATCATCACTATCACTTTCTGCCCTAGCCTTCTTCTTTGGGGGTTCATCATCTTCGGCAGCATGAGCATGATATCTTCTTTTGTTATTCTTCTTCTTCTTATTGAATTTGTTGTTGTTGTCTTTCTTCTTCTTGGGACAATCTAAAGCAAAGTGTCCCTTCTCATTACAATTGAATCATCTGAGATCTTTCTTATCTTTATGATAATGGTGGTGTGAGAATCTTCTGTTATGAGATGATTCCTTCTTGGACTTGCCTTTCCTGGCATGTGCTGTGAGAGCTTGATCTTCATTTCCCATCTTTTCTTCTCAGGCCACAAGCCTAGCTTCTTCTTGAGAGCATTCTTCCCGCAATCTGTTGAAGGAGATCAACTTCTTCCTTGCACAAATTCCTTGAATAAAGGAATCCCATGACCTGGGTAGGCCATTTAGAGTGGTCATCACCACTTCACCATTCTCCACCATTTCATCCACTGCTTCTAGTTGTTCCTTGATCTGGGAGACCCTTGAAAAATAAGATTGAATGGTTTTTCCATTCTGAAACTTTACTCCTTTCAATTGGTTCTACAGGGTCATCTTCTGATTTATGTTCTTCCCTTCAAATAGCTTGGTCAAAGAGTCAAACATCTCCTTGGGTGTCTTTAGAGAAGACACATGGGGTATGAGATGGTCTTTGATAGAATCAGTAATGATTCTCTCTGCCTTGACCAAGTTTTTCTTATGCAATACCTTAGCCTCTTCATCCTCTGGGATAGGGATGTCTTCTTTTACATATGAGTCCAACTCATTCTCTTCCAGGATTAACCCAATCCTATACTTCCAAGCTCGGAATTTATTATCTCCTTCAAGCTTATCCTCAAGCTTGGTGTGGTGAGACATCTTAAAGAGTACTTCAAATGGAAATAGAAAAGATTTAGGTCTTACCACTTGAAATGCTGAAAACTGGATCTAGTCCCGGATTAGGGTTTGTCAGAAAAACCCTAAAAATTCAAAATGTGAATTTCAATTTTCTCAAAGGATAGAAAGATGCGCCTTGATGAGTTGATTAGCCTAGTGTATTCAGAATTTGAGATCAACAAAGCTTTACCCTTCATATTTGCCTTTTTGTCCTCCCGGGTTCACTAGGAAGAGCCCTGAATTAGGGTTTGAGTTTCCTGGAGATCTACCCAGCTAAAAATATCGATCCAAAGCTCTAAACTTCGATTTTTGCAAGGAGCTTCTAGCTATGTCTTCAGATTTCAGAAATTCTTATTTTTGTGGAAACCCTAATTTTTAGGGCCAAATCTGAAAATGCTCAGAATTGAATTCTGATTGGACAGATAGATTCTCCTTGATGAGTAGAGTCAATCTACTATACTGCTTTTCCAAAATCTGTGGATAGAAACCCAATAAACAAGAAACTCAAGTTTTCGTCACTGCAAAATGTCTTCTTCTCAGGTTAGCTATGATACCATGTTAAATTTTGAGCATTAATTCACAATACTCTAGGATCTTCACTGAGAGAATAACATATACAGTATATCAATGCATAACAATCACAATAATCATGACAAGCATCACAAGAATCAAAAGCATGAGAGACAAGAGACACAGAGTTTCCGTGGGGAAAACCCTAAGGTGAAAAACCCCACAACTTCCTCAGAGATAGAGAGAGCAATGGCTCAACCAAAGTACAAACAAAATACACTTGAGATATTCTCCTAGAAGCATATGATCCTCCTCCTCACTAGTGTGCCACTTTCTGAGTGAGAGAGAGATAACTTTCCGAATGATCTAAATAGAGATCTCCTTATCTCTATTTATACTAACCTGTTTGCCCAGTGACCTTATGGGGCCAACTTGTCTAGCTAGGTACATCCACACTATAATATATATTTCAGGGCCGACCCCACACATGGTGGTCTAATAACCCATCAGCAAGTACACACACTTGCGACACTTGTCAATCCACATGACGACACTTCCTTATAGAGGAATAACACATCTCTAATAAGGGTACAATAAATATATATGAAATACATAGATGAAATACATTCCGAAGTTACATATACATAAACACAATTGAGGTACCCATGTACAAACTCTCATAATCAAAGAAAAGAAGAAAAACCCTGATAGGATAAAAGCTCCTCACCAAAAGAGAGTCAATTACCAATGTTTCAAAATGCACATTCCAAACTGTTGAAGTAATGAGAATTGGATGCACACCTCCAAAAAAAACTAATCCTCAAAAATTGAGTCCTGATACAAAAGGACTAATTAGGTACTCATTTACAATTGAGAAAACATCATATATCAAGTGTCCCTATGGACACCAATCCATCTCACTAGAGTACATGGGTCACTAGCCACTACAACCACCAAGTTAATATAGGAATCAGTGATGTGTACAAGGCTCACTCCAAAGATGCTCGATCTCCATCAAAATTGGTGAATAAAAAATCACCCAGTGAAGTATTGCATACCCCACTCTCCAACACACACATGTGATAGATGATGGAGAAAGTATGGAGATACAAGCTAAACATGGAAAAAATACCAAACAAACAAAGAAGGAAACACTCTAGAGTCGCAAGCTTGAAGAGACCACAAAACAAGGCAGTACTATCCATAAAGGCAAACCCCCAGTGACACTCTAAAACAATCTACATGAGTGGCATGCAATCCACTACTCAAAGGTGTAGAATGAGAGGCACGATAAAACCATCATGGACAACAATCCTCGATATGGGTACTAAAAAACAAGACCATAGGAATCAACATATATTCATTAAGCTCATGAGAAAACAACTAGTTCATATAAGCAAATCAATGTGGTGTGCAACCACACTTTGGAAATAGAGAGAAATGTTCTTCACACCACCTCAAATGGAATGAAAAATGAAGACTCCATTGAAAAGTTATGGCAAAAACTTTCCCAAAAAATCTTACAATAAATTTGGAAAATAAAACAAATAGAGCAAAAAAACACCTCCATAATACAAACTCCAAATGAGAGTTTATTCAAATTAATATGACGATTATGGATATAGTTCCCTGGTCTCAACCATTGAACACAATAATTTAGAAACCAATAAAAAACATCGGCTTGACGACATTGCCAACAACATATGTGAAAGGTGCAACCCACTCCAAGGTGTTGGTGACCAATCGATTATTATGGTCATAGAACATTCCAACCTTGTAAAGGCCAGATCTACCCAACAAATCTGAAGGATACATGGCTAGATCAAATGCCACATGTAGAATCCATTTGTCACTAGAAGGCTTGTTGAGGAAAGTGTACATTCCACCAATATAAGAGATCTGAATTGTGATCTACAAAAAATTTGTTGTTGCAATCAATTAGATCACATGAATCACCCAAGCCGTCAACATCGATCTACGTGCACAAAGAGGAGGGCCAAGCCACAAATATGGGATATGGACAACTTGTGGAGATATTGAAACTATAGAAACCCTTGAAGCTACTTGAGTAATGAATTTCCCACCACAAAAGGAGGCCTAGATGGGATTGAAACATGAACCTTAAAGGTTATTCCAGGGATTGTTGGGTAAACTTCATAGTGTCCTCCATTGTGACAACTCCACAATAGCCTTAAAGGTTATTCCAGCGATTGTTGGGTAAAATTCATAGTGTCCTCCATTTTGACAACTCCACAATAGCCTTTGCTGATGGCTTGAACATTCGTCTACATTTGAGCAAAGAAGAAATGCATTGAATCCTTATCAGACATAAAATACAGGTTCTTCAATCCAACAAACTTAGATCGAACTTATGGAGATGCCTTAGAGACGAAAACATACTTCATGCAACCAATATGGACTGTCGCAAAGTTGGTGCTGATTTCCATGGCCACCATTCTTCATATCCTTATTGTAGAAATATGTGATGAGATCGAACCATTGAAAAACTCCCATGGATCAATATGTTAAGGTTGTGTTGGAGTAAGCTTCATGGTCTAGATCTCAATGAAGGTCGTGATTGGAACAGAGGATGTAGCTACTAGTTTGACTATCATAAAATTGCAAAACTGCATTTTTTACAACTATCTACAAACAATAGCACCACTACACTACCATTGATTACTGTGCCATGCATAGGGAGAAACTATGGAAAATCTATGTGACCATAACGCCAAATCCAAGAAGCACTCTGCAACCCTGAGAAAGAAATGATTGAAGCGATGTGTCTGATTACGATTTCAAAGAGGCATACATCAACCACAAAGGTACACCAGCACAAGAGGAATCCAAGGCGTACACATTTCCACTACCTATACAGAGTGCAAAACAATTCATTACAACATGGTTGCAATTTCTGGCATACATGTGTGATGCAAAGGTATAGATCAACGTAGAATGGATGGGGAAGGAACTCGGATTTAATGGTTAAAGTTACCATGTAGAAATCTAGGATCAAGAAGTGACACCACTCACAAAGAAATGCCTTGATCCTAGATCTGAGATAAGCGATCCCACCAATGGTCGAGGGTTCAATCCACCAGTGCCTCAATGGAAAAGTTGATAGCCCAAGCAAATCCAAACGCATATCACCTTGAGATTTGAGAATGATGACCCGACAACAATTCACTAAGAGCCAATGTCCAAAACCAAAAACAAACACGCAGCTAAGCAAATTACAAGGCAGTAAGGTTGGCGTAGAGGTTAGATCCACAAATCATGGCCTGAGGTAAAGATATCTCCAATGTCACAAACATGCAATGGAGAAGAGAGAGCTTAATATGCTCACTCATAAAACAACAAAGAATGATGGGCACACTCTGATACCATGTAGAAATTCAAGGAAGATTCACTCACTCCGATACCATGTAGAAATTGGGGATTAACCTGGATCGTGAATGAGACTAAGAAAATTGTTCTATTGATATATATGATGAAATTACATGAGAATATATCCCATTTATAGAAATGGAAGAAGCCCAAAAATAGCCAAGAATAGATGGGTGAATATAAATGCCTACATAATCTTACAACTCACACAAGCTGCCTATCTTAGAAAACAAAGAATACTAACATTAAACTTGGATATGAACACTAACATTAAACTAGGATATTACATACCCTCCCCATGGAATAACACTATCCTTTGGTTTCTATTATTGCAACAATATCCTATGAGTGCACCTATGATGTAGTGATTTCTTTCACAAAAAATCAATTTATAGCCAAAGCATAAAAGTTAATAACATGAGATTAATTGTACAAAATAACTCAAAAATTATATATATGAATATGTATCTTTGCTCAATAGGGTTTCCATGGTGGGGAATCAACTCATTGTTCTCTTTGACACACCCAATATGCATTGTTGATCCCAACTAGCATATGACATAAATTTCTTACAATAGATTCCTTCAAGTTGCTTCTTTCTTTCAGTCACTCACCCTCCAGGTTCATACATCCCTTTCTTTGCTAAACAATTCCTTGAGCAATCCATCATTTTCCTTGAAGCTTATCGCACAAGAAGACCATGAACTTATAGTCTTACTACTAGGGCGCCCCACTAGCTTTCTCTAATAAGCATAACTTAAGGTGATCAGTGTGTGTCATAAGTTTTTGATGTCATCATGTTAGCATTCTTCTCATTTTTTCCAACTTAGAATAGGCATCAGCTATCCTTACTAGATAGATCTATCATTTCGCTTGTATCATGTATGTTGGAAACATTAATCCTTTTAGGGTTAATCATTGTATTCATATTCACATGAGATGAAGACCAAGAGTCACAATGAATAGGAACATCCATTGGGATTCCAAGAGACACTTTGGAATTTGGAATCCAACATTGTATTTATATGTACATTTGTTAATGAGAAATGAAACACATGCTTATCTATCTCCTGTGTCTATTTGGCTTTCTGTTAGTCAATTGTCTATGTACCCTCTAGGGAATCCAATAGTAGTATCCAAGCGAGGTTGTCTCTGTCTCAGACCTGCTTGTATTCCTTCATCAGTCTAGCATGGCCTACTCCAATCCACTTCTTCCCTTATGAGGTATCACTCAAGTGTTTGTATTCTAACCTGCATTTTTGTTTTCTAGTGATCATTGAGGTATTATTCGTTGCATTCTTTTTATTTACGTTAGAGCATATGTACCGAGTCCTCTATAGTATGAGCATGAAGATAACTTGTGTGCCCTCCAAAATATTAATTAGTGAATACCATAACCTATACTCCAACCAACGTGAAATCCAATGGCCTGAACACCTAACTGGCGTGGTCCCACTTTGTGAATGTGAGTTGCCTCCAATGATGATAAATGTATTCATTGTTTCTTCCTTGACTACTTCGTGAATGCAAACAGAGTCTCTTCATTTCTACCTATGTGATCTCTCTTTGCGCTCACCATTTTTGTCTTTATGACCAAAAATCCTCTCACCTCTGTTTATGCTACGATCTCCCACGTTCTACTAATATTTTCCTCGACTAATTACATTAGTCATTGGCTCATATCCTATCATTGTCAGACCACGGAAAAGAGATCAAAGGATTGAATTGATGGCATGAAGAATGATGAAATTTGGAGCATTGAGTTGGTGACAACAGTGGGATTGGTTACATTGTGAGTTCTCCTACGTGAAGCATCTCAAAGAGTTATTAAGCGAATATGGGAACAAGAACAATAATAAGTGGCAAAATTCAGATCGGGTGCCTCGAGCCATCCCTTTGCACTGAGCATAAATGTGTTGAGAAGGATCCCATTTTTCATTATGATCACATGTCCTGGAATCATAAAGGATAAAGTTCTAGGTGTGTTTGGAGATTCCACCATTTTTTTCTGGAGCTACCAAATGGGCCATAGCGCCAACATGGAGGTTCACCTTGGAGTGTGCTAGCACGTTGGTGGCAAGGAAAATTTTAAGAACCCCCCCCTAAATTTCTATGTATAATAAATGGGCGAATCCCATGATATATAGGAAAATATGAAGGCTATTTTATCAATTTTATATTATGTATATATAATTTCTTGGCGAATCTCTCATTGAATTATATAATCTTGTAAAATATTGGCTAATCTTTCACTAAATTATAAAACCTTGTAAAATCTTGGTGAATCTTGAACACTAAATTATAAAACCCTATGAAGTCACGGTGAATCTTTCAGCAAGTTTATCCTTGGAAATCCATGCCCAAATGTGCGACAATGAATGAAGTCCCATTCCCCAGGCATGATGCCCGAAAACCCCACAAACAAGTTATTGTCACATCACCGATCGCAAGAATCACAATACCCATGTTTATTGGGGAAACTTTGGCTCTGAGGTGATGGGAATTAGAACTCTCCTAGATGAAAATGGGTCTCTATAAGACCTGACAGTAAATATCAACTACCCTTATCATGTGGACATTAAGCAACTTGCAAAATGAGTTCAACCCATAAAATATAGACGAATGTAACTCTAAATTCGATTTTCATGATCGATGGGAGGTGAAAGAGCCCCCAGCAATTGCCATTTATGGATATTGGGGGTGAATGGGATTTTCCTCTAGATTTTTGTGGGTGAATAGAGGTTTAAATACATTTCTAGAGGGGCGAAATTGCTTTATATTGGATCACATTTTTAAATTCAATGGGGCTAACCTCCTATTCAATAAAAATAAACAAATAAAATGTGGGCTAATCATACGCAATGGGTGTTTACAAAAAAGATAGACCATTAAAAATTTAAAACCCCTAAATTTAGCCCATGGGCCAATATTAGCCCCTAAAATTTTCTATGCTTGGTGGTAATTCATTCTAGACTTCACTAGTTTCAGAGATCGGAAGAATTGCAAAACAAAATGAGTTTCTAGTCATCTCTGCCAATGGTATGTCTAGTGTACACCTTATGTGGAAGAATATACAAACTCTTGGTGCTGCATTGATACACTTGCGTTGGACATAGAGCTCTCTCTTTTCTCTTCATGAGTGATGGAGACCGATGTCTTGTATTGAAACCCTAATTTATGTGATTTCCACCAAGAATTATACAACCATGAAGTGCTTAGGCTTTAACATTCAAACAAATAAATTCTATAAATGAAAATGCTACTTTTTTTTTCTTTGTAATGCATCATATTTATTCTTGTTGGTAGAAAGTGTTTAAGTTTCCAACGGAAAAAGGTGGAATTATGATTCTTATTTATTTATGGTGACTCCTTGTAGTAATCCAATCTAGAATTTTGGCATATACAAGTTAATTTTGGGTCCACTTTTCATGAGGTATTGTTGAAGCTTCTTCATACTCGATAATGAGGGAAAACAGCATGTGGGGATGACTCTCAGTAAGCAATGAGGGAAAATAAAGCACGGGGGACGAATCTCCACCCAACCAACCCCTCAGTGAGACACTAAGAGCTCCCAAACCCCCAACCAATCAACCGTAGCCAAATCTATTCTCTTACCTTCCATAATCATTCCTATGTCCCTTAAAAAACTAAGAAGAATGAATCTCCTTCCCCTCCAATCCTCCTCCTTTATAAATATTGTCCTTCATTTCTTTGGTAATTGAACCATATATATCTAATTAATATTAATTAACAATTTCACCAATTTTTATTATTTTAATATCCAATACACCTATTACTTACATTTCCTATGTTTTATTTAGAATTAGTTTAATACCAATTTTTGGGTTGTTACATTATCAACCATGCTTAAGGTCTTATCTCAACCAAATTTTTTGGTAATTTCTCTGTCATGTGATCCTTGAAACAAATTCTTTCAGAAAGAACCTACATGAATGTGTAGTTGTTTGTCATGAAATAGAAACACATCATAACATCATTATTCATTGTCACAAGCATATGATGCCTTCTACTCGAGGGATCAAAAACCACTTTGAATTTCCACTCCTTTTTGAACTACAAAGGATCAACTTTGTAAATAAGATGTCTTTTTTTGCATGCTTATGAGAAATAGTAGCTTGGAAACTTATACACATAAGATCTTGATGGTTAGTCAACAAAATAAACCCTCGTCACGATGACATGAATATGATCCGTCAGTACTCTTACTGGCATCCTCCCATAATGGTCAACAAACTTTTCCTTGAGACTGTTCTTGTCTACATATATGCCAAGTGCATATACATTGGTTCTTTTGAGCCCCAGTATTCCCTTCTTCCGCATTCCAACTCCAACAAGATGCTTGATTTCATAGAAAATTGATGGGAAAGAGACCTCGGTGTTGGGTTCCACAATGTTTTTAGATTTCTCAATGTGGGAAACCTCTGTGGCTAATGAAAAATAGGCTAGAGGACCCCCAAAATAGTAGGGTTCCCTTCTTTTCTTTGCACAAATGTCCCAAAAAGTTTCTTCCACCCATCTTCTCTGCTTGGCAAGCTGGGGAGCCACAACTAGACCAACTCCAATTTCCACACCCAACACCACTGCTAAAAACCTGATAGATGATGAGGATCTAGATGAATAGGGTGTAGAAGAATGCGGTGGGATGGAAGGAGAGTTTGGGTTTAATGATAGAGGTAGGGATGATGTGTAATAACCCAAAAAATTCAGAAAAAAAAAAAATTTAAAATTTTTCACATAGCATTAAATACTTAAATTCTCATTTGCGGAAGCAAGATGTTTGCTGACTACTAGAATAAATGTTAATTAATAAAATTGACAACTTGTAATTTAATATAATGAAACGGCAGATTAATTGAAACAACTTATAATTCCGTAATCAGTGTTAAGCTTTCACCATGTGATGCAGTTCTTTGATGAATTACTAACAATTATGTTTTAATGTTGATGAAGGGGTTCCTATGGGTTGCCCTGAGGTTTACTTAGCTTAAATGCTAAAGCATTGAACCTGTTTCTTTTCGCAGATCTACAGGTAAGACTTTTCGGCAAAACAAGCACTTCAAAATTAATTCGATAAATGTTTCAACTAGCCCTCAATGCATTAGAATAAAATGCTTACTTTTTGTGCATGAAAGATATATGTAGTATGGTTCTGTGATCTTTAATTCAATACCTCTTTCACCTGGTTTAAAGTACAAACTGCTGACGTCAAAAATTGCTGTCAGTTCAGATGAATTATCCTTCCATCTTTTATATTGAGTTGCGTCCTAAATACATCTATTACTATTTATATCAGTACCTGCAAGGGTTAGATAAGATCCTATAATTCAAATGCATAAGATATTGTAACCAGCTTTGACTTGTGATTTTTCCAGCAACCATTGAATGACGCTTAAAATGTTAATGGTGGTAATCGTGGAAGACTTTAAGTGATTTCTATGATGTAATAACTGGGATCGTCGAACTAGATTGATTCCTGGAATTGCATTTATACTCCGGAGGTTGTGGTTTAACAATGTAATACTCAAGGTATTAATAGGTACCTTGTAAATAAATTATATATTTTATTGTTTAACTAACCATGTTAGTCGACCTAGTGATGGCAATACAATGAAGTTAGAAATATTGTATTCATACTATGAATGAGTGGATAATAAACTAATCCTAAGTTGTAACTATATGTTACCATATATTTGCATTCTATTCAATACATAAACGAAATGTATGCAATGATAATTCGATGGTTTAAATATATGTTACAATATAATGTAATGCATTCGTTATAAACATGCACTATATGCGTGTGACAACAAAGGTTCGATATGTGTTTGACATGTGCAATGTACTAAAGTGCAATACTATAGTTTCGAACCATACAAACCCTGCATAAATGTAACACTATGTGACATTGATATACTTCATACAATACTATGCAGTTCCCGCCGAATGGTTGATAGCTGGAAAATTAATGTGGTGTTTCTCGTTCCAATGTTGTGTAAGTGATGATGACTGGTATTAAATACCCTGCAATCCTTCGAAGTGTGAATTCGACACATCTGAACTTGGTTTTAAACGCTCCCTTAGTGGAATACTCCGTTGGCCATCCCAGTGGCTTTTTTCACGTGATTCACTGTACATGTTCTTTCCCTTACTCCGAGTTGTATGATAGCCATTCGTTGATATTTATCTGAGTTGGACTGCGTGGTGGTTGTGTTATTAATGAGATTGATTTTCAAGAGTTAATCCTCTCCGTTGATCTGGTTTTTGCCTCATGATCGAGTTTGACCTAACTGCTGTCATTTAAAATCTCGCTTGTCGATTCTTGGCATTCATTTGGAGGGTTTTTGGTCTTGGGGAGAGGCCGACCGGATGCGTAGTTGTAGGGTTTTAACTTGGGTGGTTTTAGCTTCTCTTACCAGGTTTGATGGTAGGATCTTTGCTGGTTTTTTATTCACCTACCAGGTTTCGATGGTGGGATCTTCATTAGCCAAGATATGAGTTGCAGGTTTTTGAAGAGGTTTTAGTATTGATTCCTCAGTAGTCTTCGTCATGCATCTGCTAGAAGTGTTTAGGGTTTATTTGTTTTTTTTAATGGTCTTGACGGAGGAGGAAAATGTTGAAACCCTGAAGGTTTTAACCTTCTCTACTGCGGCTATCGCGTGGATTTAACTGTTGTTGTTGATGGTGTCTTAGCTCTGCGTTTCAGCAACAAAGGTAATGTTTCTTTTATGTTAATGTCTGCAAGTTTGAAATCTTCATGTGACTATTTAACCCATAAAATGTTTTAACCTCACGATACATGCTATGGCAGGTGATGTTACTCTTATGGACTGTAACGCTTCAACAGCACCGTGGAATGGCACTAGATTTCTCCATCGGTAAGCTTCGGTGGTTCAAATCTTGTAGGTTCTCCTAGCATAGATAGATGATGATGCTACTTCGTTCCACCTGCTGCTATTTCCTGGCATTGTTTGGTCTTGAACGAAATGTTTTTAGGGTTTTTTTGATGGACAGGGGGTTGAACCCTCATTCTAGTTGATTACGACCCAACACTGTGTTGATTTCGCATTTTAATTTAACTGTAATAAGTTATTAGGGATAAACCTTATAATGTTTTGATGACAACCAGAGTAAGTGAGTTTTCAAAACTCGATACTGTGATTTCTAGGTTTTGAAGGAAGAGAATGATAAGGTTACGGTCCTGCAAACCCATGTTTTGATCTTTTTATAATCTACGGTGGTGTTTGTAAATCGTGTATTTCTTATTGAAAGATTTCTAGGAACACGATGTTCTGTGTTTGAAAAGTAATATGAAAACAACAACGTATTTTGATAATAATAGGGTTTTAAATAAATTATAATATAGTCTCATATAAATATGGAGTTGTTCTTATTTGTCTATCTTTAAGGAAAAGTAAAATGATAAACGAAATGATTTAAGCTTAAGATAATGATTGGATGTTCGGCATTCCTTCCTGTCGATGTTGGGAATATTGGCCGACAGCCAACGTTTTCTCTTCGCATTTTAAGTAAAGAGATTCTACTTGTTTTCTAGTTATGATGTTATTTGAAAACGTTTGTACCAGATATGAAATGTGGAAATAAATATTGAGGCTGTTAGGGTGTAGTTAACAAGACTTTATTTTAGATAGAAGAAATAAGGGATGTTTTCAATGTTTAAATACTTTGATAATATAATAGAAAAGAAAACTATTTAAAACAATTATGCATTGTTTAGGGAGAAATAAAATATGATACTAAATGGTAATATTGAAATTTGCAAATGATACGATTTTTCCGAAATACTATTTAACCGAAACATGATGTCTAAACTGTAATGTAAAATAAAATAAAAATAAAAAGAGAAGAATACTATGCATTAGAACAGTTTTCGAAATAATCCTAAGTAACATGATTTTGAACAGAGATCTTTAATTCAGCTGATATTACTGGTTAGCATTTCTTTTATGTGATCAGAAAACATTTATTTGATTGTGTAGCTATGATTATATGATGATAACTAAAAAGGAAAATACAGTGATATTCATTTATTTACAGACTGTCTAATAATTTAATTACTCTAAAATACATCTTCTGTACTGGAGTACGATGCAACATTTGCTTCATGAAGAAAAATACAGAAGGTTATTTTATTCGTATATTTCTACATAATCAATAATTAACAGATACTAACTTAAAACAGAAAATAAAAATAATTACAACTGTACAGTAATACATTCTGAAACAAAACATAAACAAAATTGCAGAAACAAATTAGAACCTGTAGTTGATGATAGGGCCGACAAACACCCAAAGAGGCCTGTTCCTCCCAACCTATTCCAGAAGAAGCAGCCCAACTGCTAGCTTCTTGTGAACCCTCGAGCCTGATTACTGAACCACTAAGTAGATGGAATCTGTGTAGAAGCAAGGCACTCAAAAATGCCTTCAGCACTCAGCATCAAACTCCTGTAATAACATGCCTTCAGCACTCAGCATCAAACTCCTGAACTCAATAGAGTTTGGTAGACTCACAACATGATCAACAATTTAGCATATCCCCTCATCAAATCTCTTGGGTGCAAACACAGCAAAACCCCAAGGTAAATTTCCTCGTCAAGAAAAGTGATGAACCTCAGTTCATAATTTGATGGCTATTATATAGACTGCCTAGGTCTTTAGTGGTTAGTTTGGAATAAATGAGCCTCAAGCTCCAGTCCCATCTTTCAGGGCACTATGACCACATTTCAAGGGAGTTGTCCCATACCAACAGCTAGTTAGTTGCATCATGATGCTACCACTTGTCCATTGCCTTCTACCCCAGATTCCATTCCACCTAGTGGATCAATATCCACTCTTTCAATAGTCCTCTTAGGTGTTTGTCTCCTATTTTATTTATTAAATAATAAAATATTGTGCAAATTACAGTCATGCTTGGACACCTATCCAACATAAAACTTTACAATAAAAAATATCATAATGTTTTCTAACACAAAATGTTTTCCAGCAAAAAGGGTATGTTACATGATGCCATTATAGTCAAATGTCAATAAGATATCTTTGTAAAATCTAATAAAATACCCACATTAAATCAGTGCATCAATTTATGGGTAAGTAGGAAATGTGAATCAATAACAATCACTACCCACATGAAATTCATGAGTGATCCTCATATGAGATTAATGAGACTGAGGTATGAGACAAAACATCATATTGACATAGGGGATTCCTTGTGAGTATGTTTTATTTGGAAACAATCGCTAGATTTTGTTTCTAGAGGGAAGAGACAAACTAGTTTTGAAGTTTGTTGAAATCCAAGTTTCCATTTTTTCTTACCAATACTAGAAAAAAAAACAACATTTGTAGTGGAATGGGAAAGAAGCTAACGAGGTGCTCGTTGCAATTTCACAATATAAGGAAATGATTTCTTTAAGGTAATTTTAATTTGAAATTAGGTGCTAGATTGTGTATTTCATGTTGAGGACATTTTATTTTCACCTGTGTACATGATAGATATTATATGAATGGTGAACTACAATTGTTGAGAATCCATGTTCCAAGTTTGTTTATTTGAAACTTGGAATTGTTCTCAAGCATTGTGTGTTTTTCATTCTAGACACAACTAAATGTTTTGATGGTGGAAATAATTGAGATGAAGAACATGAGGGTGATGTGTGAAATCCCATGTACACTTAAGACTCGATGTGGATCATCCATAAGATATTCATTGTGAAAAAGATCCAATACTATTATTAGGCTACATAATTACATGGTGTAACATGAAATTTTGTTTGATCACGTGGGTCAATTTTATTTCATCTTGGAATACTGCCAATTGTCTACTTAAGAAATCCATGTTACTAACACAATGAAGATAGATTCATTGAAATCAACAGGTGTTTTTTAACGCTTAATGCATATGAGAACAAGGAGGGTCCAAATCTTTATCTTGCCATAGAATATCTATAATTAATGAAAAGAGTGCAAATACATTTGAAGTTGTAATGTCATTGTTCTTTCTTAGGAATATGATATTTAAATATAAACCCTATCTATTGTGAATTCCCAACAAAAAATTGTGAATCAAGTGTTGGTTGTGGAGCCTGATCTTCTTAATTCATAGATGTTGTTGTTTCAACCGTGTTTGTACCCTAGTTTTATATGATATGTAGGTGGATTGTACACTCATCCCAACGTGGGGACGTCACTCCCCCATGGGGATCTGGGGGCCAGCAGGCCCTAGGAGGGGGTTTGGGGGAGAAGCCCCCAAAAGAAATTTTATGGGTTGTTTTGTTGGCCAACAGTTTGCGGGCCCATGGTATTGGGTATCCCATAGTATTTTCCCATGGTAATTCCCTTTAAAAGGAAAACATTGTAATACGACTGTGTAATGTATTGTAGCATTGTAAATATCTATGTGAGTGTGTAAGAGAGACTAAGAGAGATTGAAGAGGAAGTTGCAGCAGATGTGCTACAGGTTGTACCCCTTCATTTGTTGGATGGTATATTAATAAAATGACTGGCAATTTCTCCGTGGATGTAGCCCAGATTGGGTGAACCACATTATATTTGTGTCTCTCTTTTATTTTGTTTATGTGATTTATATTTGCATCTTGTTTATTGGTATTGCTCTGCGATCCTGTTTTTTTAACAACTGGTATCAGATCCAAAGGTCTATTTGGCATATACACTCAGAGGAAAGAAGGGTTCATGGTTCGAATGGGAGCAATGGCGGAAGAAGGAAATTTTAAGGTCAAGAAATTTAGCGGCCAAAACTACCAGTTATGGAAGATGAAAATGGAGGACTATCTATATCGGAAGGATCTATTCCTACCATTGGGATGAAAAACAAAATAGCTGGCGACTATGAACGATGAAGAATGTGAGGTTCTTGATAAAAAGGCACTGGGAACAATACGACTGTGCCTGGCTTCATCGGTGGATTTCAATATCTCAAAAAAAAATACAATGGAGGGTTTGATGAGCGCATTGGGTAAGCTGTATGAAAACCCTTGGCCTCCAACAAGGTATTTCTAATGAAGTGTTTATTTAATATGAATATGTCAGAAGGTAGATTTTTTGTTGATCATTTAAATGAATTTAATACGATTACAAATCAGCTAATTTTTCTAAAAGTGAACTTTGATGATGAGGTTAGGGCTCTTCTAATCTTGTTCTCAGTGCTAGAAAGTTGGAACGGCTTGGTCATCATTGTAAGTAACTTTGTCTCTGGTTCAAACACTTTGAAATTTGATGATGTTGTTGGTGTTATTCATAGCAAAAAAATGAGAAGGAAAATAATAGGTGAGACATCAGGTAATGCGTTGACCATGGAGAGCAAGGGACGACAAAGGGAGAGAGGAAAAAGCATAGGTAATTGTAGAAATTCTAGTAAAGGAAAATACAAGTCCAGACTAGGAAAGATAGAGTGTTGGAACTATGGAAAGATAGGACATTGGAAGAAAGACTGCAAATCTCTAAAGAAGAAAGGAGATGGATAGAAGGAGACTACTCAGGAAGCAAATGTAGCAGGTGATGTGTTAAAAGATGCCTTGATTCTTGCATTAGATAATACTAGTGATTACTAGGTAGTAGATTCAGGGGCTTCATGTCATGCTACACCCCATAGGAAATTTTTTCATGATTATGTTCCAGTCAATTTTGGACATGTTTTATTGGGTGATGATGAGCCATGTAAAATTGTTAGAATGGGTAAGGTACGGATAAAATTAAAGAATGGAACTGAATAGATGTTGAAAGATGTAAGGCATATTCTTGCTATGAAAATAAATTTGATCTCAACAGAGCAGTTGGGATATGGGTGTTGTTTATCTACATTTGGAGAAACGTGGTGGAAGATCACTAAAAGATCGATGGTGATAGCAAAATGAGACAGGATAGGTACGTTGTATTTATGTCCTCATAATACTGACTTTTTTATCTCTTTAGCTTCCATAAGAACAAATACAACATTTTGGCATCATAAGCTTGGTCACATGAGTGAGAAGGGGATGCAGATTCTCCACTCTAGGAATTTGTTGCCAGATCTGAAGCAGGGAAGTTTGGAATTCTGTGAGAAGTGTGTTTATGGAAAACAGAAAAGAGACAAATTTCTCAGGATTGGGAAACAGAAGAATAGTGAAAAGTTAGAGCTTGTACATACAGATTTATGGGGAACAGCTCAGGTACAATCTCTTGGGGCTCTCATTATTATGTTAATCTTATTGATGATGCAACTAGAAAAACTTGGGGTTATTGCATTAGACAGAAATATGATGTGTTTGCTACTTTTAAGAAATGGAAAGCTTTGGTTGAGAATGAGACAAGAAAAAGGTTGAAGTGTCTTAGATTGAATAATAGAGGTGAGTATTGCGGCAAGGAGTTTGATAGTTATTGTTCATACCATGGGATTCGTAGAGAGAAGACAGTCCCAGGAACACCACAAGAAAATGGTGTGTCAGAAAGGATGAATAGGATGATCATGGAGCATGCAAGGTGTATGATATTGCATGCATGGTTGCCCTTATAGTTTTGGACATATGTTGTAGATACTATTGTTTAGTTAATAAACAGAGGGCCTTCAAGTGCTTTGGATGGTGAGATTCCAAAGGAGGCATGGACATGTAATAAGGTAAACTACTATTTTCTAAGAACTTTTGGTTGTGAAGCATTTTGTCCATATTGATAAAGAAAATAGAACAACGCTTGAGGCTAAATCCAAGAAATGTACCTTTATTGGATACCGAGTTGATGATTTTGGTTATCGCTTGTGGGATTATGAAAATAACAAAATCATTAGGAGTAGAGATGTGGTATTCAATAAAAAGGTCACGTATAAAGATCCGTTGCAGGGAAAAAAACAGGAAAAGGAAAACACAGAGTACACAGTGCTTGATGAAATAAAAGAAAATGAAGTTCCAAAGGTGCCAGAAAATAAAGAACAACAGTAGGTACCTGAAACTCTTGCAAGTGTTAGAAGATATACCAGGTTAAGTAGACCTCCTGAACGATACTCTCCTTCAATGTATTATTTATTGATGACTGATTCCGGTAAACCATAATGTTATGAAGAAGCAATGCAGGTGGAAACTAGAAAGAAGTGGGAGCAAGGCATGAATAAGGATATGGAGTCATTGGTAAGAAACCAGACTTGGGATTTGGTTCAGTTTCCTGCAGGTAAAAGAGAATTGCAGAATAAATGGGTTTACAGGTTGAAGGAAGAAGATGGACAAAAGAAGCGGTACAAGGCCAGAGTTGTTGTAAAGGGGTTTGCATAGAAGAAAGGTATAGATTTTAATGAAATATTTTCTCATGTTGTTAAAATGAATTCAATTAGAACTATTTTAAGTCTAGTGGTGGTATAAGATTTGCATCTTGAACAATTAGATGTAAAAACTACCTTTCTCCATGGAGATTTAGAAGAAGAGATTTATATGCAGCAACCACAAGGGTATGAGGTCAAAGGGAAGGAGAATTCAGTACGCGGGTTGAAGAAGATCTTGTATGGTTTGAAGAAAGCTCCAAGGCAATGATATTTGAAATTTGACAGGTTTATGACAGAACAAGGATATAGTAGATGTCATTCTGACCATTATGTTTATTTCAAGAGGCTAGATAATGGAAGATATATTATATTGTTATTATATGTGGATGACATGCTTGTTTTAGGGTCTAACATGCAAGATATAAATGTGCTCAAAAGGAAGTTAGCTAATTCATTTGCGATGAAGGATTTGGGTGCTGCAAAGCAAATCCTTGGTATGAGAATAACAAGAAACAAGAAAAATCACAAATTGACATTGTCTTAGGGTGAGTACATAGAAAACGTGTTGGAGAGGTTTAGAATGCAAAATCAAAAACCAGTTAGTACACCTTTGGCTAGCCATTTCAAACTAAGTAAGGTGATGTGTGCCAAGACACAGGAAGAGATAGAGTGCATGTCCAGGGTTCCCTAATCATCAACAGTTGGCAGCTTGATGTATGCCATGGTATGCACAAGACCAGATATTGCACATGTAGTGGGATTTGTGAGCAAGTATATGAACAATCTAGGTAAAGAACATTGGAAGGAAGTACAATGGATTGTCAGGTATTTGAGAGGTACTACCACTCATGGATTATGTTTTGGAGGTTCATACACTGTTCTACAAGGATATGTTGATACAGATATGGCAGGTGATAAAGATAGAAAGAGGGGCACCACAGGGTATGTGTTTACTATAGGTGGAACAACAGTAAGTTGGATTTCAAAGCTGTAAAAGTTTGTTGCACTTTCAACAACAAAAGCATAGTATGTTGCTGATACAGAGGCTAGTTAAGAGATGATTTGGTTGTAGAGGTTCATAGAGGAATTGGGTAAGAAGTAGGAGGATAGTATGTTGTATAGTGACAGCCATAGTGCCATTCATCTTACAAATAAATCATCCTTCCATTCTAAGGCTAAACATATACAGCTGAAGTACCATTTCATACGGTTTGTTCTAGAAGATGAACTATTGAAGCTGGAAAAGATACACACTAGCCAGAATCCTGCAGACATGTTGACAAAGGTAGTAACCATAGAGAAACTAAGTTCCTGCTCGATTTCGGTTGGCCTTCAATCATGAAGGTGAAGATGAGAAATTTTCCATATCCAAGGTTCAAAGCATAGTTCAGCAAGTGCAATAGTGGTGGATTTGTTGTGATTAGTCTCCAAGTAGGAGATTGTTGGTTGTGGAGCCTAGTCTTCTTAATTTAGAGATGTTGTGTAAGCCGTGTTTGTAACCTAATTTTATACGATATGCAGGTGGATTGTACACTCATCCCAGTAGGGGGGGGTGTGGGGGGGAATCACCCCCCCACGGGGGGCCAGGGGCCAGCGGGAACCCGTAAGAAATTTTATGGGATGTTTTGTTGGCCAACAATTTATGGGCCCATGGTATTGGGTAGCCCGTAGTATTTTCCCATTGTAATTCCCTTTAGAAGGAAAAAAATTTAATACGACTGTGTAATGTATTGTAGCATTGTAAAGATCTCTGTGATTGTGTAAGAGAGACTAAGAGAGATTGAAGAGGAAGTCGCAACATATATGCTGCAGGTTGTATCCCTTCATTTGTTGGATGGTATAATAATAAAAGGACTGGCAATATCTCTGTGGATGTAGCCCAGATTGAGTGAACCACGTTATATTGGTGTCTCTCTTATATTGTGTTTATGTGATTTATATTTGCATCTTGTTTATTGTTATTTATCTGCGATCCTATTTTTCTAACATCAAGATGACCAAATCATTTTAAATAATGTTGAACTCATGATTTCAAGTTGTGTCATACTCATGAGCCATATTCGTAAATATGACTCTAGTATTTAAATATGACTTCGCATGTGGTTTTATGTTCCCTACAGGGCAACTTTAAGGGGCGAAATTTCGCCAAATGGCTATTTTGGGGGATTTTTTTCAAAAAATAAATTCATTATTTGGTCATTTTTAGGCTCTAATATCGCCTATATTTACATAAAATATGTTTTTTCATCATAATATTCGCCAAAATTTTAAAAATTTAGTAGTAAATTGTATATTTCATATTTAATATTCGCCTACCTATCTATATATATGTTTTTTTCAATCCAAAATAATCGCCTAGAATACTGCACTTAAGTATAATATTAGAATCCTTAAAAAATACCCTGGTTCCCTATGATGAAATATGTTCATATAATGATGATAATGATCTAATAATATGCTTTCCTATGATAGCTTGGTATAACCCTTGATATTTAACGATGTTGTATATTTTTATGTTTATAATGATGTTATAATCTTATGATGGCATGTGGTAGCATGTAGTTCACTAGTCATGATTTTATGATGGACATGATGGTGTATGATAATTTCATTTTCTTTGATACTCGTGATGATGTTATGCCCTCATAATGGCATGTAGTAACATGCAACTCCTTGATATTCATGATGATGATGTTATGTTTTTATTATGGCATGTGGTAGCATGTAGTTCACTAGTCATGATGTTATGATGGACATGATGGTGTATGATAATTTCATTTTCTTTGATACTCGTGATGATGTTATGTCATCATAATGGCATGTAGTAACATGCAACTCCTTGATATTCATGATGATGATGTTATGTTTTTATTATGGCATGTGGTAGCATGTGGTTCCTTCATATTCACAATGATAATGTTATTCTCTCATGATGGCATGTGATATCATGTGGTTCCTTAATGTTGATGATATATGTTCTCTAATATTATGATTAAACTAATGCAGTGTTGGCATGATGAGAGGTGGACCTTGATAGGAAATCCACATTTAGGCTGGAAAGACCTGTTCATTCAGAGATCTCATGGGAGTCCATAACAACGATGAAGGATTTGATACATGTAACAACTTATTGGTTGGGGACTAACTCAATCAGTAAATCTATTCCATCAATTCTTTTCCTTTATACAATTACCAGAAGTCCACAACTTAAGGTATTTTTGCAGGGGGGAGGCATATGGAGAAGGACTTCCAATGCCCAAAGTTGGTGCCTTAAGCATGCATAGGGAGGGTGTATAGGCTAGTATTTTGAGATGCTTGGGGTACAATAATCCTGATTTGGGGGGTTGGTGTACCAGTAATAAGATGTTGGTGATTCTCGATGAGGCGTAGATTCTGGTTAATTCCGAGGAAACTTCCCAATGAAACTTCCAATGCCTACCATATGATCCACGGACATATTAGTATAGGGCCCATACCATGGCAAGTAGGACCATTCGAAATATTGGGGGTTTTTTAAGGTTGATCAGATGGTATGATTTTGGGTGACGGTGCATTGTATAAATATAATTGATGTACAATGGTGTGACTTGAGTGATATATTATTGTGTTACCTAATTGCATACTAGGAATTCATTAATTCTATGGTGTTATCCCAATAAGTTTGTTCTTATGAAATGATCTACAAAAATGACAAAATAGCCATTGACAATTATTAGACTATCACCATAGGAAAATTGCTTAGAGAGACTACTGCATTGAATGTTGGTTGAATAGATCATTGTCTAATTTACTTTAGTTAATATAAAACAAAAAAACAATGGTGACAAAGTCCATGCCCTATTTTCAAATGGAATAAGAAAGATGTCTATAAAAAAAAATTGAGATATTCTAATTGAGAAAGTTGAATATGTTGCTTTCACTTATACATGTATGTTCTAACATGTTCAAAGTATCATAATTAATTGATTTATAGAATAATTCATTAAATTATATATCCACATAGTTGTAATATAATTAATAACATTTTTTTGTTTTTTTCAATTAAAATAATGTTCATTATTAAATAAGTCAAAGTTTCTTAGAATATTTTTTTTTCCAGAAAGAAAAAAAATGTTGTTAACTTGATATTCATCCGAAGAGAATTAAAGTTTACAACTCCTTATACATCTTTTAAAAATATGTTATTCAACAACAAAAATAATCCTTTCTAATTGTCTTTCTGGAAAAAGTAAATAACTTCATGACAAGACTTTAGCCCAAAATATTACTTAAAAGAGTACAAAATTCTATCTTAGAGACATAAAATCTAAACAAACTTAAAAGAAGTATTCAATCCCTATATAAACTATGGAGTTTTCCAATATTTCTGCAAAATGTATAATGCCATCCATTTGTCCCACAACCCTTTTTGATAAACTATCGGCAACTTGATTGAATTGTTAGAAGATATGTGTGAAAGAGAGGAAAGAAAATTGATTTTTCAAATCCAAGATCTTGTTGCTCTATTGTTCTAGATTTAAAACATGAAGCTTTGAATTTCCCACAGCCCAGTCGATAATCACACTCGAATCAGTAGCCACCTACAACTGATCAATACCTTTAATATTTGTGAACCATAAGAGGCTCCACGGTGCAAGTAGTTCTTTTGTATTATCCCCCCTCCCACAGCCCATCCAAAGATGAAAAATATTATTATTATTTATTTTTATCAGCACTCCAGCATCACAAAGACCAGAGGACTCTGCACCATTAAAATAACCAATAGGAATTTCATCTTCCAATTCAGACCTAATAAGGATCCTAGCAACTTTAAGTTTCTTTTCCTTCTAGAACTCAAGAAAGAAATTAACAATATTGGAACTAATAGTGTAGATTGAAGGTTTAGTATCTTAAAAAAATGGTCAGGTTCCTAGATTTCCATATGCCCCAGATAAAAAAAAGAGGAAGCTCTTTAAATACTTTTTAAACTTATTAAAACATATGTTATCTATGACTCTTATTAAAAACAATTCATTAATAATACTATGTTGTTGACACTATGATATGGAAAAATCAACTACATCGCACAAAGAAAGTTTGAGATAGTTAATGGAAGAGATAATATATTTTTCAATTTCATTTTCGATGTTTCAAGAATAAAATCACTTCTACAGCAAAACCTCCTAATTTGAAATTCATTAGAAATTTATTTTTCGGTCGGGGATATTAATCCGAAGAGTCCATTCCAAATTTTTGCCTCCTACTAAGCTTTTCACATAGTCTGGAGATTTTTTATTTTATTTTATTTAAATAACCATTTTTTGCAATTTCTATTGGCTCCGTGCGCCATGACGTAGGGCCTGGGGTCATGTGCCCCAGGCCCCGGCAGTGCGCTTACATCATAGCTGGTTCAGTCTGGGGCTCGATGTTTGTACTAATTTGCAGCGGGGCTCGATGTTTGTACTAGTTTGCAGGGCGAGCGATTAATGTTGGTTCACTGTACCGAGGCTGGAGGGCGATGCAATGTGTAAATGTCTTGTGACTCGTGAGGATGGACAGTGCCCTGGTTTCATGATCTCGCAGTGTAAATGGGGTTGGTGATACTGTCACCTCAACTAGTCCATCTAGTATGGTGGATGGAGTCCTGTAACTCCTGTTTTCCCTATATGTGTCTGTTCCTTTCCGATATGGTGGATGTAGTCCTGTAGCTCCTGTTTTTCCTGTATTTGTGTCTATTATGGAGAGTGAAGGGTGCATTATTGGACTCGAGAGTGTCATTGTTGCGGGAATGTAGATTGACTTCAGATGAACGCCCATAAATTTGTCTCAAATGACGTTGGACTTCAATTTGATATTTTATTCTTTTCCAAATCATGTATTTTCGTGAGGAGAATACATATTTACAATTTTTTATAGAAGTTATGCTTAAAAATAGTCAAAATTTGATCTAAGTGGTTCCTATAACCATATTTTATTTCTGGGTGATGGACCTTGGTACTGAGCCTGGTATGGTTGTTTGCGACTTCGATGGTTTAAAATTTTTTGTATCTCCATGCAACCTCGGCCATGGATATTTGAATGCGTCGATGATCTGTATTCAGAAATTGGATTTGTGTTTGGTGCGTGGAGCAATGCTTTCGTTCGTTTTCTGCTTGTGGGTACTGTTGTTTCCACCTGGATCGTATGTCCACTCATTCAAGAAAGGAATTTATCTCCGCCTTCGTCAGTGTTCCTATTGCGTTTCTTTCGCAGGTGAGTGGTTCCATCAGCTTACTAGAATGTCTGTTTTGTTATTTAATGGAATGTAATACTTGTTCGAAAGTTAGTGTTCTTTCATTTAGGGCATGGCTATAAGCCATGAATTTCCGTTGTTTGCTTCTATTTGGCAGTTGTTTGAAAATTGTGCATTATGAAATTAAAAAATGTCGATCTTGTTGTGCCATATAATGCATGAGCATACTGGAACCTAGAAATAAAATATGATTACAAGAATTGAACACGAGACCTTATTTTGCTTTGTTCATGTTCTTTTATCTTCATTATGTGCCTGGGTTTCCTGGGATTTCAATTTCTTGTGTTGTGTGTGCTATTGCAATTGCTAAAATAAAGTAAAAAAGGGACAATGAATTGAACACGAGACCTTATTATGCATGAGAATAGCACATCCAGGCTCCAGTGGACCTGTCTTCCTCGTTCTTGTCCTCCTGGGGTTTCGACCGCTCCTGGTTGGAGACGAACTCCTCCTCCATGAGAAGATAATATTTGATCCTTTCAAGCTTCAAGAGCCGGAGCTTGCATTTGGTCAAGGGGGTGCCGGGCGACCGCCTCAGGACCCTTCTACTTCCTTTATTTACGGCCAACATGAGTTGGGGGTGCCGGGTTCAAATTTCTTCTACTTCTTGTCGTCCTGCTGGATGATTTCCAAACTATCAAACGGTGGGAAAATAAATATATCTAACCAGGTAGTCGTCAAATTTCCCTTACACACCAAGCTTTTAACACAAGCCCAAAACCCTCCTGTTGGAGGATTCACAACGTATCAAAAGACTACAAATGAATATATCTAACAAACTAGCTGTAAAATTACCCTTCAAGACCACACATGCTAAGCTTTCAAACAATCCCGAAACCCTCCTGTTAGAGGATTCTCGAGCTATCAATTTTAGGTGAAAGAATGTTCAACCAGGTAGTTATAAAAATTAGCTTTAAATAATGAGTTTATGGTTTCTTTAACAAAATATAGAAAGAATTCAAAATGATTGGATTCAACGACATCTATGAGTTCCCTTATCCAATAAACCCTTTTGGGCCCTCAAGCAAATAGTAAGGAACTACCTGGCAATGACAAGTAGGCTACAATTCATCCACATTTAGCAAATTCTTCCCAAAATTGCACTGCAAGAAATAAATACGGCATTGGGTATTTGAGAAAACCCTTTGCCCAGAAAAGATGGGATATGTTTTCTCTAAGAGTAGTGTCTGAAGCATGGCTGGACTGAGATTCTCATTGCAGTTTTGTCCCTATAGGGAGTTGAAAAATTCTATACCTATGGCAGTCTATTTTTTGTGTAGGTTAATTATCAAAAACAATTGTGATTGAAATCTATGCACAACGCTAACCACAACTTACCTTTAACTTAATCGAGAGCAGCATGGTAAAGATCCCCTCTGCACTTTCTTAGGCTAACAATGGTTGGGCAGCCTTGCTTAGGAACCAGTCACATAAGCAGTCGAATGAGTACGACATCTGCCTCGCTCAAACAATGGTCTATCTTTTAGTCTGTTCCCATTTTCCGTGAGCATCCGTGGGATTGAAGTTCGATTTCAGCTTTGCTAAAAGGATGGGTAGAGCAATTAGAATTTTTATTTTTATCACTACAGTCTTCATGGAACTTATTGCTGCATCCTGACCGCATGCAAATGGTTCGACACCTCGAAAAACTCAGCTGGCCTGATGTTGTAGACAAGACACGGTGCTTTTCTATTTGTGGTTGATCATTGGCTTGGTCATATGCCTCATATACATGCATGCCATTACAATAAATACTCTGCAACTTTAATATTTATTATTAGCCATTACAATACTATGCTTTGCTACTCTTATATACTACTTTAACATACAGACAATAATTATTCTTGAAGCTCTGCTGTTTTTACTATCAGTCATTGCAATATTGGGAAAAAAAAGCCTTCATCTAGTCCATGTTGACAGCAAAGAAATTTAGGCCACAATCAATGTTGCTGCATTGCAATTCTGTTCACAATTAATGTCGTCATTACTAAGAGTATAATTATCATTAAAAAAATTCATAAACATTTTGTAGCTGTAGATAGTTCTTCAATTGTCGTTTCCTTTGTTCATGCCTTGCAGACTTTACATTTGAGTCAAGTCGAATTTAGGGTGCAAATTTCTTCTTCAATTGTCGTTTCCTTTGTTCATTCCTTGCAGACTTTACATTTGAGTTAAGTCGAATTTAGGGTGCAAATTTCTTCTTCAATTGTCGTTTCCTTTGTTCATGCCTTGCAAACTTTACATTTGAGTTAAGTCGAATTTAGGGTGCAAATTTCTTATGTAACAGTGAATTGTTTAATTTCAACTATATATTTGTTGGATTAGAAACATCAAGCTTTGGTTCAAAAGGCATGTTTGATTATAAATTTATTCTTACACATATTAATAATAATTAGTAATTGGAGAGAATATGTAGTGAGTTTGTTAAGCATATGGTTTAATATATTTTTATTATGATTTAAGTTTAATTGAGTTAATTGGATGCATGCTTTTATAAGTGTTTACTTGATCATGTAAATGATACAGGGTTGAAAATGTCGACCTTATTGCAGCTTCATTTCATATTCAAATTAATTAACATTTTCTTTGATAATATAGTTCACAAATGTTGTCATGTTGAAAAAAAAAGAGTTTACACAACGTTTATTTTTTATTGAAATGTATTCTAAACAATATGTTATTTAGAAATCAATTTTTACAAATATATTATTAAAAAAAACACATTCATGAGAATTACAATGCAATGGTCTTCTGTAATATGTCCACAATTACTAATGAATATAAAAAATAGATATAGTTTTATTTACATTCGATTTAGTGAGACATCTACTTAAATTTTGTAATCTCAATACAATAACAAAGCATTATTAGAAAAATATTAAAGAGCCTATGAGCCCAATGCACTAGTGAGGACCATAGTAATCTCAATACAATAACAAAGCATTGTTAAAAAAATAATAAAAAATCTCATGAGCCCAATGCATTGGTCAGAACCATAGCTGAAATAAAGTTTGTAATTTAAAATTGAAACATTACAGGTCGACCTAAATTGAAAATAAAAGAGCCCACTGCACTAGTGAGAACCATAGCTCAAATAAAGCTTGTAATTTAAAATTGCAAACTTTAAACATCTACCTTGGATGGAGATGCAACCAAACTCTAGAATGCAAAAGCAGAAATGTCAGTGCTGCTAACCCCTTGGCAATGTTTAGTTCATCATCCCAAAATTGATTGGTGATTTCGTTGAGCAGCACAAGCATTGTAGAAGTGTATTCATTTTCAACTAGTAGGCTATGAGAGCTTATACCTTGCTTGAAGCATGCCATCAAAGTGAATGCAACTAACGTGTATAATAAATATGGTAGCCAACAACACGGTTGCAGGCTAGGAACAGGTTTCTAAACTAGCAAATAGGCCTACATATATATAATAGCAACATTTTAAAGTAGTCAACCAATTAATAAGCATAAAGGTAGGTCTCAAGTTACAATAGCTAGGACAGCAAGGCCAAGCAGCCTATTCACTTATAGTAAAACACATAGATCAGGAATTTATGGCAATTGGTAGGACTTCATTTGTAGGGACAATGGACCTGTTGTGCCATATATTGCATGGGCATACTCGAACTGGTTTTGCTTTCAACTTGTTTGACCATTCCAGACCTCTTTGATTATAGATGGTATCAGTGTTGTCAGACTTCTTTGGTTATAGATGATGTCGAGTTGCTCTTCCATGATTGTTTTGTTGATGTATGATTGTGCCCTTTATCTGTTTTTTTAATACACGTATAGGATTAAGCTACAAGTTGGTGGTGTATGAATTGATTCACTGTAATTAAGTTTGATGTGTATTATGAGTCTTGCTTGATTAAATTCCTAGTCCTTGATCAGATCCCTTTATGAGTGGATTGGTTCACTGTAATATAATATGTAGATACATCTGAGTGAAGGCTTATTGGCATTGATATTCATTGTATTATGTTTTTGGAGTAAGGATTAATGCACTTTATGGAATATTTTAACACAAGATTGTGATGAATCAGTGTTGATTTATTCCACTCTAATGCACTTGGTTGAGTGAGATGCTAATGCTAACAAAAGCTTGGATGTTGATTCCTTTGTTGTTGTTAACTACAATAAAGTAGCTATGGATGGAAAGTATCCTCATGTTGTCTCATGTGCCAATATTATATCCATAGTAGTTAGGGGTCTTTTTTCTCTGGTGAATGAATTTTGAAGTTGGTCTTTGCAATCATTTTTTAGATTTTGGAAGCTAGATTAATCCAAGTTAAATTTGTGAATTTGAAGTTGAATAAAGATATTAGAAGACTCGTTCAAATCCTTCTGAAAGTTAAGAAGAAGAATCTGGTTCTCGTGTCCAAAAAATAGAAAAAGGTGAAACCCTGACGCAACTTCAGGGTATGCAGCTCCTTCCCATTGAAACAAAGATATATGTTTTTTTGTTCCGCAAACAAAGATAAAGACCATATTGCTATGAAATTTAGGGAATTGGACCAAATATTGAAAAGGAATTTGAATAAGGATATAATTCTTAACCTGGGCAATTTAAAGTGGCTTCTAGAGCAGCCCAAGGCAACAGAAGACCGATAGGGTTACCAGTCTCATCTTCTATGCAACAAGTTGTTATGAAAATGAGCCAATTCTTAGCTCAATATGGAGAAACTGGTCAACTTTGGCTGATTGAGATTGCAACCTGTGTAACATACTTGCATTGTTAACTACATCATCCTTCTATGGAGAATGATTGGGACCTGTAGCCTCTACCTATTGTTGCCAAACCAGCTCCAGGATTGTTTTCTACATTCTCCCTTGTTTCTTCTTTCCGATTTTAAGTTCTGCTGTTATTTTAGTGTTTAGAAGATCCATCTTCAAATGCATCAAATGTGCCATCATTTTAGATTTGGGGAATCATTATCAAGATCTTGAATTTTGATTGATCGACATCTTGATTAAACTGCATATTTCAGGAGCACAATAATGACCTAAAGATTTCCCATCCATCTCATCATGCACTTAAACTGAGGGCTGAGTTATGTTTATGGTTTTGTATAAATATATATTGTATGGTAGTCGATGTCCAATTCACAAATGTATTTTGATTTTTATTTTTTGATTAATCTGATTATTTCAACATCATAATATTGTCCTAAACATTGCCCATCCATCTCTCGATGCACTTGAGCTGAGGGTTGACTTCATTTCTGGCTTTGTTTAAAAATTAAAACTATATTGTATAGTAGTCAAATGTATTTTTCTTGGCATTTACGCTAGTTGCATGTTTGCAAGTATTTATTGGTTATTAAAAAATATTGATATTTCCTTTCATAAAAATCCTTTTACCTGGACACTTAGAATAAGTGTACACTATCAACTCTCTTATTTGCACATAGACTTATATCTATGCCAATAGCCGTCGATTGTTATGGCTATAATACGATTTAATGCTCAGGCAAATGGTTGCTCTTTTTGAAATTGGATTTCTCTTCTTCTTTTCTTCTTTTCAGCTTACTAGTATTCATTTTATGGTATGCATTAGACTTTATAACAATGGTTTCTGATACTAAAAAGCATTATACTGTACAAAATTACGAAGTTAAAAAAAACGTATTCATTCTACATACCCATCCCAGATCCATTTTATGAACAAATTTATTCAGCTTATGTTTCCCGTCTTCATTATTGTCTATACCCAAAGCTATTGATACAGCTCCAGGCCATTCCAAGATGAAAATTTAGTCATTTCCATAATTCCTATGAGGTTCTTGAAGTTTATGAAGATGCCACTAGTCAACTTCACAGCCCCATTTCCAAGATTTCCTGCAATAAAATCTCCTTCTTAAAGGTAACAGCAGTCTTCCCAGTGTTTTGAATTACCTCCTCTAGTTATGTTTTTATACCCATCTCAAGGTTAAGTTTGAAGTTTGAACTCAAATTCTTTTCTCCAAGATAAGTTGCATAAAAGCATCCTTTTCAGAATATGAGTGTATATGCTTTACATAGAAACATTACATTGTGATTTGAAAAAACAAAGCAAACTAACATGAACTAGATCATAGTTAACATAATTAGTTGTTATATCATTCATGATTGCATAATTGTTCTAATAGTGTGCCAATGTTAATTGCAGAATGCAAATAGATTTTTGGGAAAAAAAAGGTAACGTTCCTTGTATATTCAATTTAGCATCGATTGCAAACTCGATAAAAAGGAAAATTGCTTACAAGCTATTTGCAACATGCAGGTAGGATGCCTTGCCAATGTTGTTGCTACATCAGTTATGTTGTTTTGAAGTACAATTTCCAACATCATTGTTTTTTTTCCATGTGTAAAGAAACAAACACATAACAGAAACAATCTTCCATATGTTGGGATGTTGAACATATCAAACTTGCAGCTTTGCAGAAGCTTGTGCAAATCGATCTTGTTCACTAGATACAGCAACTCGCCTTAGGATTTTTGAACCCATTCCAGGCAGTCTCTTATAAATTCTATTTTTTTGGCTATGGCAGCAAAACAGGGTAAACTAAATTACTGTTGATGCTAGATCGTTTTCAAATACCTATTCTTTTCATCTGCTCAATGCATAGGACAATAGTCCAATTTTGTCATTGATGAATGCGTACATGCCACATACATGAAATAATATGAAGCAATTCTCATATGTCAGCAATATATGTTATTTCCATTAGGAAATTGTCTTTTCATTACATGTTAAGTTTCTAGTTCTCTTTGGTTTTATAAAATCTATTTTACAAAACTACAGTTAGTAAATATGCAAATGCCTTAAAAATTCCCACTGTCAGTGACTCTATTCCAATTGCAGATTTGCATGTTTTTTTATACTATCCACAACAATGCCACAAAATATAAATTTATAATGCAATTTATAGATGCAAAATAGCATATGCATTGAATGGATTGTTTTAATATTGGTTACTTCGTCTTGAATGTTTTATCTTGCTACAACATATATAGTTTTCTTTTTTGAAACTGAGAAGCTCACTTCTTTTTTCTTGAATTCTCATAATGCATAGATTGAGCACACTCTCTTTCAATTGCGACTGCAAAAATCATGGTCTCAAGTTTCCATATACGTGTTTTTTGTCAAACCAAAGAATAGCATTCCACTGCTACTTCCCTTTCCCTCGTATATTTTTTGTCAAAGCAAAGAATAGCATTCCACTGCTACTTCCCTTTCCCTGAGAGTAGGAACATCATATTTTTAACACTTCATTCAACCAAAATAACATGTTGCTTTTTCCCAATTCCATTATCACATTGGTTTCCACTAGATTTTATATTGACTCCATCTGAACCCTTGTACAGTTACTGGGAATTTGACTCGCTGCACTCATTTATGTTCCATGTCTCTTTCTTGCACATAATAACACACTTTCACTTCACTTGAAAAAACTCA
This sequence comes from Larix kaempferi, assembly GCA_027924585.1. Taxonomy (NCBI): domain Eukaryota; kingdom Viridiplantae; phylum Streptophyta; class Pinopsida; order Pinales; family Pinaceae; genus Larix; species Larix kaempferi. The sequence continues at coordinate 19,110,279 of BSBM01000464.1, read as the reverse complement.
AGCTTCCCAACTCTCAATATTTCACTCATATGCTTCTTTCCATTGCTCCTTCCTAATTGTTGTTGAACTCAAACTATCTTCCCTATTCAAGTCTTCAAGCATTTGACATATTGAATTTACCTGATCTCACTTAATTTAATAGTGCTTTCATAAAAATAATGCTTTTCAAATATGATAAATTGTTTTGCATTCAGTTCGATGCATAGAATTTGACGGGAAACAAATCCATGTACAAAAATCTTCAACGAACTTGACCATCTAAAATTGCATTCATTGGCTATTGCATTTGTTTCAGCATCTCTGTGTGAAAAATGCAATTTGCTGTCAGTTGTTTTTGCATTTAAATGTAGTTTTCAAGATCTAGACAAGCTGAAGTACATGTAGACTTGTCAATGCAAGAAAGAATGTCTATACTTCCACATTCCATAAATGAATACAAAATGGCAAAAGCACTTTGAACAAGAGCACTGAAGCTGAATTTTTCTTGAGGCCTATGTAAAATCACAAAATAAGATCACTGCCTCGCTTTTGCATACCAACCTTCTACATCTTTAAATAAATGCTACATGCACCTCAACTCAACTCGGAAATCTTTTTGTCCTTTTCTTAATAGGTTTTTACAATATGCACAATATAAAATGGTAAATGTAGTGGTTGGGTGCTAAAGTGATATGCATTGTTTGGCGAATGGGCATATCAGCTTATACTACGGCTGTGTTTAAAAGATTTACGCTACATCCTCTTTACACCCTTTGGCCACATTATTTTTTTTTTATTTTATTTTTTCAATATTTAGTGTATACAACAGGTTAGGACAAATGGACAACTTCTGTACATGAATATAACAGCATACTTTTTGCATCTTATATATGCATACACATTTCTAATTCAATGGTACTTCCATACGTTTTTTAATCTGAAGATGGCATTTAACTAGCCTTATAATCCATACTACTATACCTAATTACATAAAAAATTCTTGTTACTATCATTTCTAAGACCATACACAATAATTGCATTTTAAAAACAATAAAAAATACATATGGTTATCTACAGTTTTTTCCTCGTTTCTAGGACTCTACTATTGCATATTCATTTTACTTGTCTTTATATACAAGCAGGTGGATAGAGCAGCTGGCAATGTCAGGGACATTGCTACCTCGTGGCTCTTGTTGACATTATGATATGGAAAAAGCAACTACATGGCACAAAAAAATATGAAATAGTTAATGGAAAAGATAATATATTTTTCAATTTCATTTTCGATGTTTCAAGAATAAAATCACTTCTACAGCAAAACCTCCTAATTTGAATATACTTGTTGAACAATGTAAAATTGATCTCGCATAGACTTATGAACGGACCTTGCATGTAGCTTGAAACATGCACAAAAATGTTAGATAAAATGTAAGATGTTAATTTATATTATTTATAATTAAATGCTTTTCATAACTTTTATGACGAAAGGAAGAAATTTAAGACCACATTGAAGAAGCAACCTGCAAAGGCAAAGTCGAAATCCATAGACCACATTGAATAAGCAACTTGCAAAGGCAAAGTTGAAATCCACCTGTTCAAGTATAGGAGAATTCATGGCACTTCTAAAAGTATTGTCTGAGCAACAAGCTCAATAAGGCTGCATGTAAATACAATGACTATGTAAATACAATGACTTAAAATTATTTTCGAAATATTTTTTTTTAAGAAAAATATCATGCACTATGATATTTGAGGCTTGAATGCTTTGTCAAATTAAGTTCCCAAAGAAAGTCCACAATGTCTAACATTCTCAAATATTCAATTTAAAAAACTTGTAACAAACTCTGCACAAATAAACTAAGTGTTAGGTTAACCTAATTACGCCGTAGGCGTAGGCGTTTCACCACCATGTGGATAGCCTCCACGTCTGCTAGAGTCCTCGCTCATAGAGCGAATGGAATCTTTCCACGTCGATGGTTGTGGTTCTGTCCGCTTGCGACAACAAATAAACTAAGTGTTAGGTTAACCTAATTACGCCGTAGGCGTAGGCGTTTCACCACCATGTGGATAGCCTCCACGTCGGCTAGAGTCCTCCTCCACGTCGGCTAGAGTCCTCGCTCATAGAGCGAATGGAATCCTTCCACGTCGATGGTTGTGGTTCTGTCCGCTTGCGACAATTGGTTCCAGGATCGAGTCTGCTACGTTTACTTCGTTTTTTGTTTTTCGTTTTCTTGCTGGATCTCTTGTCCTTTCTGCTCTCTTGCCCTTTCTGCTGCTCGATCACTGCCGCTTCAGTATCCTTTGAGTGGCCTACTTGCAGGTGCGAGTCTTGTGAAAGCAGGCCTAAAATAGAAGCCCAGGTAGTTGCTTACCGTTGAGAACCGAAACGCCTTGGCGATTCGAACCCAGGATCTACGATTCAACTTTCTCATGGCAACCTCAGCTTCTTGTTCTGAAATCTGCTTCGGACCTAATTCTTGAGTACAAACTTCCGTTTCCCCTGGCTTCACGGAAATCTCGGCATCGGGTGACTTGACTTTAATCTCTGCAGCACTGAATCCCAGTGCCGCCTTCTTCTTCTTAGTGAACTGCCGCTCAGTGGATATTGCTTTCCCTACAGGCGGCAGAATTACAGGAATGAATTCTCCGTCTAGGGAAATCGAACCAATTCTCACCAAAGCCATCGATTTCCCGTCGAGATTGGGGGAAATCTCGACAGCGTAGTTTGAAGAAGGGCTTGGCTTGGCAGACTGCTTTTTGTTTTTCCGTTTCATACGCCCTTTGAACCTCGGCCAAAAGGATTGCGACTCAGAGAGCACCACGCTGTTCACCTCGGTTTCCATGGCAGAACCGAAGCAACTACAGCTGCACTTGGAACCCGTGATGACTGTCTCTCAGTAATATTTATGTCTTCTGGTTAATATCCGCGAATACAGAAGAATTCAGAGCTTGTTCGGACAATTCGAGACCATGAATACGACTCATCCTTGACATAGCATCCAAGCAGGAGAAAAACACAGACACTCCGGTCTCATGAGATCTCTTTCCTCCCTATTACGCATCCCTCACAGCTAGCACTCTCGTTGCAGAGTTGCAGAGCCAAAAAAAAATAATAATAATAATAAAGAGGAGGCACAGAGTTGCCGAGCCAGAAAGGAGAAGAAATGTAAGTTCACGCGCGCGCGAGGGAGGTGGAGACTTGATATAAAGAAGATCGCCTTCAGCTGGGGCTCCTCCCCGGAGTCCGCCTGGTAGCATGCACACGGGCGCGTGGCAAAGCATGTAGGACACCCTCACGTGGGCGCCCTTGAACCATAGGCTGCCCCTGGAGGTGAAGGGTGAAGGCATGGGGATCCCGGGGCGTGGAGAGAAGGTGGCCGTGGCGGGGCACTTTTGCCTGACGGTTCCTCTCCTTATGCGGATTCGATGGATTTAAATGATCGCATGCTTTTTTTTGGTTTGTTTCTTTCATATGCACATAACAAACATAACAAGCACATGCATCGGACGATCGATCGCAACATGATGAGGATTTTTGGCAACAAGTTTTGTGCGTCGCGAAGCTTCAGAAATTTACGAGTGGAAGGAGTTTCGATGCACGGCGCAGATCTTAGGCGGCCCTGCTCCACCGGAGGTCATGCTTAGCTATAGCTACAATGTAACTGCACAAGTAATAGATCTTTCCAAGACCCTCGACATACATGAAAAGATGGTGAAAGCCAAAGGTACATGTACAATGGGAAAACACAACCCAACTGGTTTTTCTTTTTCTTTACATAAACTCCAATTGGCGGAAAACACAACCCATTTAAGGCACTATCAAATTTGAATACAACCATAATTAATGTTTTTTTTAATGGCGTGCAAGTGGAGCTTGTCGGATAGAAAGCTAACAGCATTACAGGGACTGAAAGTTGAATGGGTCCCTATAAAGTTGAATGAAGGCTCCATGGTTGGAATTTTAAATCCAATTTATTTGATGCTTTCAAGTTTTCAACATTTTTTAGATTTGTGACAATTAAATTTAATTTCATATCATATTTGACAGGCAAATCGCTTCGGGAAATATGTCCATCAAATACAATATTTGAATGGAGGCCAATTAATTACCATGAAAAGGGACATGGAATAACTCGCCATAAAATAACCTCTTTGTCATAACTATTTCATTGATCAATTTTTATTTTGGTTTTGCAATTTATACAATTTTGTAACTTTGGCAATCACAAATCCGTAATTTTATCATAATAAAAAAAATCATTTGAACCATGGAAATGATAATTTCACAACCGTGAAAAGGGAAATTGAAATGATAGTAGACAGTTTCTCTCTGCATGGACAGAAGTTCCATGGAAGTGAAGGCCAAGGAAATTGGAATGGTGGTCACTTGTCATAGAAAACATGAACGGAATGAAAACAAAAAGTATTGATATTAATTATGGAAATATGTAAAAGGAATTCCATTCTAAAATTGAATAGAAAAATGAAAATGTGAGCCGAGTTTTAATGAAAATGGAATATGTTTTAAATAGTATTATTTATAAGTCACCTTCCACTTTCATTTTTATAATTTTTTTTTTTCATCCATTCCTTTTAATAATTATTTTATATTTTCATTATTATTGTTATTATTATTATTAAATGGTAATAAGGAAGATTATTAATGTATACATGATTAAATTTGGGAAAGAAGAGTATAATAATCACTAGGTTTTAGAGTTAAATTGGATGAGTGAGTCAAGAAAGGAAAATCACTAGATTAATTAAAACTTTAAGATCTTGTTGATGATGACCAAGTGTTGTAGTTAATTAGAATGATTTGATTAGGTTTTAGATTAGGATTCACTATCAACCTAAATGGAGACCAACCAACTAGAATTAATGAAGTATAATTTTTTTAATGAGCTAGCTATAGTAATGCTAAAATTGAAAAAGAAGAAGGAAATTAACTTGAGAGATGTTCATTTTGTAGATGACGAAGCTATATGGAATGCACTGGAGAAAAATTGTTTCGATCTCCCCTACAAAGTGTGTGTGTGTTTAGTACTTCTCCCATACAAAGTTGCTCCACCTAGCAGTCGATCTCTATTATGATAATGGGCTTCTAGATAAACAAATTTGGATCCATGAAGATTGACCATAACTTTATTTGTTCAAAATTTGAATTTTTTTCTTCTCATAGTAGTTTATATACAATATATAAACTCAGGTGACTAAATTTGAGTTAATTAAGTTATTTATCTATTAAAAAATGATTTATTTATATAATAAAGTGGCATAAGAAAACACGCTACCCTGATTATTTTCTAATTTATTGGATGAGAAATACTTGTTTTACTTAATTAGAAAAGAAAATAATGTGGATAGGGATAAAGAATGTGATTGAACGAGATGTGATGTGATGTGGACAAAATAACCTTTCTTGGATCTTCTAAGAGATGAAGGCTTTTTGGAAGGTGATCTTAATCCAACTTTGAATGTTTGGAAGGTAATCTTAATCCAAATTTGAATGTTTGGAAATATGGGGTGTTTAGATCTTAAGATCTTCAAAGTTAGGAAATAAAGGATGCCTGTTAACATGGGATCTTAATCTTCAAAGTTAGGAAATATGGTGTGCCTAAGAAGAATGAAAATATCAAAATCTAAATGCATTAAAATCTTATTTTAATATTTTTATGTAGAAATATTTTTTAATTTCATATTTAAAAAAAATATTTAATTTTTTCAATACTTAATAATTATAATATACCATGACCCATTTTAATTTTAAAATATTATGTATAACTTAATCCAACTTAGAGAGATTTTTCAAGATATTTTATAATTAAATTTGTTATGTCACAGTTGTGAGCTTTCTTATAATTAAGTTGATTATATCATATTTGTGTGAAAATTTAATTTAATATTTATCATGTAAGTTAGTTTTATTTCAATAAATAAATTTGATTGTTTATTGTATAGTTTTTATAGTTTATTATGAAGAAAATATGTAATTATATAATATATTTTTATAAAAATATTAAGAGTAATACATTTTAAATATATATTTTTATAATAATTATAACTTATTATTAATACTAAACAATGTGACTTAAAAAAATTTAGGTTAAATTTTGTTATATAATTGAAGTGTAAAAATTTGAAGATTTAAATTTTGTTATAGACCATTTTCTATATATTTAAAAAAAAATGTCAATGCTATTTTATTTTAAAGTGATTGGTCCAAATTTATATAGGATAAAAAAAATATTAAAAAAATTAGAAGCTATGATTTTTTATATATAATTATCGTTTTATAAAAAATATTTATATATTATCATTTTAAGAATGAGTAGAATTAGTCCAAATTTATATATTTTAAAGAATAGATACTTAAAATTTTCATATATTAACTATTATAAACCTATCTTAGTTTTAGCTTTATCGTGAACCAAAAAAATCAAATCAACATAGATTTACATGATATTGAAGAGTTAAGAATTGTTTCATTTTTCTTATTCGAAAATTATTTTGAAAAGGAAAAAAAATCCATTTCTATGCTATGTATGAAAATAAGTTTTAACTACCACTATTACAATATTGATTAAAAAAAATTATTCCATTGATGATATATATTTTTAAAGAATTTTGATGATTCTATAATTAGTGATTATTCTTAATGTACAAAGGCATGCAGATAAAACAAAACAATAAAGACAAGTTCTAAAACTAAAACAAACAAAAAAATCATCATTTTTCAAATTGCAATACACATAGATCACTAAGAAAACATGTAGAGAATCAATGAGTGGCTTTTCATTATCATGACAAAGAATAGTAGATAAATATGCACCTTTGTACAATGAAGAGGAAAGAGAGGGTTTTCCATGTGTCTTCTTTGTGACCTCTCAATCTCCAACCAACTATCACAAAGTAGATCTTCTCAATGGTGAAGTAGAAAGTAGGCAATGGTCTCCTTTTATTTTAGGAAGAATTTTGGTAGAGTAACAGCATGAGTATGATATGGAAATTGTGTGTGTAGAATGGTGACAATGAATAATTTTTATAGGCACAAGAGTGGCCAAGAAAAGGATTTAGAACCAATGTGAATAGTCTCCATTTCCTTGATTGGTTAGAGGAGAAATTAGGTTTTTGAGCCTAAATCCATAACTAATTTGGACCCATGTCAAGGTATATGTCCACTTTGAGCCCCTTCTTCATTAGAGAAGCGGGAAATAACAAACTTTTTTGACGAAAATCATTTTTGGGACTAAGTCTCACTTATGAGGGGAAAAGTTGCAACCAAGGTCATTGATTTTGGGGGGAAAGCAGCAAACCCCTTCTAGGGTGGTCAATTTATGTTTTGACTTTCATTTTTTGTCACTTTATTACTTCCTCGGGTCATATGGATGGAATTATATGGAAAGATGGTGCTAATGATAATGCATAAGGATTACGAAGCTAATGACATGGCATGTGGGAAAATTTGGCTATTAACACTTTATCAAAAATATTGTCTTTTGAATTTATAGACAAAAAAGGAAAATGCAATATCAAATAAAGGTAGAGTCAAAGCTTCTTTTCGAGTTGAAAGCTGCTGCAATAAGTTTGTGCGAGAATGTCACTACCAATTTTATGAGCATTCAGGGTTGATCGGAAAATATTAATTGTAATATAGGAGTTATGCAAGGCTACCCCCTCTCCCCTTCCCTTTTTGGTATACACATTGATAAGTTAGAATGTTGTTTGATAGAGGCAGGATGCACTGGTATGGCGTTAGCAAGAATTATCATCATCCTCCTTCTCTATGTTGATGATATTGTTCTTCCAACAAGATGTCCCTCTGATCTTGATAATCAATTAAGAATTCTAAAGGATTTCTACTCTGTTATGGGCATGATCGTCAATACAGACAATACCAAAGTTATGTTGATAAAATCTAATAAGGTCACTTATGCTCAATTTTCATATGATAATAGCAACTTGGAGGAAGTAACTTCCTACAAATATCTTAGGAATGATATCCATCACATGCTTAACTAGAAATACAACATCAATACTCAAGGATCAATAGAGAGTGGAAAGATTATTTTAGTCTTCAAAACAGTTCTAAAGTTTAGGGTTGCATCCTCCCTAGAGAATCTCGGAGAAGGATTGAGCAAATTACTTATGATAATCGCCCAAGATGGATTAAAACGAGCATTGAAGCAACTAACTATGTAGAACCATGAGAAAATTACTTACTATTAACTATGTACAAAAAGAAGCCACTAAGCAAAACGAGGCTATAATAAACCTACAACCAAAATATACATATAAAACCAACCAAAACCTTAATTCAAACCGGAGAGAGGCAAATCGTCCAAGCTTGAGAGATGTAAGAATGATGGGCATTAGGCCCCTAAGAAAAAATAATACATAGCTCAAAAAAACATTAAAAAAAAAAATCCTCCATACCAAGCAAGTTAGCAACACTAGCATCATAGGGGCATGGGCATCAAATTTTGTTGTTCAAAACTTGTCGCAACAACATACAGGTATGGGATGGAGGGGAAATGAAATCAATCCTAATTCAACTGGAGCCTTGCAACTCACTACATGTTTGAGTCTCGACAGTCTGCCTTTTAAATCGAACCAGAACAACAAAAGAAGTTCGTTAATTTGGCTCGATTTGCGAAAACTATAGATACATGAGTAATTAAGAGCTCAAGGCTATAAAATTTGTTGTGTTTTTTACCAATCCATGATTCGTTGAATTCGTAGTCATGGGCATGAAATTTAAGTTATTTAATGAAAGAATTAATCTATCTACCTCTATGTCAAAACTATTTTCCATGCTGATGCGAGCCACTGCCCTCCTTATTGTCTTACCAGAAGGCATGGGAATGAGGAAGATGACTTAAAATTATGGACTTCACTATCAAAGAGGCCTTACAATCACATTGGTAAGGATTCATATGAAGATCACAACAATCTAATGCGTCAAATCTCATATGCGAGTGCCAATTAAAGATTTATATGGTAAATTTGATATAAGACTTACTTATAGTTGTCTCCTACTCTTTCCATCTTGATACATTTGAAAATTTATGGTTGTCTCTGCCCCTTGACCCAATTGATATTATAAGGTGAGGATGTGCATGCATAATAAAATTAGTTATGACTATGCGATGAGGATTTAAATAGAAGAGGATGTAAAGACATGCAATTTTTATACGTATTTTGGTGGCTAGTTTTGAAGATAAACGTGGTGAGAAACCACATATGTTTGGAAGGATGGAGGGAGATTACACGATAATGATCATGCCACCCATCAAATTGAAGACAATTCCTGAGCCAAAAATGGTTTTTTTTTTAATTTTTATTAATAACCATTGTGGTACTTTGGTCTAAATGTTTTTTCTAGCTCAGTGTTTCTCCCTATTGTGTGCCCGGTGCCACCTATCTATCTCAATGCATAAATCAACCTCTACTTGGTTTGTGGTTCTAGCTGCATGCTATTATTTGTAGTTGCATGCCATTGAGTGTTGCTTAGAGTTGTCATGAGTCGATGACATTCATGCAAGAAATGAAGTCTTGTAGAGGAGGACTCATCAAAGAGGCAATATGAATTTCATTTTGATGAAAAACGAGTGGACATTGGTAGCTAGGTTCACATAGGAGGCTTAATGGAGATTTATAAGCATCTCAGAGAGGAGGCTGGTGCTGAGATAGTCTCCAGAGTAATTTTTGTATATGTACTGAGCATTGTATTACATTAATTGCCAAAATACCACATAGTTTTGTTTGTATTTATCCATCAAATGAATATTACAAAGATGAAGTTCATAGAATGTAAGGTATTTACCATATGGAACTTGTAAATAGTTTCAGTTGTGGAATGTTTTATTCCAACGATAAGTTTCAACATTCAAATCTAACGACGAGAACTCTTTGGATTTACATTTATAAGTTCGGTCAGCTGAAAAGAGTCAGGGTTTGGAGCAGGCTCTCTCCTCGTACTGGTGGTTCTTGGCATGGCAGGATCCATCAGGAGGCTAAATATTGGTCTCCATTCACAGCCCTAGGTTTCTCTGCTCTCACATGTGGGTGCAACCTGGACACCTTAGGGTGAACACTGACAGAATCTGGACCAATATAAAATCTCCTTTCTCTGGTAACAACTACAATCTTAAGGAAATCCTTGTTCCTCCATGAATCTGGACCAATATAAAATCTCCTTTCTCTGGTAACAACTACAATCTTAAGGCAATCCTTGTTCCTCCATAGTTCCTTTGGCTTCCACTTCTTTCTTTTCAGCCAGGTATGTTCGTTGTCAGAAGTAGAAGACTGGCTGACCCAGGGTATTCTTGTTTTAAATAGTGATCTGTACCAACCAACCTTTATTTTTTATTTTTGCAGTCAATTAAATTTGTTTTGTACTTTTAATCCTTTTTATGATACCTGTGATGTGAAGGTGGAATCATTTAGGGAGAGTCGTGTAACTGGGTGATCATTATTGGAGATAGGAATGGTGTTGGTTAACTTCATTTTTGAAAAAATTAGCTACTATAAGTGGTTCATAAAATCACTTTATGTACAAGTAATATTATTTATCAAAAAAAATTCGCCATGGCACCGTTGTTTCTGTCTGCGAGTTCACCATGGCACCATTGTTTTACCCTTACGGTATTTTGGAGTTCAACACACTCAGCGAATCCGTTCGACAGGCATTTATCAGCTTTTACAATTCGAACTATAATCACACCATTATCGCCTTCTCCAATGATAGAATGTTGCTCGATTACCGGCAAGATGGAAATACAACACAAGAGTGCATGAGAGAGACAGGAGGCAATACTTATGGGTTCTCCATTAGCATCTCCGATGATTCCAACAAAGGATTCCGGTATATCAGACTAGAGGCCGACAGGAACTTACAGTTGTATTTGTAAATGCTATCAAGGTTGAAAGTCAAGAAGCATTTCTTCGTCGATTTCTTTAATGATATTTGTTGGCTTCTTAACTATTGCAGGCCCTATGGTATCTGCGCAAACCCTTGAGCGAAGTGCAAATGCCCAGCCCTTATGGTATCCGTCGTATACATTTCCTTCGGCAGCGTAACAATAATAAAAATAACTTAGTTACCGTACTTACCTTTCTGCTATGCATAGAGGCTTCCTTTTCCTTTCTGCTTTGCATAGAGCCTTCTATCTATGCTAATAGCCCTAGATTGTTCTGGCTATCGTAGGATTTAATGCTCAACCAATTGATTGCTCTTTTTAAAATTGAATTTGTCTTCTTGTTTACAGGTTAGTGGTATTCATTTCCTGGCTTTTGCATTAGACTTTATGGCGATGGTTTCCGATACCGAAAGGCATCATACTTCATAACATTACGAGGTTCACAAAAAACATACAACAAGTTTATTGGTTGATAATTGAATTTTATAAGGTGAATTTTATTTTAGGAAAAAAGGTTAATTAGCTACTTGCATGCATTTACTTTATCTGAAAAATACAATTGAGTGGAGGAAAAAACTCTTTATTGCCTTTCTGGTTATTGCACTACTTTCAACTTGTACACAGCTTACCTTCAATTTTAATGGACAAACAAAACATAAATTGCATTGATGTTTACAATCATTCTATTTTTTCTTAATTATTTTATTAATTTTCTTCAAAATGTTTTTTTAACACTTTTTTTCTTCTGAAAGATGTTTTTTATGTTTTTCTTGGAACACCTTTGAAATATGTACTTTTTTTCCTTTTCTATAAAGATAGAAATATATTTAGTTGAAAATTTTTTAAAATTCAAATTATTGAAAAAGATAAATATATCTTTTCCAAGAATTTGAATTTAAAAATTCCTAGAGAAACATTTCCATTCCTTTCAGAATAATACCATGCTTAGTGATTTGTTTCAATTTCATATTGTTACAAGTAACATGGTGTTCATTATAAACTTTTTTTCCTATACCTTTTTTTTTTATTCTTAAAAAAGCATTTCCATTCCTTTCAAAAGCATATCGTGCTTAGTGATTTGTTTCAATTTCATATTGTTATGAGTGGATTGGTGTTCATTATGGTAAGCTATGGTGTTCATAGTCGTTTCCGACACTATAACGTATATGAAGTCTTGGCTTGATTGCGGATTAGATTTCGTGGTGTAGTTTGACGAGAAATTTAGTGTTGTCTTATAAGGCATTTGAGTCTTTTGGTATTCTTCTTAGATAAAGATTTCTTCATGATAATATGGGACAGTAACTTCCTCAACCATTTGTTGTTGTTTATCTTCTTGAAAAAAAAATTCATACTCACTTTTGTAATGATTTTTCCCTTCAAGTTCTTTATCGCAACAATCTTCTAGAAGAACCGCAACTAATATGGACTCTTTATTATACTGCAAGAGGGATGGATTTGTGGTTGCATTTGTTCCCAATGAATATTCTGGTGTTGGCATGCATGGTTTCACTCATAGATGAGCACAAGGATATAAAGTATTATGGATTTGTAGTTGCATTTGTTCCCAATGACTATTTTTTTGTTTGAATGCATGGTTTCACTCATAGATGAGCACAAGGATATACTATATTTCAATAAATTCAAGTGTTAGGTATGCAGTTCAAAACATCAAGGAATATTTGATTACATATATTTTCCTTTTAATGTCCATATGGATATTTTCCTGCACTCTCATATTCAGAAGATCACATATCTAAGAGTGATTATTAGAAAATGGACTGTCAGAGCAAGATCTCATCAAGGAACTTTCAAGATGAAATGAATTGAAGCAAGGGTGTACTGTGATCAATGACCTTGCTGCTGATATTGTCTATCATGGCTATTGTGGTTGTTGGTGAGACACCTTATGCAGAAACAAATGGGGACAACCTGATTTTGAAAATTCCCTTAAGTGGAGGTAACACGATTAAGAACTTCTATGGTTCCTTCAAATGTCTTGTAATCTTGTTTTTGCCCTAATAGTTTTGATAAAAGGGTGAGTTTTCAACTAAGTACAACTCATGCTTTTACGATGAAACATGTCGCAGTTGTTTTGTGAATTTTCGCATCATTTTGACGAATCTGGGCAAAGAGTTTTGCATCGGTTGTGTGAATTGCGTCGACATTTTCACATCATTTGAACAAGACACGCCGACCGGCTAACGACGAAATTTTTTGGCAAAAGTAAATTGACGCCAACGTCGATATAAAACAACAACGGTCGCCAACTATTTCGCTGCAAATGAGAGAATCACACGGACCATGGACAATTACAAGAGATCAAGGTCAGGCCTTTCACACAAGGAGCCAGATGCGAAGGTTGATAGACGTAACCATGAACAGAGGAGGGATGATGAAACTCCTAGAAATGGAACAGTAGGGGCAAGAGAAGGAAACACTACTGTAGAATTGCCAAAAGAGAATCCCCTCGTTGTTTTAACTCGAAAAAAGAGAGTTGCAGGTCATGTATGAAATCCCAAATGGCATCACCTGGATTTACTGATGCTTTTCACTACCTTGGTTGCTGTGGTGAATACAAAGTTTCCAGAAGTTGGTAATCTTCTTTTGAGAAGAATTATTTTTCATCTTAAAAGGGCATTCAAAAGCAGTGACAAGCTTGGTTTTCCTTTATCTTATTAGCTAATTTTTGGCCTTGTCAATTCTTGTTTTATTTTGAAACTATCTTTTGCATGATATGCTTATTTTTTGTTTAACTATTATATAGCCTCTGTTATTGGCAGCAACAAAATTCATTGCTCATCTAACAAACCAACAAGTTTCACATGAGATCATTACTTTGGATGAGCTAAAAACTCGAGTCTATTTTATTGTGATTGGAGCAACAAACCACCAAATAGTGTTGACCCATCCCTTAGAAGGTCTGGAAGGTTTAAGTTGTGTATATAAACACTATGGTGCAATGTTGTCTTTCTATCTTTATTTGTTTATTTATAGTAAATAGTGTATAAATAACAACATGTTAAGAATTGTTTGATAGTTTGTTGAGGTGCCCAATGTTTGGAAAATGTCAAGAGGAACCTTCAAACGGTAAATCACCAATGATTTAATGTTGTTTTCTAAGCTGTTGTTTTATGGATCACCTCGTTGCAGGAAAACTCTACTTGCAAAAGCCATTGCTAATGAGTGTCAAGCTGTTTTCATCAATGTAAAAGGCCTAAAATTCTTAACAATGTGGTTTGGAGAAACTTAGGTTTATGTACAAGAGATTTTTGACAAATCTTGACAATCCGCACCATGTATCTTGTTCTTTGATGAGCTTGATTCTATTGCAAATGTCAGATGTCGTATCTTTGATTGGCGTGATACTTGAGCATGTTCGGATACCCACATCATCATTTTTAGGACCTTGCATGCAATTAGGGTTTGCATGCAAATTCTAGGGTTTGCATTCAGCCCAGTCACCATGTGATGCCTCCAGAACCTTACCCACCTTATTCTAGCACCCGAGAGCCACTTACTTCAGAGTTTTAGCCCTCCTAGTCAAGAAGGCGCCCACTTCTCACCTACTTCCAGAGAAGGGCGCACTTCTTCACCTACCACCTCAGTTTACACTCAATTAGCTCCGATTCTCCCTGATTTGAGGCTAGTTTCACTCCCGACTGACTGTTTCACTCCGTTGGACCTCCAGATTGACTAGATGACTTGTTCTGACTTCAATTAAGCCTCCCATGCACCCTCCATTGAGTCTCCTTCCCTATATCAGTGCTACACACTTCAGTTAGACATATTACACTCAGTTAGACTCAGATTGACACCTGGATGACTGGTTCTTGTGCATTGATGACCACCACTGATTGATGATGAGGACTCCTAGTTGGAGTCAAGCTACACCATTCAGTAATTCGAATGGCCTACTTAGTCAATTTGAATTGCTCAGTCATTGTGACTATATTGTATTGTAATTATTCACCCTTATTGGGATATTGAGCACTGTGCATGTTTTTACATAGTTTTACACCATATTTTCTATGTTCATCTGTTGTGATTGATTTACTTGTTCATTAGATCTGCTGTGACTAATTTTACATGGTATCAGAGCCATGGCAGGGACAAGATTTATTTTCTACAGGTGTTCTACATGAAGAAGAGAGCAATCTTTGCTCACCAATATATTTCAGCAGCGGCATGCAAAATCTCATGTGCATTCGCTCATGTGCATGCAAGGTTGAAAACATAGTGTTTGTTTGTGTGTGATTTGTAGGTTTCTTACTTCCTCCATGTGCATTCACTAATGCAAAGATGGAGACTTCTTCTTCACAAAATATTCTTACTCCATTCAACTATGATGAATGGAAACCAAAAATGATTGCATTCTTGAAGAGACAATGCCTTTTTGATATGTGCATTGGTAATACAAGGGATTTTGATTCCAATGAAGAGGAGAATGATTGGCTCAATGATTGTGACAGAGCTTTTGGAGAAATGTGTCTTGCTATGTCTCCTTGTATGCGCTACCTCAGTAATACTGCTGAAAATCCAAGTGATCTATGGGTCCAACTTGACAAAGAATTTGGAAAGCAGGAAGAAGAGGATCATGCTAGCCTTTTGGAGAACAAGCCCAGTGAGATCTCCTTATGTGTTCTTTCCGATCATGTCTTGGCCTCAACAATTGTTCAAGATGAAGAAGAAACTATAGATTCAACACTCATTCTCTCACTGTCTTCTATTTCGAATTCTGAGCAAGATAAACCAGCTCATACTCTAGATTCCGAAGAGATTCTTGAATCCTCTCTTTCACATGAGTTTGTCGACATGCAGAATAATGATCTACTTGATGTTTTAGAGGTAAAATATGATTTTGGAGGTGAAGCATTCGCCCTCCTTGATTGCATGCCTCCTATAGACTTATGTTCTATCATTTGCAAAGTTTCTGAGAGTTTTAATGAAGATGAAGAGCACTACCATTCGCTTGAGTTCAATTCTCATGCACCTTTTGCTGATTTTGGTTTTGATCTCACC
The DNA here is from genome assembly GCA_027924585.1 of Larix kaempferi. Taxonomy (NCBI): domain Eukaryota; kingdom Viridiplantae; phylum Streptophyta; class Pinopsida; order Pinales; family Pinaceae; genus Larix; species Larix kaempferi. Next base: position 19,094,359 of record BSBM01000464.1, on the reverse strand, counting down.
CTTGTTGGTTCAAAGGAGATCTCAAGAAACCATTCATCTATTTTTGGAGATGATTTAACTTCTATTGATAAGAAGTTCAAGTTTCAAGATCTATTTGATCTGATTGGAACTATTCCTACCTCACTTGGTTCGAATCATAGGTTCCAGGATCATCCTCATATTTTTAGATTTGTTCTCACCATTTTCGGTATGAAGAGCAAGTTCATAAAGTCTCCACATTCGCTTGCATCCACTGATGGAGAATTCAAGCACATGTTTTTGGAGCATGATCCATTTACTCCCAAGAGTAAGATACCTCCAGACATATCTACTTGATTTTGGAGCAGTTAAATCTTTTGGTGTGCTACAGTCTATTTTGAGAGGGGGTATTTTTCCCATGAGGTTTTCCCCATTTCCTCGGTTTATTGACTGTTATTAGTTTGGATTATTATTGTATTGGGGTGACCTTTGGTCTTAGTTACCAGGGCCCTACATTATTTTTTGCACATCATAGTCTAGCTTGAGGGGGGGTGTTCGGATATCCACATCATCATTTTCAGGACCTTGAAGGCAATTAGGGTTTGCATGCAAATTCTAGGGTTTGCATGCATTTTGCATGTAGCCCAGTCACCATGTGATGCCTCCAGCACCTTACCCACCTTATTCTAGCACCCGGGAGCCACTTACTTCAGAGTTTTATCCCTCCTAGTTAGGAAGGCGCCCACTTCTCACCTATTGCCAGAGAAGGGTGCACTTCTTCACCTACCACCTCAGTTTACACTCAGTTAGCTCCGATTCTCCCTGATTTGAGGCTAGTTTCACTCCCGACTGACTATTTCACGCTGTTGGACCTCCATATTGACTAAATGACTTGTTCCGACTTTAGTTAAGCCTCCCATGCACCCTCCACTGAGTCTCCTTCCCTATATCAGTGCTACACACTTCAATTACACATGTTACACTCAGTTAGACTCAGATTGACACCTGGATGACTAGTTCTTGTGCATTGATGACCACCACTGATTGATGATGAGGACTCCTAGTTGGAGTCAAGCTACACCATTCAGTAATTCGAATGGCCTACGTAGTCAATTCAAATTGCTCATTCATTTTGACTGTATTGTATTGTAATTATTCACCCTTATTGGAACATTGAGCACTGTGCATGTTTTTACACAGTTTTACACCATATTTTCTATGTTCATCTGTTGTGATTGATTTACTTGTTCATTAGATCTGCTGTGACTAATTTTACAGAGCATAGATTTAACGCTATCTTTATTTCTTCTACCTTTCCTCTTTTCCTACCGGCGTTCACTTTGCCCCTCCAGGGGCAAATGCTAGTTATATATTTGTTGTTTGTTGCCACTAGTAGACGGAATGGCTATTGCTCAAACATCATCAATGGAAATCTTGGATGAAATGATTAGTTGAATATTTTTATTAGTTAGTGAGATCGAAACTTGCAATGAATGCAGAATGAGTATAATTTGAAAATAGGTGTCATAATTATGGACACGTAGTTGTGAATTCCCCAAAGCCTTTTTGTAGGAAATTTTGGGAGAAAAAAGGTGAAGGACAAGAGGAGGGAAAGGTTATAAAGGAAATCTAGAAGATTTCAGAGCATTATAAATCAGATGGCCTAATTGTTATGGATCTTGAAAATACTTAGTTGGGAGGAATATCTAATGTTGGCAAAAAGAAGCAAATCAAAATCTTAGAGGAAGTAGGAAAAAGTTTGATGGAAGGGGATACAATTTTTTTTTGCAAAGATTCATTGACGGAGGACAATTTTGTCTTAGCTGAACAAGAAAAGTTGGATTCGACTACTCCATATATGCTATTGAAAGATATATCTCCATTACATTTAGAGATGTCTGTCGGTAATATTATGCCTTTAGGTTTGATCTTTCTTTAGTTCCCAGCTTTAAAGAAAAGGGGTCGTTTGAATTTTGTAAGGTAAAATACCCTAGAAAGAACTAAGGTAAACTTTAACATCTTGTTTTGAGGAAGGCTTTGAATTCTTTTGTCTGAAATGACTCTCTATCCAAAGGTACTTAGACCGGGGTTTCTCTTCGAGACCTTCAGGAGGAGAATTATTCCCACTGTACTCCTATGAAGAACGAGCTTCTTGAGCTTAAATAAAATATGGAGGAAGAGAGGTATTTCCTTCGGTCTTGAAAATAATTACTTGAGGGTTTTAATGCTAAGGTATCAGGTGGATTGGGTATGAATGTGGATATTTTAAAACTTGGAAAAGCAAAAAATTCATTCCTTTAGGTAGCTAAAGAAAGGGCTGTGTGGGATGTTTTAGCAAGAAAGCAGGGGATTATCAGTGGGGCGTTTAGAGCAGCAGAATCCTCTGGAAGGGGTTCCTTATGATTTGTGTGTCTCTAAACTATAGGGGCCTTGCTAGCGCCTCAAAGAATCCAGCACTAAGGAGGATGGTCAAAAATATTTTTGCAAGAAACAATGGGTGAAGGAGAGAAACTTGTGAAGGAGTTGGAAGTCATATTTAGAGGTTGGGAATTTAGGTTGATAGACACAAAAGTCAAGTTGGGTGGTCTTATTTTGGGATACAAAGAGCAAAGTATGAAGTACACAAGTTCTTGGGATTTTGAGTTAGGTTTTGGTGTATCCTTATTATCTCATGAATTCAATAGGGAATTTATATTTTGAACATTTATAGGTCCTATAGTGACATTATTACTGTTTGGGATAAAGTGATGGAAAAGACTATTTTAAAGGAAATAAATATTATATTAGGAGGAGACTTGAATTTCACTCTGGGATTGTCATAGATTTGGAGATCTAATGCAAGAGTAGATAATTTATCTGACTTGTTTTTGAACTCGATGGATAGTCATGGACTGTGCGATATTGCACCTTTAAAGTTAAAAGCAACCTGGTCTAATAGAAGAGGGGGTCAAAATAATATTGTGAAATAACTGGATTGTTCGTTATATCGGAGGAAGTGGTGGAATCTTCTATATGTGTCTAGTAATGGAATGGGATGGGTGGCGACTCAGATCATCATTCAGTGGTACTTGAATTGGGGATATTTGCAAAAAAAAAATCTCGTCCTTTTAAGTTTAATCCAACGTGGCTAAAATATGGGGATTGCATGCAGATGCTAAAAAATCAATGGAATCCTTTTGAAATAAATTCTCGGGAGTCAGCAACCATTCATTTTTTGCATAATTTGAATGACACAAAAAAATAGCTATTCAATGGGCCTGAAACAATAGATTGCATGAGGATAAAGACATTCTAAAAATCAAGTCAAGGATTGTGATCCTATATGAGGCATAGGGGATTGGGTTTGCATATGAGGAAATAAGGAGAGAATTGACCTAACTAGAGCAAAGAAGAAGAAATATATTGGATAATAAAGAAGCTAAGTAGAGAATGAAAAGTAGGGCTTTATGGTTGGAAAGAGGGGATGAACACACAAAATACTTCCATAATTTTTCCAATCACCATAAACATGTGAATACTATCTAGAAATTAAAATATGAGGATAATGAAGAGGTTACAAGATTCGAAGATTTGGAAAAAGTGGGGGTGGATCACTTTGGTAAATTATTTAAAGAGGAGGAAGATATTTCTATGGTTGAAATGGTTAAATTAGATCAAACTTATCCAAGTTTCATCAAGGAAGAGGATAATAGAGAACCAATGAAAGAAACTTCAAAAGAAAAGCTAGAAAAGACATTATATTCTCTAAAAAAAGAAAAAAGCTCGGGGCTTGATTGGCTGTCGATAAAGTTCTTCTTGGGGATTTTGGAGATTGTGGAGGATGACTTGCTTAGAGTGGTTGAGGATTCTAGGAAGTAGGGTAAAATTACAAGGGATTTCAATGTGACCTTTTATCTCTAATCTTGAAAAAGGATAATGTAGATTGTCTTGAAGATTTAAGACCAATTTCATTATGTAACTCCATTTATAAGATTGTGGCAAAGATTATAGCCAATAGGATAAAGGGATTATTATCAATAAATTTATTTGATGAGCAATTTGATTTTTTAACAGGTAGATAGATCAATGAGGCTCGAGGGATAGCACATGAGGGCCTTCATTCAATCAGGCTAAAAATGTCTAAGTTAGTGGTGATAAAGATAGGCCTCTCAAAGTCCTATGATTGTGTAATCTTGTCTTTCCTATCATTGGTACTAACTTAAATTGGCTTTTGTTCTTCATTTATAAAGTGGATCATGGATTCTATGATGTCAATTTCCTTCTTGGTGTTAATAAATGGAGCAACATCCTTGTTTTTCAAAACTAGGTGTGGTGTAAGGTAGGGTTGTCCTATTGCTCCTTTGTTATTTCTTTTTGTAGCAGAAGGGATTATCTTAGTTATTAGGGAGACCAAGAGGACTGGATGCTTTAAAGGAATATGTACCACTATTTTTTTTTGTCTTACCCATCTATTGTTTGTAGATGAGATATTGATATTCAGTAATGGAACGGGGCAAGAAATTGATAAGTTAGACTCTATTCTTGAACTCTTCTGCAGTTCCATTGGGATGCTAATAAATGCAGGAAAGTCTACTCTTTCAAGTAACAAAATTGAGGAGGATGATTTAAGGCTTTTCAGTTTAAAATTTGGGTTTAAGGTGACTAATCTAGATGAAGGCTTGAAATATTTAGGTTTTTTGTCTTGAAACCACATCTTATGGGGTCAAGGATTGGGATTGATTGGTCATCAAATGTGAAAAGAGGATAGCTAATTGGTGCTTAAGGTGGATTTCAAAGGGAGGTAGACTGACTTTGATAAACTCAGTTCTGATGGAAATATTAGTGTACTATTTCCGTTCATGGATTCCTAGGGGTATTATGGATAAGATAGAAAATTTAAGTATGAGGTTCTTATGGTTTGGAAATATAGAAAGAAAAAAAAGAAATGCTTGGAAAAGTTGGAAGGTGATTTTAGTCCCAAAATTAATGGGAGGATGGGGTATAAAAAGTTTGTTTCCTTTTTCCACATCTCTTGTAGCAAAAGGTATATGGAGGATTTTCAAAGGAAATGGGCTTTAGGTAGACATGGTGAAAAATAACTTTTTTCCACTTCTCTTGCAGGAAAAATTATCTAGAGGCTTTTAGGAGGAAAGGGGATTTGGGAAGACATGGTGAAAAATAAATATATTAGCCCTATGTTTTTAGATGATTGGATAGGAATCCAAATAAATCAGTGCATAATAGTTCAATTATATAGAAGGAAGTAATGTTGGCTTATAATTTGATTGGGAACGAACTGGTTTGGAAGATAGGTGATGGTCGAAGCCTACGATTGGGAGAGGATCCATGGGTGGGGAATGATACAACCCATACTCTATCTATGCACATGGTTAGGATCCTTCATGAAAAAGGTTTTTATACTCTTAATCAAATAAAAAAACAGGCAAGTACTATAATGTGGGGAAAGGGTGGGTAAGAGCAGATAAGTTGGGGTTTATTGGAGAGGACATCAAATTTTGTGATGATTATATTGGAAGGTCAAATCTAATCATATATTTCTTCAAGAGAGTAAGGATGAATAGTTTGGTCTTGTGTGTTGAATGGGAAGTACTCTCGAAAAGAAGGTTATACACTGCTTATGAGGAATGTAGGGAAGGGGGTTTCCAGATGGTGTTGGAGGATACTTTGGAAATTGCATTGTCCCTTAAAATAAAATATCTTTTTGTGGTTCTTGATCTCAAATAAAGCCCTCACTTGGGACCGATTATAGTGTATGAACAAGGCTAGACTAGGAAGGTTTTATTTGTGCAAGGTAATTGAAGAGAGCAACTTTCATTTGGTTGTGGAGTGTATCTTTTCCAAAATATTTTGGAGTGACATTGAAGCTTATCTTGGAATATCAAATGTATGGACAGGAAGCACAGTAGAAGAGTGTATGCATTCTTGGCATTGTAAAAAGGAAAGCAAGGAGTATAGAGCTCTTCTGGCTCTAATATGTTGGAGTATATGGCTTTCCATAAATGTGAACCCTTTCTAGGACACAAACAATCTAGCATTTCAATATGCAGTACAAGTACTAAGCAATTTTAGACTTTTTCCTTTAGAGAAAAAGTCGAAGATCAACAAAAATTTAAATACAGTGGAGATTAATGGTATGCATCCTTGGGATTTTTTTGATGGGGAATCTTAAGGATATAATCGCTCATGTGGAGTTAGAGGAGTTCTCTTTTTAACTAATATTCATAGTATCTTATTAAGAGCATGTCTAGGTACAAGTATAAATAACTATGCGGATTTGAATTCTTTATGACTGCTTCTACGTCTTTCTTTGTAAAAATGAATAGATGGGCTAAAATTCTTTGGAGACTCAATACTGGTGGTCAAATGGATGAAGGGATACTATAAAATTCAAAATATCTATCTTGAAACATTACTAAAGGAGACTAGAAGGCTTGGAACTATGTTCGAATAGGTAACATACCATCATGTGTATAGGGAACTGAATTATGAGGCATAAATTTTAGGAAATGGAGCAAAAATGAGAAAGGGTGATTGGTTTATTTATGATGTGAATGATCCAGCAGGGAGCTATCACCAATATTTTTGAGGCAATGGTTTCAAACAATACCAGGAAATTGGAACTGGATTCATACATTCAAAGATTTGGTTTGTTATTCTACCATGTTGTCATGTGAAGATAGGCTATTCAAAGTGTTATCTCCTATATTTTAAGAATTTAGTCCAGGATGCTTAAGAAGCATGTACTAGTCATGTAGGTGGTTGGCTGTAGCTGATGATCAATTTGTATGAAGAGATAAAGGTCAACAAAATTGTGTTTTGCTAAGTTCATTCTTAATTGGACAAAGACTGTAGAGGCTATTAGAGGTATATCTGGTAGGCTTGTACTTTTCGATTTTGGTGATAAGATTTCAATGTATAGACAAGTATAAACATGAGCACATTGAGTGGATTCTGTGGCTATAGGAAGTATGTGATCCTTATGTCTACTGCATTATGTTGTATTGATTTAAAGAACATTATATATGGTATAGTTCTCTCATGAACCAGGAAAAGAGCATGGACATTGGTCATTTGTTCTTATGTAAAAGAATGTTGTCTATAATAGGAATATCTATAGTTTGATATGGTTCTTCTTTAATATATGAGAAAGCTCTATTTTGAGAAAGATAGTGACTGATACGATTCTCTCATTACAAGAAATGTAAACTACATATGAAGAATGTAATGTTTTTTCTTAATAAAATTGTTAAATAAGATTTTTTCTATGGAAAAAAAATGCAAGTGAAATAAATAGGATTTATAGAGAACTATTTTTGCTTATTTATGAAATTAAAATGTTATGTATCAATTTGTCATTAAAATAAAGTAATTACATAGTTATTTTTAAAATATTTACATTTTCATTCCCTCTCTAGTCGTCCAAGACGTAGAAAGATAAAAAATAAATAAATACTAACACTTATATAAATGTGTAGAAAACAAAAACCACCCAACTTATGTCAATGGTAAAGCAACTTTCAACCAATTAAATAAAATATAGTAAAATTTCAGAGAAATGGACAAAGGTTTACAACAAACATTGAAAATTAAGGTCAATGCTAAAATAATTGACGATTAATGTAATCCCATTCTTGTGTCTCTATCTTTCTTCAATGCCGATGGATGCAAGCAAAACCATGACGGAAGCTCACGTCATCTCATCTGGCCAAACTTCAAAACACCAAGAGCTTCTTCAAAATATGAAGAAGTTCGATGGCTTGATACACGATTATGATTTCCTTATATTCTTTTTGTTTTTCCAAGTTTAATCAAGAAAAAATCATAATATTCAATATTATGGATGATGTTCATGTTAAATTAAATTCTGAAGGGACGTTTTTAGCTCCAAATACGAATAGTAAGATTTGATATTCATTTGTTTTGAAGGATTGATCTTTAACAATTCTAGGATGAGGGTGGCCTGGGTGAGGGGAAACTTAGGGTTTTCAGATTGGGCGTGGTTTGGGGTGTGGTTATGGCGATGGCTGGATCTTTTGGTAGATTATCGCAATTGAATGCAATAGATTTTGGAGTTCGATTGATTCAACGAATCAATCTAGTACCAACAAAGACAAAAAAAAAAGTGGGAACCAAATCATTTACCCTACTACATTCTTTTGGTTTTTTCTACATAGGAGTTTTTTCAGCTATCTTTTTCGTTGTGTCCAACATTGATCTACTCTCCAGTAACTCAGATTTTGGTGGGCCTGAGGTTTTTTTGGGTTTGAGGTAGGCTCGTTGTCATTTTCCCTAGTACCTAGCTGTCGGTGGCTCCTCGAGGTCGTTTTTCCCAGTACAGAGTTGTTAGTGGCTCTTGGAGGGGGGAAGGGTTGTGCCGGTTTGATTTACGGACTATGGAAAGACATTTGTCACATGCGGATGTAAGTCCTAGGTATTTGAAGGGTGAACATTTTAGGGTTTGTAGAAGGTCCGAGAAGGGTGTTGAAGTCGCAGGAGATAAGGTCTCTGTTCAGGAATGTAGTGGGGTTCTTCCACAGAAGAACGATCCTTGGGGTTACAAGGCTAAACAGAGATGGAGATTGAAATCCATTAAGGATACGAAGGGTCTCAATCATTTTTTTATTGATGACAATACCAACTTAGAGCGAGTGGATATGTTAGCTAATCAGGCTCTAGTGGGAAGGATCGAATTTGCTTGTGGAAGCCAAAATGACATTCTTGAATGGGTAAAACTTCATTGGGATCCAATCCTCGGCCTGGCTCCCAGGATTAATCTTCTATTAAATTGATGGATTATTTTTGTGTTTTTTGAGCCAGCTTACATTGGGATTATTCTGGAACAGAAATGGTCTTTTAAGGAGGGATCGCTCTTCCTTAAGCATTGACACATTTCATTTGACCCTCTCAGAGAAAAAAAAATCAAAAAGACATCTCTAGATGTTGGTTCTAGGGATAGCTCTTTCCCTGTGGACTGAAAATATCCTCGTTGGCTTGGTGAATTCAGTTGGGAAATTCATTCGCATTGACAAAAGCTCTCATTTTGGCATAGATAAAAGAGTGGCTCGCGTTATGGTTGAATTTGCTATGGCCAACGGTCTTCCTGCGGATATTGAAATTCACTAGAGGGGGAAGACTTTTAGAGAACAACTGGATTATTATAAAATACGGTTCAGGTGTTTTAATTGCAGGGAGACATGACATGTTTTGGCTAGATGCCCTACTTTGTTGTAGAAGGCATTTGATTATGGACCTCTGCCAACGGACCATTTATACAACAACCTTGGGGTTACTTCGCCAACTACCTCTTCACCTGGTAAGTACCTCCCTGATTATTCCACTCCTTACAAAGACATCTCTAGGGATGAATTGGACTTTTATGTTGAAGCCGAAAAATACCTTAACAGACAGATCTCAAGAGGAGAAGTCACCCTAAATTTAGGTACTGTTGATTTGGACAAACATCTTCCTGGGAATGGATTAGGGTTTGAAGCTATTCAACCTAGTCCCGAATCCTCTCATGCTAGGGTTTTTGGTGGGTCTGTAGAACATAATTGTGAAACGGAACTCAGGCTTTCTAATAGAATGGACTCTTGTCAGTTTTCTTCACCCCATGTAGAAAAGGAAAAGGTTTTTATCTCGGATGAAAGAGGTGTCATAAAAAAATGTGGATATGATTTGGTTCATAATTATGTTCCTTTCACCCCATTAACTGTTTTCTCAAAGAACCCCTCTACAAATCCAAATGTAAAGCCCGTTCTAAATGATAGATTTTTAAATGTAACTATTCGGAAAAACAAGAGGAAGAATGGGGTTTCATCAATGGTTAAGGAATCACTTGAATATGTCTCTATTTCGACAAGACTTGACATTGGGAATAATGTTGAATATCCTTCCATTGCTATTTCTGAGGCCCTTGGAGCAACGATGCCTCATGTGGGGGGTGAGTAATGATCATTCTATCTCTAAATGCCAGGGGGTTGGGAAAGGCATCTCGGCCTAGAGCCTTATCCAACCTATTCAAATCTACTAGCCCTTCTTTAATTTTGCTTCAAGAAACCATGTGTGATGATCTCTGTGGTATTAAAAAAAATTCTTCCATCTTGCTTGGTTGGGAATTTGTAGTTGTTAGTGCTCAGGGGATGTCTGGGGTTTATTGGATGGATGGAACCCTCGTTTTTTCACTTTCAATGCCTTCAAAACTGTTTGGGGCATTCTTTTAGATGGTACATGTGGTTTTTTAAATTGCCATTCTCTATCTTAAACTGCTATGATCCCTATTAGGAGAGGGGCGCTTTTTGGCAGTCCTTGGCATCTTCTGGATTATTAAGATTAAAAAAATTTCTTATTGCCGGAGATCTAAATTTCACAAGATCTGCAGCTGACATCTAGGGTTCTAAGGAAAGATTAGATTAAATGGCGGAATACTTTACTGATTTTTTAAATGAATTTGAACTGGTGGATGTTGTTCTAGGTGTTTTATCACCTACGTGGACAAATGGAAGAAGAGGTATGGATGGAATACACAAATGATTGGATAAGTTTATGGTGAAATCGGATTTTCTGTAGTCTTGGGAACGATATAGAGTCTGGACAGGGGAGGCCAAGTTCTCATATCATTGGCCAGTGTTTCTGCAAATTGGTAAGGATCAAGGTAACTTAAAGTACCCTTTTAAGTTCAATAATTCTTGGTTGAGGAACGAAGAATTTTGCAGCTGTATTAGGGACTTTTGGATGACTTTTGGCAATGAGAAGGGTTTGAATCCTGTGGATTTCCTGGTTACTAAACTTCATAACTTAAAGGTGGTGGTTTCTAAATGGATAAAAAATAAACAAAGACAAGATCAGAAGGAATTAAAAGATCTCGAAGTTGAAATATAGGATCTACACAAGAGAAATTTTACACATCTTGGAACAAAAACAAGATGAGCTCCTTTTACAAGAAGAGATGGGCTGGAGGTTAAAGAACTGTGCTCTTTGGATTGGACTAGGGGATTGGAATACGAGGTTTTTTCATGCCTTCGCATCCCATAGGAAGCAATTCAATGCAATTTGGGAACTTAGTGATGATGTTGGGAATAAGATCTCGGGGATGGACAATTTTTGGTAATATTTTCACTGATCCGGGGCGTATTGACTTAACTGCTTAGATTAAAGTGGCAAGACTGTACCCTATTTTTCTTTATACACATGCGGCAACATCTCTTGGAAAAGAAGTTACTTTATTTGAGGTGGAGGAAACATTGAAAGGATTTGCCAAGGAAAAATTTTTAGGGCCTGATGGTTGGATAGTTGATCTTTTTCTACATTTTTTTGAGTTAATGGGTGAAGATCTACTAAAGATGGTGGAATTTTCTAGAACAAAAGGCTATATCTCTGGGGCCTTAAATTCCACATTTCTCACCTTAATCCCTAAGAAAGATAAACCCACAAGTTTTGGGGATTTTTGGTCAATTGCTCTCTACTATTTAGTGTACAAGGTAATCTCAAAGATCATTGCAACAAGATTGAAGGCTTCTTTGTCTAGTTTCATCTCTGCAGAACAATTCGGCTTTTTACAAGATATACAAATATTGGATGCTATAGGCATCATTCATGAGCTTATTCACATGATAGAAAAGAAAACATTAGAAGCCTTCCTTCTAAAAATTGATTTGGAGAAAGCGTATGACAGAGTAGATTGGGTGTTTCTGAGGCTAATTCTCATCCAAATTGGCATTCCACCCCTTGTTATAAGGTGGATTATGGCATGTGTCACCACCTCTGATACTGTTGTTTTGGTAAATGGGGCTCCTTTTGATTTTTCAAAAGCACTAGGGGCATCAGACAAGGATGCCCCCTATCTCCATTAGTATTCCTACTAACCATTGAGGGCTTAAACAAATTGATCCAGAATGCAAAAAGTGAAGGTGCTATAAAAGGTATAAAAATATCATCAAATATTTTTTTTATCTCACATCTTATTTGTTGATGATGTACTTATAGTAGGCTCAGATTTGGTTGATGAATGGAGAAATTTCAAAGACATTTTGTGTGGCTTCAGGCATGAAGGTCAGCAACAGGAAATCCAGTCTTCTTTATTACAATATAGAGAACAACATAATTGATGTTTTCAAATCTATGCTGCCATATAATTTCTGTCAGATGGAGGTTAGCTTCAAATATCTTGGCTATTTCTTAAAGCCAAACGATTACCGAATCAAATATTGGTTATTACTCTTAAAGAAGGTTGAAGGGAGAATCAATCAGTGGACATTTTGGTTGTTGTCCATAGGTGGTAGACTCATTCTCGTCAAATCTGTTTTGACTGGAATTCTTGTTTACTGGTTTTCACTCAACCAGGTTCCAAATTATATTATCAATTGTTTAAGGAAAATGTTCTTCAGTTGCTTATGGTCGGAAGGTCTTGAGAAAAGACATTTGGTGATGGTAGGTTGGGAGAAAATTTCTCTTCCAGAATCTCGTGGGGGTTGGGGAATTAGAAATATTTCCCTTTTTAGCAAAGTGCTCAAATTAAAGTGCTTTTGGAGAGGACGCTTCGGGAACACTCTCTGGTCAAAGGTGCTCAGGGTGAAATACATAAAGGATGAGGTGACAAATTGGATCCACAACCCAAACAAAAAACACAGAGGAACTTCTCCAGTTTGGTCGAGTTTTTTGAAGGTTTACAATTGGTTAGCACAGGACCTCACCTGGTGAGTTGGTAATGGAAAGAAAGTGTTAGTGGGAATCGACCTGATTTTGGGCTTTGATGATGGTTACACTCTCCTGTTACATGCTAAGAACACCTAAAAAATTGGGATATGCAGACTCTCAATAATATCAGAAGAACCAAATTTAATGTTGTTCTAGGCCCTTATTGGTTAAATGTAGAGGAATTGGGGCTCACTGGAAGTGATACTTTGAGCTGGGAGCATTACATCTATATGTTAAATTCTACAGGTTGTAGGTTAAATGAAGAAACTGATACGATTATCTGGAGTGGTAATAAAGAGACTGGGTTGGTGACGGTGAAAAAAGCTTATAATTCTATTATTAAACCCCATTGTATTTTTCCTCCAAACTGGTGGTACAAGGATTTGTGGTGCTGGAAGATCCCGTTAAAAATTACGTGTTTTATGTGGTTTTCCCTCCAAGGTGGGTTAAAAACTTGGGAGAATTTGGTGAAAAGAGGATGGTCGGGTCCAAGTATCTGCATTTTATGTAGAAATAGTCAGGAAAATTCAAATCACCTGTTGGTTAACTGCGTTTTTACAAGATTCATATGGGAAAATATCATCTCTTATATGGATTTGTGTCAGTAATGGGGTAAAGGCATATTTGACAAATGTGTCTATGATTGGACAAAGTAGTGCAAGCTCTATCCTACCTTACCATAAATCATTTCTTGGGTAGTTTGGTCTTCCAGGAATGCTACTTTATTTGATAACATGACTCTTTGTGTTGATAGTATCATAAGAAGGATTGTTGTTATGCTCAAGGAAAATCACTTGGAGGTTGAGGTTAGCAGGGCAAGAAATAAAAGATTGTTCACAACCGTATATAATAAGCCAACTGCTTTCTTCGACGAGGTAGCTTCAAATGGATTATGTGATGCTGGTAGTATTATCTTCCTCAACTATGATCACTATTACACGTTGAAGTTGAATTGTGGTTCAGGCACAAACATGAAGGAAGAATTACAAGAACTATGATGTGTTCTCAAAGTTGCGAACCTTTTTGGCTTATTTGAGCTTGATGTTTTTGGAGATTCCAGGGTGACTATCAAATGGGCTCGTGGAGATTATAATCTAAAATTCATCTCTCTTTTCCAATGGTGTAAGAGAATACAAGCAGAGGTCAATCTTTTGAAGGAGATTATTTTTGAACATATTTTCCGTCAATACAATTCTATTGTTGATTTGCTTTCTAAACAGGCTATGGATGGAATGGAGGGCATCATTTTTTGGGAATAGTTTCAGGGTAATCAGGTCATAGAGAAGGGTTGTGTCAACATCTTTATATGATTAGTCTTTTGAAATTATACAGACTAGTAGTTTTTGTTTGCGATAATATGAAATCACGATATTTTTGGTTTCTTGTGTAAAGGAGTTCAAGAGTGCATATCATCATTACATAAGTCACGTTTTTTGACTTATATATATTGTACTATTTGATTCTACATAAATAACAATAGTAAGTTTTTTCCACTAAAATTTTTTTTTAGCTCCAAATAAAAAACACTATAATTTATCTATAAATTTATATTTTATTTTTATGTTTAAAATTATTTTGGAAATACTAGATTAATAATAACGGTTGTGGTAATTAATGATACATAATTGATGAGTACATCTTGATATTTATATATCAGGGTATATAGTTACGATTATTTAAATTTATATAAATATTATTTAACAAGAACAAATATTCTTTAAAAACAAAATGTAAAAATACTCATTTATATAGAAAAACATTAAAGCTAAAAACTATTTTAAATCATTAACATGACATAAACCAGAGAAGTCAAATATACATTTAAAATCAAAATTTATGGTCAAATAATTCAATATAAATTTTAAATCATTAACATGACATAAAACATTACGTTACAGAAAAAGAGTTCAAATATACATTAAAATCAAAATTTATTGTCAAATAATTCAATATAGACCATTCAATGAGGATAGGAGAAGAAAATGCATGTAAGTTCATGAATAGACAAAGAGGAGGATTACAAGGCCGTGATTGATGCCTATGTTTGCCAAGACGTGCTATGCATGTTTCGCTCGATCAGTGATAATGGCATAAAAGTAGGTGGTTGAGGATAGAGATGATTTTGTCTCCGGTCAAATCACAAACTGTAAATCATCTAAATCTCGTAATAAATTGAAATCGACCGTAGTGTGTCCAACTGTATTTTATTCTTTCCACATTACCCTCCGTGAATGGGGAAATAATGCGACACGGTTACACCTTAAATGTCGGCTGTTTCCGACAAATCTCTCAATAAAAGGCCATACCCTTCGTCACATATTTTCCTGCATCCTCTCCTCCTCTCGTTTAGCTCAGCCATTGAAGCCTAAGGTCGGTTCTTCACATATCTCGTTCTCTCGTACATTATTGTACCAGCAGAAGCCATAGATTATCCCACATTTCAATCGCAGTCTGCCAAAAGAATTATTTCTGCGAAATTTCATTGTATAGGAAATCAACCAGCGTTAGCATTCATTAATGGGTAACTGTCTGCCATCTCATAGATCCGGAAGGGTCTCTGCAGAATTGATGGACAGTGAGGAATTTGTAATGGTGATGAGATCTGACGGAAAGATAATGGAATACACGGCTCCCATTCTCGTTAGAGATCTCATGGCAGCGTACCCACAGCATTCGATCGTGCATTCCGAGGATGCAACGTGCTGCTCTCTTTCGTCGGATAAAAAGTTGGTTCCCGGGCAGCTTTATCGGCTACTGCTTATTCCTAATTCGCCTTCTGTTTCCAAAGACGCCGTTTTATCAGAGACCAAAAGCATCTATAATGGCAGAATTAGCAGAGAAAGGCGTGCAAGTACTCGACCGCCTTCTTCAGTTAAGTCTGTGCAGGATGGTAGCGGTAGCGGTACTATGACGGTTAAGATGGTAATCTCGAAACGAGAACTAGAAGCCATGCTTTCGGATTGTTCTATGAAGGAAAACTCATTGTTGCTTCAGCTTCATAGTAAAGCTCAGTACGTGAAAAAAAATTATATTGGCACAAGAAGATGTAGCAACGATGGATGGAGACCATCATTAGAGAGCGTTCCGAAGATGAATTAATGAAGGCTGCATATTCTTTCAATCATGAAGTTGCAGTTGCAGGCGCTCTATGAATATTTGTCACCAATACGGTTCTTGTTGTGTGTCTGGCTAAAATTACTGATTTGGTGTTAACCCATTTCATATATATTCTTTGTAAAATATGTACATAGTGTTTGAGAATTTCTCTTGTAAGTTATTCCAGGTTGGATGGTAGAGACTATGGTTAAATTAAATTGAAATTTTATTAAAGTAATCGTTGAATCGGTATAAGAGGTACATTAATTTTTCAGGAACACACCATAATGCTCTGCCATATGGGGCCTCGGGTGTGGGCATAATCTGATTTTAGAAGGCCAAGATACAACCAAAATTTCAATGAAACAATAGCAGAACTTGTTCAAAGACAGGCATTTCATTAAATGGACCTAAATTTATATAATCATAATGAAATGAACAACTACAAGTTTCCTGTTAGGCAAGTGAACACTGCTTATGACAAGCACAGGATGACACAATGGAAGAAAAACTACTCTTCAATAGCGAAACTATGCTGCAACCTATGAAATGTAAAGCAAAAAGCCAAAGAAACGCTTACCACAATTGCCCCAGCAGGATCTTCCTGCCAGTATAAAGTACTTGCAAGGATAGCAGCCTTTAGACCAAATATTGTACTGGTGATCACATCAATGAAGTGATCTTGACAATATGCCTTCACAAAATCTCATCAGTAAAACTTCGACAATAAATTACAAACTTCACAAGAGTAATTGAAACTATATTCCCGATCACCCAATGCCATTTCTCACCAGTTGGAGATAAATCATTCTCCTTGGATCTGTCGAATAGACAATCCCAATGTAGCCATGACTGAAACGAAACCAGAATTCCCACTGGCTGCATGCGTTTCTTCCCAATCGGATAAGGGTAAGGATTTGGTGACTCCACTCCATTTTAAATGCAGTGAATCAAATAATAAAGCCTCTTGGAACCTTGTTGCGCTCTTGCTTGGATAATAGATCTCAAAATCCATAAAATTACCATTTTCATATACTGTAAATCTTCCCTGAGCTTCTAACAACTCATATCTTGAAAAAAATATAAATAGGCAGATCGCAGCAATTTCTTGGAAAGATTGATCTTTCCATACATATGCGTTCTAATTGGCATATGATCAATCACTTTCAGCGTTTAGGACAAGTCAGCACTCAAAATCAACCTTGGTTTTGTAATGATTTGTTGTGGGAATCAGCCGTGTTAGTGGGAATCACTTCAGCTTTCTATATAGCTGCCTGAGTGCCACTTTGGTTACATGCCGTTTTCAAAGACCAAATATCATATGCCAATAAACTACCCAGGCTAAGTAACAATTTACTGAGAGATAAGAATTACACATGTAAGTAATATTCAATATTTCCAGACAGAAGATTTTCGGATACAGAAGAGTAAATGGAGACCTCTGGTTAGGGTTTGCACGATGGTGGACATGTTTTTCTGGTTTTTGGCCTTCGTTTACGGCTCTTAGCTCTTCTCAGTGGTTTACTTGGAGTCCACTAATCATCTCGATTAGTCTTCGATTAGTCTAGTACTAACCAAGTCATAAAAAAAGTGGGAAGGTTTTCTTCGGTTTCTTTATTCGGTTTTGACTCTCTGCTCCGTTCCGTTTTTTTCTCTGTTCAAACATGACTGGTTAGCGATCTTGGAACATTTACACTGTTTCCGGTAACTCGTCGTTTTTTGCGCGATGGTTGCTGGTACCTTGCCGGTTTTGGACTCTATGATGTCATCCATTAGGGTTTCCTCTGACGGGACGGGTTTTACCTCTACAACTTTGTCGGAGGACGGACCTTTGGTCTCCAAGTTGGTTACACCGGGAACCTTTTCCTGCTTTTCGGACCTCTTACGGGCTAACCCTAACGTTCTGGTGGAATGTGTTGGTATTTCGAAGGGGATTTTGCGGTCTGGGCATTCGGGTATGCCCTTATCTCAGTCGGCTGGTGGGGAGGATGTTACCCTGCTTAGGCCCGTTCGTTCTCCAAGGGCGGGCTAAAGTGAGGCGGACATTTCAGATTTTGTTCCTCGAAATCCGTTGACTGGGGTTAGGGCTCACAGACGGCGCAAACTTAAGCTGGAGAAGGTTAAACAAGGCAAGCTCTCCTATGTTTTGGGAAGGGACGCGACCTTCAATATTGTTTTAGGGCTCACTAAGCGAACCTGCTTGGGAGATTCAAATTCATAAGGCTCTCGCAACCCGAAATCATTGAATGGATGGGTAGGGTCTGGAAACCAATTATCCAATTCACCCCCTGGGTGAACATGTCTGATAATGGATGGCTTAGCTTCCACTTTTTGACTGGGCAGAGCCTCCACCTAATTGAAAGTTGGTTTTGGGTTATCGGAAAAGGTTCCCTTGTTTTCTCTAGGTGGCATTCTAGTTTTAACCTTAGGACTGAAAAGTCGATTAAGAGGCATTTGTGGGTCATCCTGTCAGGCTTCCCTCTGCAATGTTGGTCTTTCGGGGATTTTATGATTGTTGCTAATTCCATCGGCTGGTTCATTTTAGTTGAAGAAGCTACTCTCCTTGCAACTGATAGGAGGGGGCCACGAGTCCTGGTGGAGATGGTTACATAACAGGGTTTTCCTGACGAGATTGAGTTTTATTGGAATGACAGGGTTTTCACTCAACAACTGGACTACTGGCGAGTCCCTTTCTAGTGTTTTAATTGCCATAAGACTGGTCATGTCAGGGACTCCTGCACTGGACGTTTGGAAGATCAGTTGATTGATGAACCAGAACTCTTTGCTGAGTCTGCACATTCGAAGGATTCAGATACTTTGGTGGCTCATTCTGTCCCTCTCGATTACTCATCGGCAATCGACTACCTGGGTAAGTTCAAAGACTCCATTCCTATTTTGAGAAAATTTATATCCTCTAAGGAGTTAAAGCTTTTACTGTTTGATGGTTTAGAAGACGATTCGGCTCCTACTTCCCCACCTTTTAATTGCCATAAGAGTCCGGTCGATAATGGTGGTGTTGGGGATGCCATGGTGACATGTGGACATTTAGAGGAACCCCCTTTTGTTTATGAACCTTCACTACCCTGCTTAGGGCATGGGGTTTGTTTGATCTCTTCTCCTAGGGTATAGGATCCGAGGGTTTCTTTTTCTACTCCTATTTCTGGTCAGGTTTCTTTAGACTCAATTACCTCTAAGGATGGGGGTTTGCAAAGAATCAAATTGCCGATTTATTTGGGTAAACCTGGAAATGATGATATCATCCCTATCTCCTCTATTTGCATGCAGAACGTTACCACTAGGAAAAAAAGGGAAAAAATTTGGGTCTGATAGCCCATTGATGAGTGTTGAGAATAGTCCTCCTTCTTTTGTGAACCGTAAACTATATGATGTCACTTCGGTTGGTCGAGTGCTTTCAATTCGGTCCCCAGATGCATCCTACCTTGAGGTCCTTAGAGCAAATATACCTCTGGATTTTGTTCCTTGATGCTCCTATTAACCCTTAATATCAGAGGGTTTGGTAGTGTTCCCAAACGAGCTTCCTTAAAACGATTGATCCACTCTTCTAAACTTGGCCCCATTCTCCTTCAGGAAACTATGGTTCCCTCCCAACAAGCTTGCGAAGTGTTTCTTAAACTTTTTCCTTTTTGGAATTGTTGTGCATGCGATTCTTTAGGTCTTTCGGGGGGTCTCTTATCACCCTGGAACCCTCTCACCTCTCACTTATCCTCCTTCTCTGCTGATGGAGGCATTCTCTTGGAAGGAAAATTCAAAGATCTGGATAGAGTTGTCCATGTCCTAAATATGTATGGTCCTTACAACCATAAAAAGGAATTCTAGGAAAATCTTTTTTTGAAGGGTTGTCTTAATGACCCTTCATTGATCCTTGCAGGTGATCTGAATCTCAATCTTTCACCTTTGGAGATTTGGTGTTCGGGTAAGAAGGAAGACCCCTTATCTGGATATTTCAGGGATTCTTTTGAGGCTTCTAAGCTCATTGATGTCACACCTGTTGTGATGGTACCTACTTGGAGTAATGGAAGAACTGGAAAGAGTGGCATTGCGGAAAGGCTTGATCATTTTTTTATTTCTGAAGATTTGAGTTATTTTTGGGGGAAATACAGAACTTGGTCTATCTCTACTGATATCTCGGATCACAACCCAATTTTTCTGGAGTTTGACTTGAATGCTCCTAAGAAGAGTTATCCTTTCAAGTTTAACCACAATTGGATCCTGGATGAAGGTTTTTGTGCATTGGTACAAGCCAAGTGGCTGGAATACTCTAAGAAGCCTTTTAACTCTGCCACTCTGTTGTTGCTTTATAAGATTAAAATGTTGAGGTTTGATGTGATTTGATGGAAAAATGAGATGAATAACAAGTTACAAGTTGATTTAGTTTCTATTGAGCAACGGTTATTTTCTTTGGGCAAGAGTGTGGAAGATATGTTTTATGATGATAGAAAGGCCTACAGGATCCTCTTAGAATCTAAAATGCAGAATCTTTTGCTTCAAAAAGAAGAAGCATGGCACCTGAAGAGCAGGGCGATCTGGATTCAAATTGGCGACAAAAATACTATTTTTTTCAGAATTATGCCAGCATGAGAAGGAACATTAATACGATCTGGGAACCAAATGACTCTAGTGGTATATCATTGAAGGACCAGTCCTCATTAGAAAAGGGTGATGTGGATTTTCTAAAAGGTGTATTTAGTACTGATGAGCGAGATACTCTCCTTGATCAATTAAAGGTTGTTGGCAAATACCCTCGCATCTTTCTTGAGGGGGTAGGAAATGCTATTTGTGCCCCAGTCTCTAAGGAGGAAATTCATTTGTTCCTTGATCATTTTGAAAAGGCTAAGAGCCCGGGACCTGACGGCTGGACAGTTGAGTTCTTCCTTCACTTCTTTGACTTAATAGGGGAAGAGCTTCTCAAAGCTCTGGAAGAAACGAGGATAAATGGTGTCGTTCCTGACAAGATTAACTCTACTTTATTACCCTTATCCTGAAAAAGGATAAGCCCACTTGCTTCAATGATTTTAGACCTATCTCACTATGTAATCTTCTCTATAAGATTATCACAAAGGTTATATCGAACCGGATAAAACCCTTTTTAGATGTTGGTCTTTCTAAGGATCAATTTGGCTTTATCTCGAACAGGCAGATACTTGATGCCATCGGTGTGGCCCAGGAATGTATACACTCTATTAAGAAGAAGAAGATGAAAGCCATTGTATTCAAGATGGACCTTAGGAAGGCCTATGATCGGGTGGACTAGACTTTCTTGCGTTTTATTTTACTACAACCTGGTTTACATGTTGAAGCTACAAATTGGATTTTGGGTTGTGTTTCTAGTGCAAACTATGTTGTTCTGGTCAATGGTCACCCTTCATCTTTCTTTAAGGGTGACAGGGGTCTACGGTAAGGTTGCCCGCTTTCTCCTTTACTTTTCTTGATGGTTATTGAGGGTCTTAGCCTACTCCTAAACCTTGCAAAAGAGGAGAAACATTTTATGTGCATCAAGCTTTCTCCAGAGTTATTTATTTCTCATCTGCTATTCGTGGATGATGTTTTAATTTTTGGTCGGGGCTACTTACAGGATTGGAGCTATTTTGAAGCTTTCCTATCAAGCTTTTGGTATGAAAGTTGGTCCACAAAAGTCTACTTTGTTCATCAGTTAGGATTTGGAACCTGACTTACTCTTTCGTCAGCAATTGGAATCACTTTTTTCTTTTCAGTGGCAACTCTTACAGGATGGTGTTAAGTATTTGGGCTTTGTACTTAAGCCTAATTGCTATACTATCAATGACTGGTTTTGGCTTATTCGTCTTACTGAGAAAAGAATCAACACCTGGGCATATCGTTTTCTATCTTTAGGAGGCAGATTACTTTTGATCAAATCTATCCTACAGAGTATTCCTGTATATTGGATGTCTTTGGCTATGGTGCTTCAGACAGTATTGGAAGGTATAAGGAAGCAAATGTTTCAGTTCCTGTGGGCCAGAAATTCTACTCATGCTAAATTTCATCTTGCTTCCTGGTATAATATTGCTCTACTGAAATGCCTCAGGGAGTGGGGTTTAAAACATATCTGTTGGTTCACGGATGCCTTGGGGGTGAAATCTCTGTGGCGTGCACTCTTTAGTAATAGTTTTTGGAGTGATATTATCAAGAATAAATATTTAAGATCCATGCTTCCCTACATTTGGATTCGTAACACTCTTGCTATCAGCTCGAATGCATCAGCCATCTGGAGAGGTTTATGCAAAATGCAACCTATCTTGAAGAAGCGTATTTGTTGGATTGTAGGCCGCGATATATGGGCATATATTGGTATCGATCCGATCATGGGGTTATATGATGACTTATGTCTTTCACCGCAGTTTCTTAACTCCCTTCATTGCAGAAAGATTGAGGTCCTTTCCTAGGTTTATATTGGTCGAGCTGACGGTGATTTTTCTTCAGCATGGATGTAGTCTGAATATTTGGGCCTTGTCGGCAGTGAGGCCTGTGAATGGCAAAGGTATGTGTTAAGACTAAAGGATGCCGGTATTCGTTTGTTGGAGAAACCTGATCGGTTAGTTTGGGACTAGAAAGATTCTAGTGGTATCATTTCTGCTAAGCATGCATATGACTTTCTGGTGTCTGAACATGTGATGAAGGAACCTTGTTGGTGGTATTCAAAACTATGGAATTGGAATAGTCCATTGAAGATACGATGTTTTATTTGGTTGTGTTTGGACAACAAGGTTCTCACGTGGGATAACCTATTGAAATGAGGCTTCATTGGTCCAGGATTTTGTATACTCTGTGCTAAAGATACTGAAATTGTGTCTCACCTTTTTTTGAAATGTGCATTCATAAACAAGGTTTGGAAAATTTGTCAAGAACTTCTGCAAAGGATAATTGGAATTATGACACTTTTCAGGATACTATGAGATGTTGGTTTCTCATAAAGTCCAGAGTAAGTGAGCTCCCTCTGTTCGTAATCTGGGAAGTTTGGAAGCATGGGAACTACTCTATTTTTGAAGGTAAACGGCCAAGTCATTCTCAGGTAGCCATTAAATCTATTGCCTTGTAAAGGGAATTCAATAGAAAGAAGGTTAAATCAAATCAAAGAACTCTTATCCAACCTCGCTTTGATACTTCTTATTCAGTTGGTTATTTTGATGGGGCTTAGAGAAAGGGCCTTTGTGGGGCTGGAATGGTGTTACATATCAAGGTGGGGCCATATATCAATATGCAGATGAGTGCAGGCTCGGGCACTAATACTCAGGCAGAGTTGCTGGCCTTATGGGGTATTTTGTGGATGGCTAGGAAGAGAGGTCTTCATATGTTACAGGTGGCAGGTGACTCCCAGATTATTATCAATTGGATCGCTGGAAAATCCTCTTTAAATGTCCTTCATCTAAGTCACTGGATATACAGAATTTTGGAGTTAAAGGAGTTCTTTGATCGGATCTCTTTTACCCATATTTTTCCGGGAATTTAACATGGAAGCTGATTGGTTATCTAAGGTAGTTGTAGGACATATGGATGGCCTTATTCACTATGAAGAGTTTTTGGATCATGTTCCTATTGATTAGGAACTTACTATCTATTTTAGACAGTTTCTTTTTCTGATCTTTAGTTGTGCTGGCTGTTTCAATCCAGGATGATGTATTTAGATTTTTGTGTCTTTATTTTTGATAGGATACTATGTTGCACTATAGGTTAACAGTTTGTATGTATTTGTAGGATAGCGTTAATCTGGACATATTGTATTTTTGGGGATTATGTAGAGCACAAAGATCCGCTTTATAAGCCATCTTTATGTGGTATCATATGATGTAACTTTGATTCCTTAAGAATATCAAGTTATGTTTTTTTCAATTTGAAAAAAAGGTAACAATTTACTCTTTCAACACGTTTAATCGTAGCATGGCAACAATGGGAAGGGAAAGTCAAACCTAGTCAAAGATTTGCCCTCTCAAATGTTTTAATGAAGCATTATTACATTGAAGAGACACTGTCGCATGTGAACATCGATTTGCACATCCAAAACTGTTCTACCTAATGACAAATACAAGGGAAACGAAAGCAACCAAATTGCCGTCGATTTTCCTCTTCGTAAAAATTTTCAATGAGAGTGCCCGATTGGGCAACGATTTTCCCTTCAAAAAACTTTTACTCATAATGCATAGAGCATGCAAATTCTAGGCAACAAACTCGGCGTGCAAATTGATTTAGCCATGCATTTTTAAAATGCAAGGAAGAAAATGCATCAAAATATGAGCTAACTATTAGGGGCCATATGGCCCATAAAATCATATCACAACTTGAATTTACTCATGATAACTAGTTTTGTCAATGTATCTACAACATTCTACAAGTATAAACTTTCTCTAATATCACCTTTCATCACCTACCATGTCTCAAATGAAATGGTACCAAATATTAATACAATTTTTCTTTACATGAAAGGTTAGGTTTTTTAGCCAAACAAATAATATTATTAGTATCACAAATGAATAAAATAGTTCTTTGGCATAGCCCTACACCTAAATACAATTTCATAAGCCTATTGGGCTCCTTATAGGTATGAGTAAACACCAAATATTCTATCATTGTAGTGGACAAAGTGACCATATTTTTTTAGTTGTTCGTCCAACTCACTTCTCCAACAAACAATTGAAACACACATGTGTGGGTATATCTCCTATCTATACGCCCTATGTAATCATAATCCACATAACCTTGTATATACATAGAGTGTGGGTCCCCTAAAACATAACTATGACATAAAATAGAATATTCATATGTACCTCACAAATACCTAAAGACACTCTCCATTATAGCCCAACTATCAAATCCAAGATTAGCCATGAATTGACTCAAGAATCTCATTGCTTGGGAAATGTATGGCCTAGTACAAACCATAGCATACATGAAACTACCATTTACACTAGCAAAAGGAACATAAGACATATTCTCCATCTTTTTGGGTGTTGTAGGACACTATTAAACTAAAAGCTTTGTTCCCATGAAAATTGAAACACTTAATAGTTTACAATCTACCATGAGAACACTGCAAGGAAAACACCTTTTAGTAGAGGTTTTTTGTGGCATGTTTTATTGTTATAGTAATGGGAAAAATTTATAAAATAAAACTCTTCTAAAACATGTGTCATTGGGAATGGAGGTTTTGGAAAGTTTGAAACAAATGTTCATTATAAATAAAAATCACTAGGTGGGTAGAGGTTATAGAAGTGTTTTAAAAGTGAAATATGTATGAGTGGACTCACATTATGACACACCAATGTATATCATTAAAAATGACACATTGGCAAGGTCCTACCCTAACCCCATTAAGTAGATAGATAGGATGCTATGTATTGCGACCATATCTATAAAATAAGGCACATGAATTAGACGCAGTGTGAAAAGTAATAATTGTAAGAAGGCTTACTATAAGGTTCCACCTAGTAGAAAGTTCATCCTTTAAAAAGTTCCTACGAGGTTACATAGAAATTATATAAAGTAGAAACAATGTTTTGTGAATCATATTGTAATTGGAGCTCTGCACAGTTGGAGGTTTCCCCCTCAAAGAGGAAATTAAACATTGATTTCATCAATAAAAGGTATTGTTATTTGTGTTAATATATTTTATAGAATCATCTATCATTGTGGTAATTCTATCATTTTCATTGTAAATCTTTTTAGATTATATTATTTCTAACTTAAATTTCATATTTTTCTATTAAAACTTTTGTAAGGTGGGTGGAGCGTTAGGGTCCTACCCTAACCCCCTTAAGTAGATTGATATGATTCTATGTATTGAGAGCATATCTATCATTAACACTCATGAAGTATATGTAGTATGAAAAACAATAATTGAAAGAAGTATTACTAGAAGGTTTTGCATACTAGAAAGTTCATTATCTAGAAGATTCCTAGGAGGTTAGATAGAAATTATATAAAGAAGTAGAAGTAATGTAATGAGATGTTTTATGAATTCTATTGTGATTGGACCTCTACACAATTGTAGGTTGCACCCTCGAAGAGGAAAGTAAACATGAGTGGATTCCTTTCATAAAATAATCAATTGTAAGGTGTTTCCCCACCTTAATGGTTTTCATATGAATATAATAAGAAGGTTTCCTATCTTATTCTTAGAAATTTATTTTGTGTTTTCATATTCAAATCAAAAGTACATAACACACATTAGTACATAGTTATGTTTTTGATGCTTTAGTGTTGCTAATCCTTACAATGCATTGATGCACATATATCTCTTGACCTCCCTTGTGTGCATAATTTAGCAAAAACTACCTGGTACATGTATATCAATATGTGTCGGTGCATATATTAAGTGCCTTGTATTATTGACAACAATGATTTTCTTGCTATATGTATTTGCACCGATGCATTTCATTTATAAAAGAATCGATGTGTACATTTTTATGAAATACACCAATGTGTATATTTTCATATGCACTAAAATGCTATGTACCATTGCTTATGTTGTTAACAATAACGGTATTGTTGTGATTTGTATTAGCATCACTACATTTTATTATAAAATCGTGGGTGCGTACATTTTTTTTAAAAAACGCATTAGTTTGTATATTTTCATGTGCACTAATTTTTTTTAAATAGTTAACAATATTGTTGATGAAAATGTTGTTGTTATATGAATCAACACCAATGTCTGAATGTTTACAAATAGAATGGTGCTTAAAAAATTTAAAGCATTGATGTATACTAGTTTATGCACAAAAATATATTGCAATGATAGCATTGACAATATCAGTGATTGAAACATTTTTTCCATCTTTAAAATAAACAATAACAACATAGTATACTATAAAACGATAGCTATATATTTAGAATGAGGACTCGAGTCATAGAAACTCATTTTTTTTGCATAAAATCACCAAAAAACAACCCCAAATCAAAAAGTGGTACTACTAGTAGCACCACATTTGGGGGGGGATAAATTTACAATTTTTTGAAAACCCCATCTGGTGCCCTTGCAAACAAAACCGTAAATCGACCCGTGAATCGAAAAGTGGTGCGATCGATAGCACCCCCTTTTCTTGGAGGGCCAAAATTACAACTTGTTTTATGTCATCCTCTTAACAGTTATAATCGTTGCAACAAAAATGCAAAAATCAACCTGTAACTAAGTGCTACCAGTGGCACCCTTTCCATTGTTAGGTTACTTTTACCTAAAAAAGTTACAATATTTACAAAAATTTAGAAAAATTAAAAATAAAACGTTAAATAAACATTAAAAAATGAAATAAGATAATAATAAAAAACAAACATTTTATGAAAAAATTCTAAAAAATTGGAAGAAAAAAAGAAGAAAACACACAAAAATTTCAAATGATAAATGTTAAAATACTTTTACAAATTTGAAAAAAAAAATGCAAAATGTAAAAAATTAAACAAAAATGTTTAAATATTAATTTTTTTAATAAAAGCTCAAAAACATTAAAACATTATAATGGGGTTCCCCTCCTCCCCCACACCACTCGACCCCTCTTCTCCCCCCTTCCCCCCGCTTCTCCACTCCACATAACCCGTCTCCCCTCCCCTCTTCCCCACCCCTTCCTCCCTTCGCGTAACCCCGCTCCCCTCCCCTCTTCTCCACCCCTTCCCCACCCCTTCCTCACTTCGCGTAACCCCGCTCCCCTCCCCTCTTCTCCACCCCTTCCCCACTCCACATAATATGTTACGTGGAGACCACGTAACCCCCCTCCCCTCCCCTCTTCTCCACCCCTTCCCCACTCCACATAATATGTTACATGGAGTCCACGTAACCCCGCTCCCCTCCCCTCTTCTCCACCCCTTCCCCACTTCTCATAATATGTTACCTAGAGTGAAGAAGGGTGGGGAAGTGGGGAGGAAAGAAGGGGGGGAAGAGGGTTATGTGTAGTGGAGAAGCGGGAGAAGGGGGAAGAGGAGACAAGCAAGAAGGGGGGATAGGGGTTACATGTAGTGGAGAAGGAGGAAAAGGGGGAAGAGGAGAGGAGCGGGAAGGGGGGGGGGGTGTGGTGGAGGCAGGGGGTAGACAGGTGGTGGGAGGTGCCATGATCTGAGAATCACGCCTCCCTCCCACCTCACTCTATCAACCCCATTTTTTAATGTTTTAATGATTGTTTTTTTAAACTTGTATAAAAAATGTAATTTTTTTTAAATTTTTTTTAACATTTTTCCTTTGTTTATATATATATATATATATATATACATTTTTTAAAAGTTTTTTAGTCTTTAGCATTTTTTTGTTGTTGTGTATTTTATTTTTTTTCAAAGTTTTTAAGATTTTCATAAAATGTATGGTTATATATATATATATATATATATATTTCAGTTTTTAAACATTTGTTTAACGTTTTATTTGTTTATTTAAAAAAAAAATTAATTTGTTTATTTTTCAAATATATATATATTTTTTTAAATTTTTTCAAGCAAATGTAACCTAACAACGAAAAGTGGTGCCACTGGTAGCACCTATTTTCGATTCATAGGTCGATTTTATCATTTTCGTTGCAACGACTCCGACTATTAAGGAAATTTCATCAAAAAAGTTGTAATTTTTTCCTTGAAAAAGAGGGGTGTTATCGGTAGGTGATCATTTTTTGATTCAGGGGTCGATTTATGGTTCCAAAAAAGTTGTAAATTTAGTCCCCCAAAAAAATTGGTGCTACTAGTAGCACCACTTTTCAAAATGAAGGTAAAAACAACTACTAAATGTGACCTCCAAAAAAATGAGAACTCATGCGGGTTCTCATTTTATAGTATACTGCATTTAACGCGTATACACACTAGTGTTTCTATATAATAAAAAAGCACTAGTGTGTAATAGAAATTTAAACACACTGTTTATTATTTATGAATGGCATATAGTCTTTAAAGAGTTCAAGAAATGCAATGCTTTGATATGTCAACATTTTCATTAATTGTTTTTTTCAATTAATAAAAGAAATCAAATCTTTTTTTATATAATATTATTTTTTGAATTTTGGGGTGGTAGGCGCACAGGGGATAATTTTTTATCCCGAAGGAAATATAGTATCAACTCTTTAATGTGGTTTAGGTATAGCTACTAACAATCAAGCAGAGAGATACACTCTATTCTTAAGCCTTGAGTAAGCCATCTCTCTTGGATTTCACTCCATTGTGGTTATTGATGATTCCTTATTGATCACCTCTAAAGCTAGACATCCAAAATATCTTATTAATCAACTCACTGAAATGCTTCAAAAGAGAATAGACAAGATTCTTCAACATTTCTCTAAATCCCAGTTCTT
Source organism: Larix kaempferi (assembly GCA_027924585.1). Taxonomy (NCBI): domain Eukaryota; kingdom Viridiplantae; phylum Streptophyta; class Pinopsida; order Pinales; family Pinaceae; genus Larix; species Larix kaempferi. The sequence goes on along the minus strand of BSBM01000464.1, from coordinate 19,065,320 downwards.
TCGTGTCCGACAACAAAACAATTCGCAAGAAGATAGACTTGCCAACAAAGCCACCCTTCTTCCTCATGGGTGTATTAAGCTAAATGGAGCTCAACCAACAATGTGTTGGCTACCGTAAGTTTATTTCCATATTGCATCATTCTAGCATTAAAGTTGTGCATTTAATTCAATCAACTATCGTTTTGGTTTTCAAGGAGGGGATAGGACATTTTGTATGCCATCTAGCATGACTGAGTACATGGGAAATGAATTCAAGGGGATGGCTTCCAACCATCCCACTTACTCATTCGAAAGACTCAAGGTAGATGTATCTATGAAGTTTCTCAAGACTTCTGAGATTGCACATATGGGATTAACCTTGACACATGGTGGTACCTTTAGTCATTCTTTCCATGCGGTTGTTATGTATTTCTCATACTCTTGCCATTTTCATCGTCATTTTTCTATGAGTAGTGATGAAGGGAGGAGGTTTGGGGAGCATAGTGATTTGGGGATGTTGTTGCATATTATTGGGAATTTGGATGCATTCTCCTTTGCACTAGGGGATTTGTTTCCTATAATTAGCAGTGTTTATTATGAGGAGGAGTTTTATCAAGATTTCATTTCTGGATATCATATACATTAATCCCTCCCTTTGTTTTGGGAAGTCTCAAACTCATGTTTAATGGAGAATAAAATTGTTATAGTTCTTGCAAAGCGAATAGAGGATACTCATTAGGGAATCTGTAGAAGTGTGACTACAATTTCAAACTCCATCAGCAACTATATAATATGGGGCATTGGCACTTCAATGGAGGGGTACAATTGGCAGGCGATAACGACACCGATGGACATAGAAAAGAAATTGTAGGATTTATATGAAGGCATGTGAGATACCCAAGTGGATATTACAAATATTTGAATCCAAATAAGGTGGATGAATATGCAACTGGAAGGGCTAATTGATGCAGTTCATCAATCAAATTCTCGTGTGCCTATTATGGATTCTCGCTTGGATTATGTTGAACAAGATTCTCAACATCTTGTTAGAAAAATAGGATCGCAGAGCAATAAAAATAAACATAAATGCAAATATAATCACACACACATTAGAAGAGAAACACATATATATCGTGGTTCACCCAACTTGGGCTACATCCACACTGAAGTTGCAGTCCTTATTATTATTCCGTCCAACAAAGTGAAGGGATACAACCTACAGCACAATCGCTGCACTTCCTCTTCACTGTCTCACACTCTCTCTTTCGATCTCAGAGATCTTTACAATGCATAAAACCTAATACATCCACCCTAGTCGTATTACAATATCTTTCTTTTATAGGGAAAATACAATGGGAAAAATACCATGGGATACTCAAAACCATGGGCCCACAAAACAGCTGGCGAAAACAACCCCAAAAATTTTTCTCGGGGGCTCCGCCCCCGCACCCCCATGACTTGAGGGCGTTTCCCCCAAACCCCCTTTTTCAGGGCATTGCCCCGAACCCCTAAAAATGCAAAATGGGTCTACAGTCCTCCGGGGTGCATGCCTAAGATAATATCATCTATGAGGCTGGAAGATCTGGCTCCACAACCAACAATCTCTCACTTGGAGACTGATCACAAGAACTCCACTGCTGCTGCTACACTTGCTGGACTTGGACTTGGAAAAGTTCTCCTCTTCACCTTCATGTTAGAAGGTCAACTGAAACCGAGCAAGAAATCAGTTTATCTCTGGTCACTACCTTTGTGAACATGTCTACAGGATTCTGGCTAGTATGTATCTTTTCCAGCTTCAACAGTTCATCTTCTAGAACAGAGCGTATGAAATGGTACTTGAGCTGTATATGTTTAGTCCTGGAATGGAATGCTGAGTTCTTTACAAGATGAATGACACTCTGGCTGTCACTATACAACCTGCTATCCTTCTGCTTCTTACCCACTTCCTCCATAAACCTCTGCAACCAAATCATCTCTTTACTAGCCTATGTAATAGCAACATACTCTGCTTCCGTTGTTGAAAGTACAACAATCTTCTGCAGTTTCGAAATCCAGCTTATTGCTGTTCCACCTACAGTAAACACATACCCTGTGGTGCTCCTCCTGCTATCCTTATCACTTGCCATATCTGCATCAACATATCCCTGTAGAATAGTGTCTGAACCTCCAAAACATAATGCCTGAGTGGTGGTACCTCTCAAATACATGAGAATCCACTGTACTGCCCTCCAATGTTCTTTACCTGGATTGTTCATATATCTGCTCACAACTCCCACTACATGTGCAATATCTGGTCTTGTGCACACCATGGCATACATTAAGCTGCCAACTGCTGATTGATAGGGAATCTTGGACATGTAATCTATCTCTTCCTGTGTCTTGGGACACATTTCCTTACTTAGAATGAAATGGCTGGCCAAAGGTGTACTAACTGGTTTTGCATTCTGCATTCTAAACCTCTCCAACACCTTTTGTATGTAGTCACCCTGAGACAATGTCAATTTGCGATTTTTCCTGTCTCTTGTTATTCTCATACAAAGGATTTGCTTTGCAACACCCAAATCCTTTATCACAAATGAATTAGCTAGCTTCCTTTTGAGTACATTTATATCCTGCATGTTAGACCCTGCAACAAGCATGTCATCCACATACAATAACAAGACAATATATCTTTCATTGTCTAGCTTCTTGAAATAAACACAGTGGTCAGAATGACATCTACTATAACCTTGTTCTGTCATAAACCTATCAAATTTTAAATACCACTACCTTGGAGCTTGATTCAAGCCATACAAACTCTTTTTCAACCTACATACCAAGTTCTCCTTACCTTTGACCTCATACCCTTGTGGCTGCTGCATATATATCTCTTCCTCCAAATCCCCATGGAGAAAGGTTGTTTTTACATCTAACTGTTCAAGATGCAAATCTTCTACCGCCACTAGACTTAAGATAGTCCTAATTGAAGTCATCTTAACAACAAGAGAAAATATTTCATCAAAATCAATACCTTTCTTCTGTGCAAACCCCTTTATAACAAGTCTGGCCTTGTACCGCTTCTTACCTCCTTCTTCTTCCTTCAACCTGTAAATCCATTTGTTCTGCAATACTCTTTTACCAGCAGGCAACTGAACCAGATCCCAAGTTTGGTTTCCTACTAATGAGTCCATCTCCTCATTCATGCCTTGCTCCCACTTCTTTCTAGTTTCCACCTACATTGTTTCTTCATAACATTCTGGTTCACCAGCATCAGTCATCAACAAATAATACATTGAAGGAGAGTATCGTTCAGGGAGTCTACTTAACCTGGTAGATCTTCTTGTAGTTGCAGGAGTTTCAGGTACTTGCTGTTGTTCTTGATTTTCTGGCACCTTTGGAACTTCATTTTCTTGAATTTCATCAAGTACTGTGTACTCTGTGGTTTCCTTTTCCTGTTTCTTTCCCTGCAATTGATCTTTATACATGACCTTTTCATTGAATATCACATCTCTACTCCTGATGATTTTTTTATTTTCATAATACCATAAGCGATAACCAAATTCATCAACCCCATATCCAATAAAGGTACATTTCTTGGATTTAGCTTCAAGCTTTGTTCTATTTTCTTTATCAATATGTACAAATGCTTCACAACCAAACATTCTAAAAAATGAGTAGTTTACCTTTTTATCTGTCCATGCCTCCTCTGGAATACCACCATCCAAAGCACTTGAAGGTCCTCTGTTTATTAAATAAACAACAGTATTTACAACATCCACCCAAAACTGTAAGGGCAACCCTGCATGCAGTCGCATACACCTTGCACGCTCCATGATCGTTCTGTTCATCCTTTCTGACACACCATTTTCTTGTGGTGTTCCCGGGACTATCTTCTTTCTACGAATCCCATTGTATGAACAGTAACTATCAAAATCCTTGCCGTAGTACTCACCTCCATTATCAGATCTGAGACACTTCAACATTTTCCCTGTCTCATTCTCAACCAAAGCTTTCCACTTCTTAAAAGTAGCAAACACATCAGATTTCTGTCTAATGCAATAAACCCAAGTTTTCCTAGTTGCATCATCAATAAATGTAACATAATAATGAGATCCAACAAGAGATTGTACCTGAGTTGGTACCCATACATCTGTATGCACTAGCTCTAACTTTTCATTCTTCTTCTGTTTCCCAACCCTGAGAAATCTGACTCTCTTCTGTTTTCCATAAACACAATTTTCACAGAATTCCAAACTTACCTGCTTCAAATATGGCACCAACTTCCTTTAGTGGAGAATCTACATCCCCTTCTCACTCATGTGGCCAAGCCTATGATGCCACAATGTTGTATCTGTTCGTGTGGAAGCTAAAGAGATAGAATGGTCAGTATTATGAGGACATAAATACAACGTACCTATCCTGTCTCCTTTTGCTATCACCATTGATCCTTTAGTGATCTTCCACTACTTTTCTCCAAATGTAGATAGACAGTCGCCATCTCCCAACTACTCTGTTGAGATCAGATTTCTTTTCATAGCAGGAATATGCCTAACATCTTTCAACAGCCAGTCAGTTCCATTCTTAACTTTTATCCATACCTTACCCATTCCAACAATATTACATGGCTCATCATCACCCAATAAAACATGTCCAAAATCGCCAGGAACATACTCATGAAAGTATTTCCTATGGGGTGTAGCATGACATGAAGCTCCTGAATCTACTACCCAATAATCACTAGTATTATCTAATGCAAGAATCAAAGCATCTTGTAACACATCACCTGCTACATTTGCTTCCTGGGTAGTTTCCTTCTGTGCATCTCCTTTCTTCTGTAGAGATCTGCAGTCTTTCTTTAGATGTCCTTTCTTTGCATAGTTCTAGCACTCTACTTTTCCCAGTCTAGACTTGGATCTTCCCGTTTTAAACTTGCCACGATTACCTTGGCTCTTTCCTCTCTCCTTTTGTCTTCCCCTGATCTCCATGGTCAACGCATTACCTGATGTCTCATCTGTGCTTTTTCTTTGCATTTCCTCGCTAAGAATAACACCAATAACATCATCAAATTTCAAGGTGTTTGAACCAGAGACAGAGTTACTTACAGCCATGACCAAGCTATTCCAACTTTCTGGCAATGAACACAAGATTAGAAGAGCCCTAACCTCATCATCAAAGTTCACACTTACATAACTTAGCTGATTTGTAACCGTATTAAACTCATTTAAATGATCAGTAACAGATCCACCTTCAGACATCTTCATATTAAATAAATGCTTCATTAGAAATACCTTGTTGGAGGCCGAGGGTTTTTCATACAGCTTACCCAGTGCGCTGATCAAACCCTTCGTTGTCGTTTCTTTTGAGATATTGAAAGCCATCGATGAATCCAAGCTCAGTCGTAATATTCCCAGAGCCTTTCTATCAAGAACCTCCCATTCTTCGTCCTTCATGGCCGCCGACTACTTTGCTCTTCCTCCCAACGATAGGAATAGATCCTTCTGGTACAGATAGTCCTCCATTTGCATCTTCCATAACTGAAAGTTTTGGCCGTTAAACTTCTCGAACTTAAACTTTCCTTCTTCCACCATTACTCCCACTCGAACCGAAAACCCTAGCTTCATGCAAGTTTATCTGCCAAATAAACCTTTGGCTCTGATACCAATTGTTAGAAAAACAGGATCGCAGAGCAATAAAAATATACAGAAATGCAAATATAATCACACACATATTACAAGAGAAACACAGATATATCGTGGTTCACCCAACTTGGGCTACGTCCACACTGAAGTTTCCAGTCCTTATTATTATTCTGTCTAGCAAAGTGAAGGGATACAACCTGCAGCACAACCGTTGCACTTCCTCTTCACTGTCTCACAGTATCTCTTCCGATCTCAGAGATCTTTACAATGCATAAAACCTAATACATCCACCCTATCCGCATTACAATGTCTTTCTTTTATAGGAAAAAAACAATGGAAAAAATACCACGGGATACCCAAAACCATGGGCCCGCAAAACAGTTGGCAAAAATAGCCCCAAAAATTTTTCTCGGGGGCTCCGCCCCCAAACCCCCTTTTTTCGGGGCGTTGCCCCGAACCCCTAAAAATGCAGAATGGGTGTACAGTCCTCCGGGGTGCATGGCTAAGACAATATCATCTATGAGACTGGAAGATCTTGCTCCACAACCAACACATCTCTCATCCTTTACCTACTATCTAGATGGACATCTTGACGAAGTGGAAGGGAATGCTTGAATCCATGATGCTGAAATTAATGAAGTTATGATCACCATGGGAAAATATGAGGATGTGGAGCAGACAATGTTTCAAAATTCAACACAAGTGTCATGTTTAGAATCCCATTTGGATGATGTGGAGGACAAAATCCATGTAAAAAAAGCTCAGGTCGACACCATACAGGTTATTGTGGACAGGAATGATGACCTTCTTGTTGCGCATTAGTCGCACACCACATACTATTTTGGTATTAAGGGAATTGAGGGTTCCTTTGTTCGGAAACCCACTACAACTATTAATTTTTCAAGCTCGGATGAACAAGAAAAAATGAAGAAGACCCAAAAGAAAATATTGAAGAAAATAATCAGGATTGGGTCATGATCAGTGCACATAGCTCCACCTAGTTTTTGTTGTTATATGGTATTTTTTTGTTTATTAATACTTGGTCAGATTATCATAATCTATAGTATTACGACCATCTATGGATATAGAGAATTACCTGCAGAAATATGGATGACTGTATATGGGGTTAACAATTGTTGCATAAACTATATAAGTTTTATATTTTGGATTGTTACACTGCAAACTTTTTTTATGTTGATTTATTTCAACGTTTTTATAAAAATCAACTATCTGTTTTTGTTACAATTTTTTTTTGAATTTGAGTTATTGTGTTTGAATATAATGATTACATTAATGTGTTATACCATTGGAGTGCACATTTATTCATTGTAATAATATAGATCATCCACATATCTAATCCATAATGTAGCATTTTACAACATTGGAAATCCAATGGAATAAAAAACTCATTTGATTATACATGAATAAAAGACCCTTTTCCATACAACATGGGACAACATAAATGTCCACGACAATCAAAATGTCAATACAAAATTATTACCCTTATTGGTAATTTTTTCTTTTCTGAGTAAGAGTCATAACTATTTAATTACTGAACAATATAGTTGTACATAGTGTTACAAAAAATGCTCTTTCAGAGTTGAGATGTTTCCCGAGTTCCCCATAGCATTAAACATCCCATCTCTTCCCAACCCGCAGAGAGATAAAACATAATTCTTCCATCCCATTACAAACCACATCCCTACAATTCCCTTTGCATATTCACGGTCCGACTACCCAAAGAAAAACCTTCTCTAGCATGACAAGCCCAGAACAATGGATTTACTACAAAAATTTTCTTTTACCTCCCATTACATATCGCCATATCCATTTCCTTACATAATTCAAGATGATTTCCCTTCCCTCTTTCGGTGCTTGAGACATAGGGTTCCCAAAACATACAAAAACAACCAAAAAGGTGTGACTAACAGACAATTATTCCTTACCCTTCTATCATGGCCAACTGTGTTGCGCCCTCACGCATGTTGTCCATGTCCTCTTGTGTTGGATTCCCACCATCCTCTCGATTCACGACATCCTCCTTCGCAGCGTCCTCCTGCTCATGCTCTGATAATGGTTGCATCGGCTCTTCATGCTCCAGGACATTCTGCACTGGGTCATACGGAGGTGATTCCTCCTGAACTTTTCTCTCTCCAAAAGTATCCTTGGCCAAGACGAGAACTCCATCTACATCCAACAGGTTGCGAAGAACATCCTCCTTTAGGTTTTTTCAGGACTTGAAGTAACACATCCCCAAAATATTTCCCTTTCTAACATTGTTTTAGATAACAACTTCCTCATGGGATGAATATCCCTTCTCATCCATTTGATTCTACATTTCTTCTTCCTCCATGGTAGAGATACATTTGTCCACATGATGTGGGACGTATTTCATGTACCACTTCTCTTCCTCATTATCCATAGCTGGTTTCCTCCTCCTACTTCTCCCACCCCTCATGTTCTTCACTCTTTGGCGGGGTTTCATTACAATCTCTCCTATAGATAGAACAATGAGCTTGTACCTTGGCAGGAGAACTTCAATTATGCGACGTTCCTCATTCTTCTCCAGGACGTGCCTTGTCCATATTCTTATATCCTATCATCCATTGCTCGAATTCGATTCATGCATCATCACATTCATTCCTGCAATAAAGCTAGGAGTTAATGTTCCCACTAGCTACAGTTAGCAGCCTCGCCACCACCAATCCACACGATTCTTGGGTACTCTTCTCCTTTGAACCAATCCTTCCACCATTTATGGCCCTTAAATACTCGCCTGACGCCTTCTAAGTTGTCCCTACTTTCTAACTATCCTCATTCTTCTTCTTCCCTCTCCTCGTACCTTCCCCACCTTCACATGCTCTACCTTAATTCCTTTTGCTTCCAGTTATATCTTTGTTTCCCAACACGTCTTCCTCCTCATGTTCTCCACGCATCCTTTATTCCCTCCCCACACGTCTAAACTCTTGGAGCACGTGGGCTGGGTTGACACCCGCATCTGGGGTTTCCATGTCTAAGGCTGCTAGTTCCTCACACTTGATTTTTAGTTCTTCTTCCTCTAGATCTTCCCAATCGACATCCTTCATGGATACCCGATAGTTGACACTATGATTTGTAATTATATCAGCCAATTTTGGTGCTTTCATTTTAATATGGTTAAAATCTATTGTGGTAGCCTTCGTTAGTATTTCAACTAAGAGCTCCAGTCAAGTTTCAAGTCTCCAGTTCTTTCTTAATTTGGTTATGTTTGAGCTCAATTGAATATTTTCTACCATTTGAATGATAATCTGTGAGTCCCCTTCAATGATGGCCGGTGTCTAGGGTTTCCTTATTAAGTAATTTATTCCTCCGATTAGGCCCTCCAATTCGGCCACATTATTCATGGATTCCCCTATATTCCCGCACAGGAGACCCACTATGTCTCCTTCGTTATTTCTGATGACTCCCCCATATCCTGATAGACCTGCATTACCTTTCGAGGCTCCATCGAAGTTTAACTTAAGGTATCCTTCATGTAGTTGTTTCCAAACCATCCTGCTTTGGATATTCCTTGATTTTGTTCTCATTGAAGGTATGCTTTCTAGGACTGAGTGAATGCCCCAATCCTTCATGATTCTCTTTTCATCGCTTTCAGCTTGCATATCCATCGCTCCCCATTGGGACAATTTTAGTGTCTACTTCACATAAAACTTCACTCTTGTCCTCATTTCTTCATCTTTTCTTCTCTTCCCTTCAAATATGCGTTTGTTTCTTTCCTTCCATATTTCCCACACCAAGAATCCCAGGAAAAGGTCCCAAATCCTATTTAGAATCAGGTTTTTGAAAGGTTGTTCTTTCCAGTCGATTAAGGTGTTGATAGGTTTTCCATTACATCTGCTTCTTCTTCTAAAGGTTGCTTCCCCTTTCTCCCAGGTTCTTGCTGCAAACTCACAATTGTCAAGCAAGTGGTCTATAGATCCCCCTTCCTTATTACACATAAAACACCATGTTGGTCCTACGAACCCCCTATTGACTAGATTCTCCCATGTTAGTATTCTTCTCCATATTACTATCCATACAAATAATGTGACTTTTGGCCACAGCTTCGCTTTCCATAACCTTCCCCACTTTGTATCTTATTTATTTTGATTATACCCTACATGTAGGCTTGTGGCTTCTTTTATATTGAACATCCATGAGGAGGAGAATCCCCGCCTTAATGTGTCCCATGTTTCTTGCACTTTAATCTTCCTTTCCTGTAGAGTATCCCATAAATCATGAACGTTCTCGTTAGGGATCCACTACTTCCACCACTCTACTTCCCTCCATGTCTGGAAGGACCCATCTAGGTTCCCCATCTTCCACATGCCCTTAACCTTAGTGAGATTGAGTCTTTCCAAGGTTTCCTACAGTATAGGAAGGTTTATTTTCTCTTCCAAGCTTGGGAGTTGTTTCCATGAATCCATGAAGAAATTAGCCACTTTCCCGTCACGAAATTCCCAGAAGTTGTATTTTTTAATTAATTCTCTGTTGTGTTGCATCGCTCTTCATATATATGAGGGCCTTGTTTTTCTTCTACATATCTGATTAGATTCTCTTTATCCCCATCTTTTGCATATTTAGCATGCCACATCTTCTTCCACGGTTCCATCTTATATGTGACCCAACGCCACGATATTTTTGCACCCAAAACCTCGTTTCTCATCTCTGGATCTCTGATCCCTAAACCTCCTAGCTTATTTGGGGTACAAACTATTTGCAATCCAACCAAATCCCATTTATGTTGTTCTTCTGATCCTCCCCATAGGAATGATCTTTGCAGATTTCTTATATTTTTTAAGACTTATTTTGTTGCTTCCAGTACTGAAAAAAAATACAGGGGTTGCGCTTGTAGGACTGACTAAACCAAAGTTAGCCTCCTATTTTAGGCACAGCAGATCCCATTTTTATCAATAAAAATGGGAGCCCCACTTTTATTTCTTGTTTGTTTGCATTTTCTTTTTTGTATTTCACCATTTATTTTCCTAGATCTCTGGTATTATTTGGATTATGTCCATTTTTACTGATCTCTAGCTTATATTTGTTTTTTTATTCATTTGAGTTGGTTCCATGATTTTGGTGGCTAACTTACCATGTTATCCTTCACATTCCCCACCTAGATTTGGTCTTCGTTGCATAAACTGATCATTCGAGATGATGGCTAGTTATTAGCTTCATTCTGGGCTTTTGAGTGATCTTATGAGTTTAGATATTGCATTAGTGTGATATTTGAATTTGATGGAATTTTATTTTAACTTTTGCATGCCTAGAATCATAATATAAATATTGTAAATAATCTTAGTCTTTGGGTTTGTTTGCTTATATTAGTTTAATATTTTTAATGTTTAAATTAAGCTTATTTAAATCTTTTAAATATTTATGGTCATGCTTTGAATTTTATTAAATTAAGTTGTGTATTTTATTAAATCCATATATTTATACACAATTTGATTTTATCAAAATTAGAAAGACACACATGTTTTAGTTTATATGAGTTGTAATTTCTCTAATTTCCATGAGTTTTTTGTTATTTGGGAATTAGTGGGATTAAAGTTCAATATTCAGGGATGTAAAATTAGTTTGACCATGGATAAGTCTTTCCATCTCAATACGCTAATTTGATCTTGAAAATACAATTTCTATTTTTCCCTTTTGCAATTTAAGAAGATTTTTATTTATTATTGTGCAAAAGGAAATATCATTATTCTTTTCTTGGTGTTATATTCTTGGAAAATGATTATGTTAGAAACCTATTTATGAGACTTATTAACTCTCCTATATTATATGATTGATTATTTTCTTATATACGTAACGCAATTCACAATGCAGAATGCGAAACATTTAATTTGAATTGTTATATTTTAATGTTTCCGCATTTCCGCAATACGCAATTGTGGATTGCGGAAGGTAAAAATTTTCTCATTTTAAAAAAAAACATTTCGGCAATTTGCATTCAGCAATGCCGATTGCGGAAGGGAAAATAAATTGGTCACTTTTTTTAAATCATTTCGTATTTCAGAAATTTTAGAATTTCTACAATTTTAGAAAATGCGGATTGCAAGTCACTTTTTCAATTTCTCAAATTTTCATTTCCGCAACCCAATTTTTCGGACCCTAAGTTTCTCTTATGTTATGTTTTAATTTAGTTTCGGGTCCGTAAATTTTAGTAATTTCATTTTTACTTAGAGTTTTTAATTTTGGTTTTGATTTTGTTTTCCATCGATTTTGATTTCTTTAAATGTATTTTTCAAATTCTAAGTTTCCTCCCCGACATTTGATTTCCCATATTTTGGGAATATTGTTTTTGGATTTTTTGTTTTGGTTTTATTCTTTTGGAAAATAATTAGTATGGGATAATGGATTTAATTGTTAGATCAATGGCCACAATTCACCCAACAATGAAATCCAAGACACGGGTTTTGTGAAGAATATGCCCTATTAACTTATAATGAGCATAATACTCAGAAAGTTCTTCATTTGAGACATCCGACTAGTTTTTCAAAACGGAATTTCTCAGATTTTTCTCGTGGACGAAATTGCTAAATGGAACAACTCAGCTAGTTAGCTCAACAATTGGGGAAACTGGTCTGATCTTCTCCTGTTATTTATTTTGTATAAATACCTACCTTCTATGCTATGAGGAGGGGGGGGGGTATCTTAGGAGAGAAAAATTTATTTCTTTCTTTGTAATATTTTTTTTTTATGCATTTTTATGCATATAGTTTGTTATTTGGATCAGTGGATGCCTACTCTGATTTTTCAGCAAGCTAGTTCATTAGATATGGAGATCTTCTATAAGGTTTTCATCAATTCATTTAATAAATTGAATTTGGTTTGTTTTCTGAAATTTATTTTCAGAATATGTTGATTTTCATCTTATTTTCACATTATGTTTCCTATGTTTAGATCTCAGAAGTTACTTTTAATTGCAACATGAGTCATTTCCAATCTGTGATGAGCAAAACTCTTGATTTGTCCTGAGTTTTGATAATTGCATAACCTCTAATGTTTTATGACACTCAAATTGATATGAATATGATTTGTCAGCTTGATAATCAATTGGATACTAATTAAAATTAATATTTTTCCCTTTTCAATAATCAGTTTATGAAAAAAACATTTTTGTTTTCATTTTGTTAGTTCTATTAGATGATTATTTTTATCATTTATCATAGATTCACAGATTGACATTAATTGGTTATCACAATCACATTTAATAAATTACACATTAAGTTAGGTTTTCATTTAAGATCTAGTTCCAGTCATGATTCAAAGTCTCCTCTTTGAGGAGCAACCATCGCTTAGCGGCTAACGGAGCCGTAAAACACGTCGAGGTTAGTTATAACAAACAACTCGAGGATAGGGTAATCCTTGCGTAAGATTATTCGAAGCCTTCGGCTGGGATATCTCCCTTACGTTGTTTCTTGGGGTACTTCCACCACATCTGAGGCTTCAACACCTCCCTGGAAATTTTAGGGATCTCAAATTCCAATTGGATAACGTGTCTTTCATTTTGTCCAGCAAGTCTTGCCACAAGATTTTTTTAATCATTGAATCCAAGAGCAATGCTCCTAGGTATTTAGATGGGAAAACTCCTAACATGAAACTTAAAATTATGAGTATGTTTCCTTGAGTTATCCCCAAAGGGTTGAGAAAAAATACCTGGGATTTCTCTATGTTGATCTCTAGCCCACTGGCTTTAAGGAAGTCTTCAAATACCTGCTTGAAAGCTTTGGCCTCTTGAATAAAAGATACTCCCATTAACATTGTGTCGTCCATGAATTGTTGGTGTCTTTGAACCTGCTCTTCCCCATGTAGGTGCGGGCCTTTGATCACATTGTCTCTCACTCTGGATTTTATGGATCGTCCTAGCCCTTTCACCATTAGCACAAATAAGAAGGGAGATAGAGGGTCTCCCTTCCTGATTCCATGGGAATATTTGAAGGTGGGAGATGGCATCCCATTCACTAATATTGAGAAAAAATATGAATATGTAAGCTTCATAATCCATCTAACCCAATTTTCATGGAACCCATATGCCATCATCATTCTTTCCATGAACTTCCAGCTTAGTTTGTCATAGGCATTTAAAAGATCAATTTTAATTAACATGCTTGGGGTTGTCTTCTCCTTTATAGAATGGATTGTTTCATGCATGAGGAGGATACCGAATCTATCTCCCTTCCATGAATCCTGTTTGTTCCCGGGATATTAGAAGAGGCATCAAAGGTTTCATCCTATTCACTATGACTTTTGATACAACCTTGAATATGAGATTATATAATGCAATGGGCCTGATTTTTTTTGGTTGTTCCACCCCACTTTCCTTAGGGATTAGGGATAAAAAGGTCGAATTGAAGGCTTGCAAAATCCCTTTAGTTCTCCTTGAATCCTCCACTATTTCCAAAACTTCATGCTTCAACATCTCCCAACAAGATTGGAAAAAGTTGGTGGTAAAACCATCTGGTCCTAGTGCTTTACCACCCTCTATCGTTTTAACTACTTCCTCTAGTTCTTGCATCTCTATGGGTCTCATAAGAAGTTCATCTTCTTCCGGCGTGACCAAGTCAGGAATATTTTGTACCACTTTTTCAATAGAAAGAATTCTATATTGTTCTTGTTCTTCTAAAATATTCTTGAAGAAAGAACTCAGTTCCATTTCTATTTCTCCCTATGTTTCCACAATGTTTCCATCTTCCATTTTGAGGTGATTAATTTTGTTAGCCTATCTATATTGAATAACTAACTTATGGAAGAAATGTGTATTTCGGTCCCCTTGTTTGAGCTAGTGATTTCTTGATTTGTGTTTCCACAATGTTTCCTCTTGGACTTCTCTATTGTCCAATTTCTCTAGGAGTTCATGTTCATTTTGCTTCCTCTCCTTATTGTATCGATTCTCCTAGATTTTCGTCTACAAATTTTCTAACTTCATTTCCAATTTTATTTTTTTTAGTGAATATGTTTCCAAAGGATTCATTATTCCATTTATTTACCTTTTCTTCTATATACTTCAATTTTTTTTGGAATTTATACATCAAGGATCCACTTGGCAGAAGAAAATCACTCCACCACTGATGAACCTGCTCATAGAAGTTGGGATGCAGGATCCAGAACTGTTCAAAGCGGAATGGTTGTCGGATATGTTCTCCCACTCTTCCTTAGTCAAGGCATATGGGCCAATTATCCAACCCTGCTGCTGGAAAAACCAAAGCATAAATTTATCCGCTCCCATCAAGATCGATTCAGAAACTAAGAATCGATCTAGTCTCGCTGCAATTTGTTTGTCTCTCGTGTGCTTATTGTTCCAAGTAAACATATTGTTGGATTTCTTGACATCTACAAGTTGTAATTGATCTATAACTTCTCCAAATATGGTATTCGTCCTATTAATTGTTCTTATTCCTCCCTTTTTCTCCTCTAGATATTTAATTAAGTTAAAATGTCATATTATCCAATGTCTCTGCCCAACCCAAGCGCTCAAGTTTTCCAAAGAGGATAGAATCCCTTCTTTCAGTGCAACCTGGTATGGCCTGTATACATTATAAATTATGCCTCAACACAAGTTTCGATCACATGGAATTAAGTTGAGATTATATATTTTTATGCTACAAAATTATACATACTTACTTCATAGGGGTTCCACCATATTACCAGTCCTCTCGACATTCTTGTTGCATCAATGGCTATTATATCGCTTCCTCTCCATATTTTCCTTCCAACTTCCTTCAGTTCGTCTTCAGAACATTTTGATTCCTATACTAAAATCACCAGTGGTCTTTCTCTGTCAATCTTTCTTTTGAGGATTCTTCTTTTCCTCATGCTATTCAACCCTCTTACATTCCACGATACAATTTTCATTTATAGAGATTTGGCGATGGCTTTGAAGGAGTCATTGATGGTTGGGTACTGACCCGAGGCCACTAGCTTTTCCCCCATATCTTTGATACTCTATTGGTTTGTTCTTCATCCTTTCTTATCCCCTTCCATTTTCTTATCACTGTCTTTTAGGGTTTCTAAAATTTTCCCTAATTTATTCGATGGGGGAGTTTTAAGAATTACATCTCTCAACTGACGAACATGTTGGAATGTAATGTATAATGTTTCTAAATTTATGCAGGCATTCTTGATTCCTTCCAAATCTAGATCTCCTAATTCAATATCTTTATTTTCTTCTTGTTGCATTTCTGTGTCATCTCTCCCCTCCTTTTCTTTCAAATTCCTTTCTATTCCTCCCAATTCCTTATCTGGTTCATTTTTTTCTCCTTCGCTTTTTTTTCCTTCTCCTACATAGCTAAGGTCAACAACTTAGTTCAACACCTCGAACTTATTGGAAACCTGGGGTTTTTTATGAATATTTGACCTATTCCTCTCCTTGCATGGTGTTTCCTGTTATTTACCTTGCTAAATTGCTCTGCATCCTTCTCCTCCTTATTCTTCGCTTCTGCTGGTGGTGAGTTAAGGGGACAATCCCTGAATAAGTGATCATGTTCATGGCATCTTCTGCACCGAAAAGGAACATTTTCACAATCTAGTGGCTACCTCCATTCCTCGTCTTCCCATGACAAGTTTATCGCTTCTGGAAGCTCCTTAGATAGGTCCATGTAGACAACGCATAAGATGTATATTTCACCATTTTTTTTTGTTTAGAGGCTTTGACAAATGAGCCTATTGCATTTCCTAAATCTTCTAGAATCTCCTCTCTCCAATATTCTGTTGGTAGATAATACAGGCAAATCCATATTGGCACTACAGTTAGGTCTTCCTTATCCAAGTTGAAGCACTCCTTCCATGGACAAAGGAATAATCTTTATGAGTTGAATAAATAAGGTCCTCCGTCCATTACCCTGTTCCTATCTTCCACACTGAGGAATATTATTGTGAAGAACCCCTTTGATCCTAATTGCAGGTCATAAGGGATTCCATGTCCCATTGATCCACCATGTTAACGTCTTCTCCACTAGCCATATACCAACAAATTTACCGATCATAGCTGATAGTTTTAAACCTTAACAGTGCAGTAAAAACTCATACAGATTCTTAACCAATAACAGAAAATACACAATGGCACACACATAACACAGAGATTTTCACCTGGAAACCCTTAACCGGGAAAAAACCAACAAAACTTAGAGCCGCACAAATCTTTTCATTATATGTTTTCTTAACCATTTACAATACAATATATAATATTCGCAGCATCTAAACCCCTAATTCATTTAACCAAAATTAGGTTACAACCCTAATCCCTTTACCAGGATTAGATAGAATACAATGGGGAGGGGATCGTGGTGTACACGCACCCACCACGTGAAGAGATATAACACACTCAACAATAGCATGGTATTTCATATGTTGGATATGTGCTCTGAGTCCTTCATATTTTATTTCAACTGATGGTATTGTAGCTATCTTTGGCATGCATTTCCCTAGTCTCCTTGTTTCCATCTTGGCTTTCTGTTGAATTCCTACCCTACTCGTTCCTTATCCTCCCGTCCCTAGGGAGATATCCATCTCTTCCTTAATTTGAACTCCCTTTCCTTTTTTGGCTTGGGTAGGGTCCATGTCCCCCCCCTGTCGGCACATCCATGGTGCCTTCTTAGTGCCATCGTCCCCTACCAGCTCTGCTACTCTTACTTTTAGAAATCCTCCCCACTCACAAAACGCTAAGCCTCCTTCTAAACCAGTCACCCTCCTTCATCAGCTCTGCCCTTCATTGCACACCCACCCTTATTGGTAAATTTTTGTCATCTAGTTGGGACAATATTTTCTATTACATTAATCAAAATGTCCAATTTTCACAGACAAACATTTCAAAATATAAAAATTGCAACAACATTCAATTATATTGATCATCATTCTTCACTCAAACTATTGTCATTGATTGATTCTAGCATGCCTCATTTCTTCATCACTTGCTATGGCAATATTGCACCTAGTTTATTTAACCAAATGTTTTGTGCATTAGCTTGATTTTGTTCATCCTCTTCGTTTTTCATCTACACACATAGAAATAAGTGTAATGATTATATTTGCATTTATAATATAATATACATGATTGTGTAAATTGAAAAATGTACCATAGCAATAAGTGACTCACACTTAGTAAACAATATTTCAAATTCATCTTCATGTCATCTCTCAACAACTCTTCTATTGGCTCCAATCCATACTTTGTTTCCAACAATTTTTATAGTCCATGACAAAGCATTCATATGATTAATATAAATGTTTGTTGTTGTTCCAATAATTATAAAATGAAAGAACTAAAACAATATAGTTATTTACAAATTGCATTATTAAACTTTGTTGCCTCAAACATTTACTTACAACCCATACATAACCTAATTCCAATCAATTATTTAGATTGTATTTTTTTATGTTACTTGCTATTAGAATACATCCATGGATGAGTGTAAATTAATTAAAATAAAAAGACTTTAAAAACATGAAATCTTAAAGTAAATACAAGTATTCACAAACTTTGCAATCAACCATTTTCTTCATTGTCATCCTATCTTATGTGTTGAATGTATTCCATTTTGTTTTCTTTCCTACAACAAAACAATTGAAATTGGTATTTCATGTGATAATTAAATTCCATGTATAGAAAATAACATTTCAATGATTTATGCGTTTGACATATGTTATTTTTGGGATGGCTCCACCTACGATGCAATTATGTTCATTTCTTTGACCATCCTCTTGTGCACTTATTTGACATCGCTACTACCATGTTTTAGATATCACCTTGTTTGTCCTTTGGAATTTTCATAATCTTCATGAAAAATGAAAAGCACAAAATAAAAGCTTTTAACATATATGAAATTAAATATAGTTGGAATATTAATTTTGTATTTTTTGGAGTAGTATATGCATATTATATAACAATAAAAAATTAGGAATAATACTTTTTAAATGATTCATTTTTTTATTGCATGTTTTTATTGCAAATCTAAAAGGTTGCATTGACCATTGCCCTGAAAATGATTCTTGTAAATTATATATAACTTTATTCTTGGAGTCATTGGATTTATTTTTGGACACACATTAACCAATACACATCATCTAAGCCTCCAAATAATTCAAATATATTAATTTTATATTAAAATTTCAAATAATCCACCTTCTTCTCTATTTGGGATGTGATCCCATTGTTCTTGTTGTAACAAGTTTTTTTCCTTGAACTTCTATGAGACATATTCTATCAATAAAATACCTACATCATGAAGTATAGAAACTATGAAATATGTTTCAAAAATAAAGCAAATAATTTAATACTAAATGTTTTAAGTTAATCAGTGTGCATGAAACAATAATACTCACCAATATGGCAATAACAATAATACACACTATTATCTATTTGGATGACAATATAAGTTTTTAAAATAGTAAATTAAACTCAAGTAATGTGTTATACAATAAAAACACAATGGTGCATACTCTTTTTAAATGTTGCAACACCAAACTATAAATTCTTTGAAATGCAAACTATCATGGTGTTCTTTTATGATAAAAGGGAACTAGTGAGTTTTATTGTACAATCCATCGACGTTTTTTTACACTCTAAGACCTTTCCAACAGTGCAAGAATCACCTCAATTAGTGTCCATATGAGGAAGTTAAGCCTCTCGCAAGTTGACCTATCCAATTGACCTCCATAGTACCGAGTGAATTCCACATCATCTCTCGTTCCCCACACATGTGGAGATAGTCAAGTGTGGAATTTTAAGAACATTCTAGAGGGTATGAAACCCTAATCCCAAGTGGGAGTTGAGGCATGTACAAAACCTAAAACGAACTTCAATACTTGGGGTGTAGAGAAACCTGATAAGGCATGTAGCAATATTTGGGGTTCCTACCCAATAACTTGCACATTGGGGTCAACTTCCAAGGGTGGAGCAGTATCTTCCACTTCTAGTTATAGAGTATATTCCATTGTTATGTCTTATAGGTTCTCATGTGGTGATGCATATAATTGGAATAAGTTTTAAGTTCTTTTCATTTATTCCCTCTGAAATATTTATCATCACAGCTATAGCAAAGTCCAAGATGTTGATGTTCATCCATTGCATATGGGGATAAATTTTGGATTGTTAATGGCTATGCGTTGGAATTGTTGAAAGGAGGATCCATGGGGGACACAGTGTGAGGCTGAAATGAAGGTTTAGGTTGGGCATTGATCACCATTTCAACTTCTTAATATCTATCACAAGTTTCTAACCATGCTGTGGGGTGCTATATAATGACATGTTCTTGGATTGCCTTCCTTGAGGCCATTGATGAAGAATTCCCTGAAAAAGGAATCAGATAGGCCCTTTGTGCAGATGGCCAATTGATAAAATGTTGTAAGATAGTCCAAAACTATGTCATTCTAGAATATTTTGGTCAACCTTCCTAGGTAGTGAGTGTCCCTTTCAAAACGCTCATGAAGGATCTTTAAAGATTGATTCCAAGTAACATAACATTGATAAGATTTATGGTACCATTACCACTAATTCCAATGTCCTGAGTCAAGATATAAGATTCCCACTTTGATATCTTGGATATTATCCTTAATACTATGAAGAGAAAAGTAGTGTTCTGTTTGGGTAACCCAACAAAATGAGGGATCTAAACCATAAAATTTATGCATTCCCACCTTTGGGAATTTGTGCCATGAGATGTTATCCTTAAATCGTGGAGATCATGTTTTTGGGAATAGATTATAAGATCCTTGTTCTTTGTTAAAAAACATCTTTGGACTAATCTTATGGTGTGGTATCTAGACTCACATGTTTAGTGAGGATGTTCAACACTTGTATTTGGTCAACCTGGCCAGTCAAGGTGGATTTGGTCAACTATATGTTGTAGGGCCATGGTTGGTATTGCAATATGATTGGTGTAATTGGGTGGATCCTTTGTTGGGTGCTCCATGATTTTATGGTTGAGGGTGTGTATCGTGGGACCACTTATGCTCATAAAAGTATTAGCACATTTTTATGTCAAAATGAACAAGAGATAAAGAGTATTCTTTTGGGAGGTATTACCAAATAAGGGATGGGCAGGTCCCCACAAAAAGGTTGTTATATATGTATACCAATACGATCATGATGATGAAAGTATTATTTTGAGACAGGTCTTGAACATGGGTATTGTTGGATCCTAGACTCTTATGCTCAAGGAGTATTACTCCCTGTGGACTATTATTTCAATAATAGAATTTCCAAATTTCTTATCGATGCAAATATGTAGGGTTTTCACTAGATAATCTCAAAGAATAGGCTTACTGCACTAACAAAATATCCAAATTCTTTATGGATGCAAAGATGTAGGAATTTCATTGGCTAGTGATAGAGGGAAGAGCTTTGGGGGTTCTAAGGAGAAGGTATTTTCAAGTGTTATATCTCCCATATACTTGTAGAGTCCTACAGTAGTACTCGACTCAATATCTCAGGGAACTAATTAAGGAGGTTCAACTATGCCCTTAGCCATACTACCGAAATACCTAGGTAACATAAAGTAATCTTCCCGAGTGTTGTGCTTGGTGCCACTATAGAAACAAGACAATTGATCATATAATATATATCCAGTGTTATGCTTCCTAGGAGACTTCTGCTATACCAAACAGTACATGGAAGTGAGATTCTATATACATGTGTTTTCTGATGTGGCACTACTCGAAGGAGTTCCAACAAAGGTTGTAATGGTGTCCAACAATGTGAATAAATACCAATCGTATTATCCGTAGGTATGCTTCCCCAACCATAGGTTTACTCACTAAATGATAGATATATGTGTTGTTTAAATATTCTAGAAAGCATCTCTAGCTTAAAACAAATCTATGAAAATTTTGGAGGCATGATAGTTCAGGAAATTGTTCTAATACCACTTGTGGTGGTATTAACCCTACATACTATAAAACAACAAGAGATAACGAGATAAAAAATGCATGAAACATAAGTTTATATTGTAGAACAATTAATCAAATGAAATGGACAAGAGAAAGGCTGTTGAAATACCTCTTGTATTATGATAATCACTTTGGGAAGAAATGTTCATGCACCTCTTAATCTTGGGAGACCTTTCATTTAAGCAGAGCTCCGATACAATAATTATTGACAAAAAAATCCATATCCTCTTAACTCTTTAAATAGATTTTCAATATCCCAAAACCCTAACTACTTGACTTGGTCAATAATTAATAATTATCAACTATGTAATGGGCCTTAATTAATAGAGAGACCCATTTTACATTAATAGTCTACTACTAACTACTCAACCTTATTCAAATGCCACGGCCACATACATAACATGACTAACTACTAAATTAAGGGAGTTAGGGTGGGACCCTAATATTATCCATCCCTCCATCTCATATTTTGATTTGCAAAAGACACCCCCATTGTCTAGAAAATCCATCCCCCCTTCCCCGACAATTTCCTATGTGTTGGATCGTCCGTTTTTGGAAAGGACTGTAATTGTAGAAGACAGTGTGGGATACAAGGCATAAGTTGTGGAAACAACCAACGACTGCAAATATTTTAGGTCCACTACCGCAACTATTTAAAGAGCACGATGTAAGTGAGAGAATAGAAGGAACTAGGAAGAGGAAAATCGAATAAGAATAGCTGCAGAGAAGAAAGAGATTAGAGTTTTGGTTGAAGAAAGTCTCTTGTCTAAGTATGGATTTTGGGATATGTAAACAGGTCAGGGGTTTGTGGGTTTTGTTGATATATGTAAATCTGAACTGGGTTATTCTACGGATAGTATATTAAGGTTGTAGAGCCATATGAACCCTTTGTAACAAAGATATGATATTAAATTGGATAAATATTATTGGGACCCTTAAATTTTTTGTGCATGTTATGTGTAATACTCTTTGTTCTTTGTTTTATATATGTTTTGTATCTATGGTTTAAGCATGTTTGATAATTATTTCAAGCAATATTATGAATGGAGATAGTCACTATTTTATCCATGCAGTTAACCCTCCTTATTCTACACAGGTCTTGCCTATGCTTGGGGTGAGACCCTTCCCTTTGGGGACTGGAAATTCCAGCACACTAGACTATGGTAGTGCCCTTTGGCATCTCATTCACAAGAACGTTGGTCTTTATTTTGTGCCAACAAATGGTTCTATTTCCAAGACCTAGTGTATAACAAGACTCCCTTAACTGCATGGATGCCTAGGTGTTGACAAGCGATGTTCAAGATTGGTGGGACAAGAAGTTTGATGACTTCATAATACACAAAGCTAAACTACGAGAGTAGCCTCCACCAAAACTCAGACAATACATCCTCTATGGGTGATTGATATTAGATCAATATGAATTTCTATGTGTAGAATTCCCTATAGCATTATCCGAGTGGCTACAAAAACTTGTAGAAGCTCCAAAATATCGCAACAAACAATGAACAATTTTGGAGTGGACACAAAGGGACCTAATAGCGCTGAACAACCTAGATATTTTACTAAGTAGGGTTGTTAATTTATGGGAATATAACACTTTCCTCATGTACATTGCAGAATTTGTAGTAGAAAAAAAACAATCTATCTCCAAAGTTGAGGAAGAGCTCAAGAGTGGAGAAAGAGGCTGATTGTTGAAGGAAATTCCATTGTGGATTAAAACCTAGATGGTTGAATATGGAATTTCTTCATTAAACTAAATTAGAATGGAGCAGTAAACCCTCACGCCATTGGGGGAGTGGTCATGGCTATGTTACAAAACTACGAAAAGTAGAGATTCCATATAATGGGGGGGATCTATTAGTGACACTAGGGATGAGCATGTAAAAATAAGAGAGACAATATGTGAAAAGTGGTGGAAAACACATATGAAAATAACAAAGAAGAGAAGTGCACAGCTAGAAGAGGAGTTGTGAAATGGAGAGAGTAGTAAAGAGAGGGAGCACGAGTTGTAGTAGGTTAAGAGACAAGAGGAACTATCTAGTTTGTGGTTGAGATGAAGAAGAATAGAAGTGCAGGATGGCCTAGTAAAGAGAATTAGGGGAGAAGGAACAAGTAGAGAAATATATCATGGAGTTCAATTTCAGAGTAGCAGATTTTTCGATTAGTCACCCGAGCCAGCTTAGGAAGAAGTTATGGAACAATATGAGTTGTCAAGACCTACATAAAATGGTGGAACCCTATAAAGTGAACCCCACATTGTTCCATAAAGAGATACTAGAATTAACGACAACACCACACCTTTGACTACCCCCTGGGAGCCCTCACAAAATTTGGTAATCCATCCTCAACACTATGTTTTGCAATTACCTTGGTATAATCAAATGGTTGGTGCTTCTAGTAATTTGTAGGTTGGTACAATAGCATGGGGAAGTAGTAGCGGTTCTCAACATAATAGCGGTAACATCTTGGCTCAACTAGGGCCTTAAGGATTTGGGTTGGTAAGGCCCCTAGCCACCCCAATGGATAGAGCACAAGCAGGACCTCCTATGAAATGCCTAGAATTTGGGGTAGAGGAGGTGAATTTGATGCATAACAACATTGGTTTCTTTGTGAACCTATTTGGAACTCTAGGGGGATCCCTCGATCCTCAAAGCTCATAGAATTTCGAACCACATTATGCGTAAGAAACCTACAATGGTATATAAATACCATGGAAAATTTTGGCGGCTAATATTATCCCATGGGATAAATTAGGGGTTTTGAATTTTTAATGGGCTAATTGTTTTATTAAACACCTGTTAGCTATCATTAGCCCACATTTTATTTTTTATTTTTAATGAATAGGAGGATAGCCCCATAGAATCTAAAAAGGGGATCCAAGATAAAATATTTTTTCCCTCGTAAAAATGGATTTAAAACTTTGTTCGCTCACTCACCTTGGATTTCCAGAAATCTTAGTTGTTAAGAACTCTTTTTCCTTCTATCGATCATGGAAATCGAAGTCAGAGTTCCATTCGTCTAGATTTTATGGGTTGAATCTTGGTTTTCAAGTTTCTTAATGTCCACATGAGAATGTTAGTTTATATTTACTATTAGGTCTTATAGTGACCCATTTTCATCTAGGATAGTTCTAAATCCCATCACCATAGATCCAAAGTTTCCCTAAGAAACATGGGGATTGTGAAGCTTGCGATCAATGATGTGATAATAATCTTTTTGTGGTTGTTTGTGGCATGATTCCTGGGGGATAGGACTTCATTCATAGCCTTATATTTGGGCATGCATAGAGCCATGTCTTGATAAGGAGAAACTTGCTGAAAGATTCGCCAATACTTCACAAGGTTTTATAATTTACTGGAAGATTCACCAAGATTTTACAAGGTTTTATAATTTAGTGAAAGATTCACCAATATTTTACAAGATTATATAATTCAATGAGAGAATTGTTAAAAATATAAATATACATAATATAACATTGATAAAATAACCTTCATATTTTCCGATATATCATGGGGATTCACCCATTTATTATACATAGAAATTTAGGGGGGATTCTTAAAATTTTCCCTGATGAATACAAACTAGGGTTTAGACTACAAACTAGGGTTTCTAGGGTTTAGAATACAAACTATGGGTTAGACTACAAAATATGGCCTAGACTAAAAACTAGGGCTTACACTACAAAGTAGTGGTTAGACTACAAACTAGGGTATCTATAAACCAGGGTCTAGACTACAAACTAGGGAAAAGGCCAAGGTTTTAAGCCTCACAAGATCCAAGGTATGTGATTAGATGCATCAAGTTTGTTTATTCAAGTAGACATAGAATATATTAGAAACCAACACTATAAGTGAATGATGCCTACATAATAAGTGAGCTTTGGTCACAATACAAACTAGGGAAAAGGCTAAGGTTTCAAGCCTCACAAGGTCCAAGGTATGTGATTAGATGTAGCAAGTGTGTATATTGAAGTAGAAATAGAATATCTTAGAAACCAACACTATAAGCGAATGATTCCTACACAATAAGTGACATATGATGCAAACAAGACTTCCAAAACGTAAACAACTCAATATGCTTGTTTTACAACCACATGCATGCCATATAGGTGTTTGTGTACTATATTTCATAAGCATTATACTGCTACAATATATTTATCTTATTTTGTAAAGAAATATGGAGTGTCATTATTTGGAAATCATTCATGTTATGAAATCATGCATGTTATGAAAAGATGATGAATTGTTTCCTCAACATGTTTACATAAATAAAATATGGAGAGGCATACAAGTCCTCTTTTCTATAACTTACCCCGAGTGTTAATTGTTCTCTATTGCACCAACATGTAGATCTAGTGTCCCCTATTGAGCAAAACCCTATATTTTGAAATCATCGTTGAAGGCGGTCAACAAGCCATGGACACATGGGGGAGCCCCCCCCCAAAAAAACTACAAAATTGTATGTTTTTCAACTTCCAACCCTTTAAACTCATATCTCCCTTAGGAATTTCACCTTCAAGTAAACACAAGACTTCTAGAAAATTGCATTAGCTTTGTACTCATATTTAAAAAAGAAAAATTATGGACATATAGTGTGATAAATTTTAGGGGCACCAATGGCATATACTTTCAAATTTTAATGGATAATGAGTGACCTACATGACCCTTGTATTTTTGAGACATGGTTATTCATTTTAGGGGAAACAAATGTATGCTCATATAATACACGTATTTCACTTCAGAATGGACTATATTTTGAGGTTTTTAAGACTTAAGCACTATTTTTTATTATTTATCAAAAGAGCATACATTAAAAAAATGGTGCCTTATCAACACATGTTGGTGACCTTGAATTTTCTTTCTAATGTGACTCTTATCAAACAACCTAAAACTACCCTTTTGAAGAGGGAAGGGAAAGAGACATCCATATTATTTTTTCTATTTTTTTGGTATTGTTGTTTTGACGATATTGAATTTTCATTATAATTGATTTTTAGCTCAATAAAATTATTAATCATAAAATTTAGAAAAAAATTAGTAAAAAATAGAAATCCTAAATGAAATCATAAATTATTGTACCATGAAAAACTAGATTCAAATACGAATTTATTAGTATAAACTCCAACAGATCATTCTAATAGTTTGCATGGTTTCAACCCAATTGAAGTGAAAGGTTCCTGAAAGCTACAGAAAATATCTATGTTTTCATTGACTAGAACTCTAGGTTGAGAGTTTGATAACTCTCATATGAGAGCTTGTTAAACTCTCATCTGAGAGTTTTTTAAAAATATGATGATTTCATTGGCTAAAAATCTTGATCGAGAGTTTGATAAAATCTCATCCCAGATTTTAAGCTCTTGGCAAAGAGTTTTATTAAACTCTCATGTAATATTTTATGTTAATTTTTTTTTGCATGTTCTCTCGCACGTGCTTCTTTTCCCCTCGCTCCTCACTCAAAAAAGTGTTTCCCAACTTCTCATTTTCACCCATCACAAGTCCAACAAAATCGATGGTTCGTCAAATTCGAGGCTTGGTCATCATTTTATGGAAAATTACATGTCAAATCCTTGAGCCCTTCAGGTATCCTTGGTGAATTTATGCTCAAGGCATAAAAACCATAACGAGCAGCATCAACGGGTTTCATAAGCTCCTGCAAGTTTTTTTGCTCAAGGTCGATGAGGGAATGCTACCCATAGTATCAATATTGAGGGATTTCAAGAGTTGACCTTGCAATGCGAGAATTGCATTATCAGTTTCTTAGTGAAACCCTAGTTTTTGAAATCATTATAGAACGGGTTTAGTTAGATTGCAGATTGGTTTAGTAGGGGACAATGCAATTCTCACATTACGAGGTAAACTATGGAAATCTATCGGCCGTGATATTTTGGGTAGTGTTCCCACATAGGCCCTGTCCAAAAGAACTTTCATGATCTTATGGAACTAATTTCTAATGCTTAGTATGGTTTTTATGCCACGAGCACAAATTCACCAGCGCACTTGAATGACATAAGGAGGTGAGTTACAACTTGTCATAAGATGATGACTGACCCTCGAATCGAAGAAACATTGATTCCAATGGACTTGTGACATTGAATTACACCTAGGGGTGCTCCCCCATGATTCCATGACACAATGGCCACTTTCAATGATGATTTCAAAAACTAGGTTTTCACTCAATAGGGGACAATGCAACTATCGAATTGCAAGGTCAACTCTAGAAATACATCGACTGTGAGACTATGGGTAGCGAGCCCGCATCCACTAGTACAAAATGAGAGATAAGTGACCAGGTGACCAAAAAATTTGGTCACCATAGTTTTTTTAAGGGATAAATGACCAAAATTAAGAAATTTTAAGTGAGCTAACTAAAAATGACCAATTTGGTCATGGGATAAGAACTAAATTAAAAATGACCAAGATAAATGACCTATTTGGTCATGGGATAAGAACTAAACTAAAAATTACCACACAAAAATTGGTCATTTTTAGTTGTGTCACTCCGACAATGGAAAATTACAATTTTGACAATGAATTTGCACAATTTACTAAATTTTAACACTGCAGATGGATTCAAAGACCTTTACTAAATTTTAACACTATAGATGGATTCATCCAAGACCCTTGTAAGGGTCTCTGAATCCATTTGCAGTGTTAAAATTTAGTAAATTGTAACATTGCAGATGGATTCAGAGACACAAGCTAGTGTCAAAAGTACATGACGCCATAGACGAACCTACTGAAATTTTTTGTAAGATCATTTCATCTGTACTCTCACATCCATATCTATGTGCAATTATCATTATATCCATATTTGATTTCACCATTTTTGCTTTTGTATTATCCTTTTGACAGATCTTCCAAGTTGCATCATGTGGTGCATCATGCTTGGATATTTGTTGTGTCTGTCCCTCTCAACATTTTCATGCCATGAAGTTGCGGGTATCATTATGTTAATCGACCTGCAATGTTAAAATTTATTACATTGTAACATATTAGGACAACCATCACTAGCTGCTATCTGGAAATGCGAGATGACTCATCGTTGTTATTCAAGGAAAACCACGCCATTTGAAATAACCCGTTGGTGGTCCACTCCTACTAGATGCCTTTGGGTCTTGGGATGTTAAGATGTTTCCTCACATCCAAAAAAAATGAACTCTTATCTAATCATAAACAATTTTTGGTGTTACTCCTTACATTCTTAAGAAACATTAATATTATTTTGCCAATGAGCATTTTTATTTTAGAATCGGGGTGCCACATTTTTTTAATTTTTTATTTCAAAATTGGTTTGGAGCTGCTAAGAGCTCGTTTATTTGATAATTTATTTATATACTCTATAATTACATTGGAATAATTAAGGTACACATATTTTAATTTTATGGATTCCAATTATTTTTTCATTTTGATTTATAAAAGTAGTAAAAAAACTCTAAAGTCCCCTTGGCTTCACTATCAATGCAATTAAAAGGAACACTTGTACATGTGTGGGCCACATGGAATGTGGTAAGTTGGATCACGTGGTATGTTAATTGATGGTAGATGGATATATGAAATTTTAGCGCCTTCTACATGGGACTGTGATATTAAGGCATCGAGACCACGGCTAGATCTATTGCGCTCCTTAAAATCCTAAACGTAAGAGTTCTATCTTGAGAGACATTTTGTATGCCATATGCCGATAACAGAAAAGTTAGTCCTTGATTTTGTGCAATTTTTATATAGAATACCAACATAATACATGTAAATAAGGTTGATCCCAATTTTGTTATCTAAGGATTCAACATTAAAAAATTCATAAGAGAAAAAACCCAACAAGTACTCAACTAACCAATCCCAAAGTTGGACACAATTCCCCACACAGTTTGTGTAAAGGTTTTAACTTTAATGTAATTTTGAAGACTTTTCTCTCTTAAAAATACAAGAAGAAATTAAAAATTAAGACTCCCTCCAATATTTTAAGGTGAATCCCCCTCCCCTTAATTTTTGATATGATAAAACGCGTGATGTCAAAATAGGAAAGAAAAAATAAAAAAAGTAAGACTCCCTCCAATATTTCAAAGGTGAAGCCCCCTCTCGTTAATTTTTGATATGCGAGCACCCAAAAACTAAAAATGAAGTCCGGCGGCTTTCCACCATCAATGTGGCCTAACCCTCACCAATACAATTGACTAAACTTCATCTGTTCCTATTTCTCTTCTTCATTTCCAAATAGTTGTTTGTTTCATTCATGTAAAATTTTCTCATCCCCTCTTGTCCCAAACTATACGAGAAAGAAGCATAGTTAAACCATTGTAGGTAGCAAGGATTCATTTGTCAAAGGAATCAAGATCAATGATGGAAATGGCATTCACCCATCACTCATACCCTTCCTGAGCACTGTCAGACAACGATTGTGCTATTAATGGAAATGGTATCCAAATGTGGGGAAAATGTAGTGCCTCAGATTGAATCTCGGGGGCGAGATCCACGTTTCCTGCTAACAGAATGGTGAGAATGGGATTGAGGGAGGATGGGCCCTTGGTGGATATTGTGGGTTTCATGATTGATGTCGGGCATAGTTCTTGATCTTGTTGACTAATAGGGATTTCCCCTACAAAAGTCTTAGATTGTTGGTTAGCAAGCACTCTGCTAAAAAGAAAATGAAATTTGAGGTTAGTGTTCAAATATCACAGTACAAATTGTTGGCACAAATTTTTTATTTTACCTTACGTTTTGTTGACATTGTTTACAGGGACGAGATTATGCAGTAGAGGAGCTCATTGAAGATAGTTTCCATGGGATTGACATTGTTGTGTTCAGTGTTGGTGGTTCTATAAGGTTAGTACATATTCCAAATGAAAGCGTTATCTTTACTAATTGCAGTTATTAGGGTTTAGGGTTTATCTATTGTGCAGTCCCACCAATTAAACTCACATATATCCTAGATATATCTATCTCACGATGGGAAAATGAGCTCCCTTAGCTTATTGCAGTTATTTTTTTGAAGCAAAAAATTTGGACCCATAACTGCAAAATAGGGTACAATTGTAGTAGACAATAGCTATGCATTTTGTATGGATGATGGTGTACCCATTGTGATCCCTCAGGCACCTAATTTAATTTTTTAGTGGGAAAATATTAAGCCCAGTTTCATATTTTATGGATTATGGGTTTTAAATCAATCTTAGGTGAATCCAGAGGAAATGTCTCATATAAAATTTAGTTCTAAGAAGGGATCTCTTATTGCGAACCCAAACTATTCAACTATCATATGTCTCATAGAAACAATGCCTCTCCACCATCATACCAATGTATCTATTTCTTCTCTTCATTTGTTTTCAAATGCAACACTCCATTGTTTCTTCTTTTTAATATTTCCATTAAAAGCACACTCCATTGTTTCACCTTTTTGACATTTTTATTAAAAGAAAATCAACATTTGTTTCTTGGGAAATGATTTAAGATGCACCCATTGGGCCACACTTTAGCAGAATTCCTTTCACTTAATGTCAGGTTTGAGGGAAACCATTCCATTAAATATCACCCAGGACTTGCACCCAGCTTCATCTCTTTTGATTTCTATGTCATTTGGGTGGAAAACCACAGTGAGAGCAAACTTCCTTTGGCTTAGGTGTCAGATTTGAGGGCATCCATTCCATTAAAAATAAGCCAAGACTTGCACCTGGCCTCATCCCTTTTGAACCTCCTAAGAATGACTAGAAAGTAAACCTATTGTAATTACTAATTATAAGTGTCTCTGTACAAAATCCTGAAGTGTCCGTTGACAGGTTTGTTTCATGGAAAGCAACTCTAAGGACATTAAATGCATGTACTATGGGTACCACACCTTCATTTACAACAATATAGTCATTATGAACTCAACATGCCTCTTATGGGAATATAACCTGGGTAGGGAGGATAACACCTCACCCCACAACCACTCAGGGTAGACCTAATTGACATTGATAGTCTAGTTATTATCCAATAATTTTTTTACCATTTCTATCATCTAACATTTTCTTATTTGATAGTTTGGCATCGATCCATAGTCAACCAAATTTCAGAGTATATTTTTTGCATCGATGTTAATCTTTGTTGCTATAGGGGTCCAACAATGGCACATTTCCAGGTTGTGATTTTGAACATTTAATGATGCTACATAGATTGTTAGCTATGTAAAATTTCTTTATGACGAATTATACTATGCACACAGTAGATTCTCTTGGAGTCCAATGCCAAATCTTGTTGCATTGTGATTTGTATGGACGTTGTACGTGGGAATAAACTTACTAGTTTGTATGGTATAAAGCACCATGGGTTAGAGTGCATGTCCATTGCAACTTTATTCAATTTTCTTGTCCAATTGTTGTTTTCTAAATTGGCGTTAAATCCATGTAATCTGATGATATGTTGGAAGCATTGTACTATACCATACTATAATTTAAGTTTGTTTATATACAAGTTTGTGTCTCCATTTATCAAGTCACTTTATATAAAGGAAGTGAAATGCTTTGCACCCGTTTATAGAAAAATATGACCATATGTCATGGCATTGTTTTCTTAATCTATTAAATAGAATATTCTAATATACTTATCCTTCACATAATTTATACGTTCAAGAATATGTTGTCCTATTGCACCTGGTTCTCTATCAAGTTGCGGATACATGTCACCATCTTTAATGTTGATGTTAGGATTTTGGTTTTAATGAAAAGACATGTTTTTTATTTTATTCCTCCTTTCAAATATTGATAATGACATGGGAAAACACCTTAATTATGGAGGAATTGCAATGTCGTATCATATTCAAATCCCATTTGCAACGTCATTTTGAGATTTAAAGGATTTTTCCTGTGAAATTTTAATCTTTACTTTGGTAAGGGAATTAAAGCATGTTTTTGTAGGTGCGATTGTGGTTATGTGATTTTATATCAACGTTTTTACACTATTAGGAGGGGAATTTTATTTTGCAATGATTTCTTTGTACTTTAAGAGGTTGAATTGTTAAATGAACAAAATTATATGTTTAAGTTGGATTGCATGCTTTGTGTTATGGTAATTATGCTAAGTCTATGAGCTTCTATGGCAATATTTCAAAGATGAGATTAGATCTAGCCTTAGTTGCTAGTGTTTACAAGCCACATTCTCTCATCCTTATGCATTGGTGCTTGTAACAACTAGAGAAAAATTATATGGACTTCTCCCAAATCCATTGTAGTAATATATCCTTGAGGATATCACCATATAGCTAAGTTGTTTAGATTCATGGTCGTAGTTGCAGGTGAAGGGATTCCATTTTTGAAATCAAGATTCATCAAGGGGTGGGGATGGTTAATGTGTATATGTGTGTGTGTGAATTTACAAAGCACTAGGAGATGGAGCAAAAGGGAAAAGGAGAGACGTCTTCCTCCCTCGCTCTAACAACACCCACCTCAAACACTAGGTGGGTTTCTCCTACATGTGAAAGATGGCATATTGATGGCTAGGAAATGTCAACAGGTAGCTATGATTGAGATGGGACTGAAACTTAAGCACCACTGGCACATACTGTGAAGTTCTATTCCTTTATTGTTGTTTTTTATCCATTATGGTTTTCTTGTTTGTGGCTACATATGGCATATATGGAGGATGCAAGATATTTTGAGACTGGGGTTTTTTGATGGTTTAGTGGTGATTGCAATGTATTAGGTTCAATGAACATGAGGGTTCCTATTGTTGTGAAAGGGATTAATTTTAGAAGCACTATTTCAAAAATTTTAGGGACATAAGAATGGGCATCTCAATGGCAGTTAACTAGGAATCAGTAAGATTGATTTGGAATACCTCTTAGGGACACTAGAAAAATATGTAGTGTAGCTTTTTAAGTTTTAGGGTGTGGACAATCAGATTCTCACATAATTTCATGTTAAACATGAACAACATACATGAAGGCTCATTTAGATTCATAGAATGGGAGAATGAATCTATGAACGAACTTATTGACCCAAATTTGGAATATTCTTATGATAAACATGATTCAAGGGATGATATTTGCTACAACTCTTTGTGCATTGGAGGATTGCATCTTTCTTTTGTTTACATTTTTCAAGAGCTACTGTTTCGTGGGGGTTTGTGTATTTAGATAAGTTTCTCATTGGAATGTTTTGGGGGAGGTAGGTTAGTTTTAAAAACGAAGGTTGTAGATGGTAAACAAAGTTTAATTTATTAAGTAATGAGTGAGGAGAGGGAGATGTTTTGACTTACTAGGCATAACACTGATTATGCCTAGAAATATGCATAATGATGCAGTTGATGAATATGGGAAAGTATGAGGTTTGCAATCTTTGTAGTTATTTAATTCTTGAAATGATTGGAGTGGATGGAAATATGGAGTCATATGATAACATTTATCAAAGTTTACATTTGAACTTGTAAAAAATACCTTGATGATTATTTGGGCCAACAATGGAGCTGCTTTTTTAGATTTGAATAATCAAACTAGTCCAAAGCCCTCTTTCTTGTAGCATTCCATTTCATTATCTTTCAAGGGTTACTTATGCCATTGTCTTAATGTAGATCCTGCATCCAACTCTAGATGTAATACCATGCATGCCCGCCTTCCTGAAGTTGCATACGAAAATAAGGGTGACTATATAAGAATTAGATTGTAAGATATTCTAGAGGCATTCGTAGATCTTCAAGTAGATACTTTTCAGTATTGCACTAGAGAAATCCACCATTGATTCCGAGAAATTAAAGTTTGTTTGGCTCCCTTTAGTAATTATTTAGGCAAGAGGTGAAGTGGAATGAGGATTGTGAGATTTGATTCAATAGTTTATTTCCCTGCAATATCTTATAATTGATTGTATGTGAAGGGAAGGGGGTGGACTTAAATTTCTGATTATATTTTCTAACTGAAACCTTGATTCTTGTTGTAACTGGTTATGCAGATGTAGAACTTAAGATTTTTCATGTTTTGGGTTTTATTTCTTTCTAAATCCATTGTTATTTCTGTCTAATATGATTGTATGTTTCTACATCATTGAACATCATTGTCAAATGGGTGGGATTTAGATAGAGACAAAGATATAGACACAAACAGTGATTTGCAAAAGATTACTTGATGCATTCTTAATGATGATGAATGAAAAAAACTTTCTTTGGAGATCTGAAATGGAACTTGGGTATTGAGAGAGGATTTTGTGAAGAGCCTGTTGTATTTAACAAATATGTTCTAGCAAATGACTGGAGTATGAAGAAGGCTTAACTGGAGCAATGAAGTCCTTCAATAGAGTCAAAGAAAATACGAAGCCTCACAAGGCATTTTCTATACTAAATAGATGCAAATCTAAATCTTTTTAGAGGCTTTAAAAACCTTGTACCAGAAACCTGTCTTTGGAAGTCTTGAAATCTTAGAATATCTTATCTCAACATTATAGGACCTCTAGAAATCAGAGCATGTTTGTGTTGTCCCCTAGTTCACATTCTAAGGATTTGGTGGTTTCTAAAATAATAGATCACCATTAAAACTAAGTAACAAACTTTTCCTTTTTGCAATTTAAAGGAGTGGTTACATTTGTATCAGCATATGAGTTCAGATTTTCGTAGAATATTTGAATGGATTCATGTGCATTGAAGGTTAGGTATGATATAAAAATTCTATCCTCGTTTTAGAGGTTTGCAAATAGAGGAAACACATCCTTCAACAAAAACATATATTACAATGATAATCCTTACTCTTCTTCTAGTTTACTCTTATCCATTCAAGCTTGAAAATAGGGATAAGTAAGGTCAAAGTCCATATGTTATTTAGAGGATAGGCCATGGAAAGCATGTAGAGTGGTCTTTGTGAGCTCATCCTTTGTTAAAGGGATTCCAAAGTTTAATATTATATTCAAGTAAAAATTCGATGGGATATGTTTTTCATTTTCTATAAAACTACTAAATTTAGCATATGCTGACTAATTTATAAAAAACTATCTCGTAATTAGTATTAGTAATTACCAATAAGATGAGGAATTTGGAATTGGTTTGATATTCCCCACTAAATTTTTGTTTCATGCCAGGAAGCCTGGATTTTATATAAATATGTATAGATAAATTTAACTTATATAAATAAATTGAACTTAACCTAAACTAAAGCTTCAGGAGGTGTTCCCTCCCCAAGATGCCCAACACTCTTTCCCACAAACTTATCAGTTTATGCGGAGCATTATTCTTATATACAAATAATAAAATGATATAACAAATATGAAGCCTCACCTAACAACCATTTGCGTTTGTTTCTCCTTCCATTACATAGCATAGGAGCCATTTTCTTTCTCGTAGTTGGTGTAGAGAAAATATCTGCTTAGACCTTAACTTCTTATCCTTATCTAGATTCTCCATTCTACTATAATTGTTACACTTTGTAAAATATTTATATCTTCATTCTAAAAATACATATATTTAATGATAAGTAATTATTAACACTTATAATGGTTTCCACCATGGAATGGGAAGGAAAGCTCCCACTCAAAGCCCCGAGGTCACCCATTGGTCGGTTGCATCAAGTAAAGAATCCGGAAACACAAAATTGGCTAAGTGTCAAACAAATCCAAGCCAAATGACCAAGTCACAGTGGGAAAATGGGAAAATACAAGGCAGGGGGGCCCTTCCGCAGGAAAAACTAGCATTAAGAGCTTCTTCCGCGACCAAAGAAGATTGGATGGCTAAGATCAAAGAGCACATCAGATCAACGGTGGAAAATGCATTCCGCAAGCCTGTTTTCGAGTTCCTCATCCACATTGTGGAATGCGGGAAGCAATTTCCCAAAGAGCGTAAAAGACAAGTTTCTGCATCCCACAATCCGCATTGCATATTGCGGATTGCGGAAAGAAATGTTCTGGGGAACGCAAAGATAAGTTTTTGAAATCCGCATTGCAGATTGTAGATTCCAGAGCAACAATTTTCTAAGAAGCACCAAAGTGAGTTTTTGCATCCTGCATTCCACATTGCGGATTGCGGAAATATCATCTTTAGAAACAAAAAAAAGTACGTTTCCGCATCTCGCATTGCAGATTGTGGAAAGGAGATTCCCCAGAAAAGCATGAGGCTGAAAAACCAATCCTTGCACGCCACGTGGCTAATTGCGGGTTGAAAAAAGTACTGTTGCAGAAAGTCCCATTGTGGAATGGTCGTTGCGGAAGGGAAATTGTGGAAGCATAGTTGCGGAAAGAAAATTGTGGATCGAGTAAGTTTTGCAGAGCCAGGTACAGTTGCGGGAAATGGAGATTTTCACAGGGAAATGGCACATTGGGGGACGACGAAAGGGGGCATGTTTCAATTATCTGTCTCATTCAAACTAAAACAGCTTGATTCACAGGATGAATAAGTGGTTTCCATGGCCCAATGGTGCGTTTCCAGCACAGGTGATTCTTCCCCTCCATCCATGACAGAATCAGAGGCTGCTAATTTGGGCGGCTCAGCTCGAACAACATCATCATTACCAGTCCAAGTTTGTTTTGAATCAGTTAGGATATTTTGATGTTTGTAATCCTATAAAGGCAAGGTCCAAAGTAGACCAAAAGGTTGGACATTTTTGTTTCATAGAGATTACTGCTTTGCGCTGTATTAAACTCAGCCTCTCAATTCAATGAGAAGACCTGATTTTGGAGCTTGAGACTCCTGTGATGTGTGTTTTGATGTCTTTTATTTCCTATGTATGTGTTCTTGCTTTGTATTTCCATTAATTTTTTACTTTTGCAGTACCTAAAGATCAAGATTACATGGTATGGAATTCATGCCCACATGCTCCAAATGCATATGACCAGGTATTCCACCCTTTTCCTCTTGAAGTTGCAGGTTATAATTCATTCTTAAATTCTCTAGCCTTGTGGTTGAACTTGTCTCCTTCCTCTACCTTCATCTGCTGATTAATTTGACATAAAAGAACCATGTCTACCTTGCCTCCTTCTCCTGCAATCACGGCCCAAACCTACCATTGATCACAGGAACCCACCGAAGTTGACTCCATGCCCAACTGTCCTCTTGTTCTTAACTCCAACCAACCAAAACCCCATTTTAATTCATTGTTTGAAGGTCTATCCACCACTTCGACCGATATCCTAGCCCCTTTTTAAGCTGCATCCTGTTGCTGGAAGCCCCAAAGGGAGATCCATCCCTATGGTTGGAAAGGCTAGTTTCCATCCACTAAATATTGGTTTGCAACAGTTACCCCATGGTCTTTCCTACCACAAACCAGGAAAATATTGGGTGATAACATTCTGGCGACTCCACTGGGGACAATCTCTGGTTTTCAAGGTATAAAATCAAACCTTTGAGGGAGAACAGAGAGTTTGAGATTCCAAGGTTGTATCATTTTCCCCAACGACTCCAACTTACATTCTGGTGATTCCACTGGAAATCGATCCTACTTCAAAAATTTTGTATGAGATCAGAGCTGATTACTGAAAGAGAACAGTAGTTAGAAGCTATGAGGATCCTGCATTATACCTGTGGTGAGGCCATCTTTCGAATCAGAGGACCCCTAGAAGAAAGTATGGAACCTAGGAGGATACCTACCAGAAGTCATCTGGATCCTGAGCTACCAAAAGTTACTTCAGACCCAGAGAAGGTCATCAATAAATCAAAGAGAAGCTATACATGTATTTCTTTATTAACTAGGTATTTTTCTTTACCTAAGAAAGAGGCATATGTTTCAAAGATCATCTCTCCAACTTTAAGGACCGGGTCTTCCCCATTCAGATCTAGGTCTGAGACTGATCTAAGGGAAACCCTGTTTGACCAAAGAAAATCCCATACCCATTTCCTAAGCGCTTGGTGGGAAGATTTACAAGCCTGGGAAGAAACTAGTGGCCTGTCCCCCTTTGCTAAAATGGCTGGCCATAATACCCAAGTCCTATGTATCACTCCTGCTACTATTAAAACTCCCTATACTCCCAAACAAAACCTAAGAGCCATGGCTACCAAATATTCTCCTTTGTCCCTCCCACCAAATCCTGATGACTAACCTATGGGCTATGCCCAACGCCTCATGAGATTTGATGGGGAGGGAAGGGTCTCTGCACAGCAGCATGTAGACCAGTTCAATGACTTCACATACCTAGAAGAGGTAGATGAAGATGATGTTAAGATGATATTTTTTTCCCAAATTTTAGCAGGAGAAGTGAAGAAATGGTTTAAGGCCGTTCCAAATAGAGGAATAGATACTTATGAAATATTTGAAGAAGATTTCCTAGCTAGATGGCAGGATAAGAAAAACCATCTCCATATTCTCACTCAGTATGAACATACAAAGAAAACCAATGTGGATAGTATCCAATAATTCTCAGCCATGTTCATGAGAATGTACAATTCTATCCCTGTGGACATAAAACCCCATGTTGGAGCATCCAAGCTTCATTTTTCCAACTGTTTTGACAATGACTTTGCTCTCATGCTGAGAGAAAGGAGATCTCCCACTCTCCCTGATATGCTGAAAGATGCACCAGAAGTAGAATCTAATTTGATGGCCTCTGGAAATATGAAACACTTGACTCAAGCTGAGAATAAGAGATGCAATGAAGTAGTACAACCTTGCACATCCAAGTCCATGGATGCAAAATTTGAGCAGATGATGAGAACTATGGAGAGACCGGTGGATAGCATCTCCCTTGATAGAAGGCCTCCTTCTAGAGAAACCCTGAGCCTCAAGCTCGAAATAACAATCCTAGAAGACCCCCTGCCCCACAAGGAAGACCTAAAGAGCCAAAAAACCCTGACAATTAGCCAATCAGACCACCTTTTGCTGAGAATTTCATGGATTAAGAAGAAGAAGATAGACAGGATGAAGACCAAATCCATCTCTTTG
The DNA here is from genome assembly GCA_027924585.1 of Larix kaempferi. Classification (NCBI taxonomy): domain Eukaryota; kingdom Viridiplantae; phylum Streptophyta; class Pinopsida; order Pinales; family Pinaceae; genus Larix; species Larix kaempferi. The sequence goes on along the minus strand of BSBM01000464.1, from coordinate 19,026,006 downwards.
ATCAGGTACAACCCCAATTCTATTTAACTAAATATGAACATGACCAATATTCCCTGTAGTCAGATGATGTCCCTGGTGAATCAAAATCTGACCAATACCAAAGAGGGCTCCACAATGGCATCCGTCAATTTGAAATGCAACATAATTTGAGAAGTAGAAAAGTAATAGTAGACCGAGGAAATGCTGTTGCTGATCCATCCTCTTTGTGAAAATCCTCACAGCAGATCTAAGAGATTATGTATACCTCACAAAAAGGATTAAGCAGGAAAATAGAAGAAGAGTGGACAATGCAGTGTAAAAGAGCAATAGAATTATGATACAGTAGAACTCAGATAGAAGCAAAATAACATCACACACTAATTCATTAATCACAATATGGACAAATAATAATACAATGGTGAGGATTCGAATGCCAAGGTGGGAATTTGAATTAGCCTTCATGGAGTGATCATCAAATCAATGGAGTGTCATCAAGCACAACTACGAGTCCTGATCATCATCAGTGGAGTCATCAATGCACAAGTAACTGTCAACTGGGTGTCAAACTGAGTCTAACTGAGTGTGGTAGGTGTAACTGGCACATGGAAGCACTAAATGAATGAAGGAGGCTCAGTGGAGCATGCATGAGGAGCTAACTGGAGTCAGAATAGGCAGTCTAGTCTCACTGGAGGTCCATTGGAGTGATACAGTCAGTTGAGATTCAGTCTAGCCTTAAATCAATTCAAGATCTAAAGATAAATTAACTAACTGAAGTGCAAATGAGTGGTAGGTGAGACAGGGTGCCTGGGATGCATGCAATTGCATGCAGGGCGCACTAAGCACTAGAAGGGCTGAAACTGATCAGAAAGAAGCTCCTGGGGCTAGCTAACTGAGGGCTAGGTGCTGGGACTGATGACTGGGATGCATGCAATTGCATGCATGCATGCAAAATCATGACTGCATGCAAAATGCATGCATGACTGAAAATGCAAAAATGCAAAATGTTGTTAGGACTAGGATGGAGTATAGGAATATCCCAACACCCCCCCTTAATCCATCCTGGGCCGTGGTAACTAAGACCAAAGGTCACCCAATACAATGAATAATAATAACAGTCAATAAACCGAGGAAATGGGGAAAATCTCATGGGAAAAACCCCCCCCTCAAAATAGACTGTAGGGCACACCAAAAATAAATGCTCCAAACTCAAGCAGGTGTGATCCTTGATCATATGTCTGGAGGTATCTTCTTCATGGGAAGAAGTGGTTCATGCTCAAAAAGCATGTGCTTGTACTTGCTCGTCAGATCGAATGTGATGAGAACAAATCCAAAAATATGAGGATGATCCCGGAACCTGTGATTTGAATCAGCTGAGGTAGGATCAAATCCATGAATGTGTAGATAGTCTTTTGTTTTCTCCTTCGAACCATCATAGATGAGATTATGCCCAAAAGAACCATCACATGATAGTAAATGCTTTGAATCCAAATCAGATCCAAGACTTGAAGAATGGTTTCTTGAGATATCCTTTGAACCATTAGAGGTGAGATCAAAACCATGATATGCATGAGAAATTATCCCAAGTAGTGATTGCTTGGATTTTAAATCAGCTCCAAGACTTAATGAATGGTTTCTTGAGATCTCCTTTGAACCAGTGGAGGTGAGATCAAAACCATAAAATGCATGAGAAATTATCCCAAGCGAATGGAAATTCCCTACATCTTCAATAAATTTCTGAGAGCATGTACAAATGATCATATAGTAGTACATAAGAGGTGAGTGATCAAGGAGAGCAAATGCATTACCTCCAATTGGTGATTTGACCTCCGAAACATTCAATAGATCATGATGCAAACCAACAGACTCTTGTGCAAGAGAGGATTTAAGAACCTCTGCAGTTTCTAGAGTGTGAGCTGGCACATAATTCGAAATAGAAGAAATTTGGAGCATGAGTGTAGAATTTGCAAGTTCTTATTCTTTGTGGACAACTTCAATATGAGATATGTTTGATACCGATTCATGATCAGAGAGACCATCAAGGAGGGAGAATGCACCATTGGGCTTGCTCTGGAAATGGTTTGGACCAATCCCTTCATTCTATTTGCCAAATATTTCATCCAGATGGGCCCATAGCTCTTTTGGAGATTCAGCAGAAAGGAAGTGGGTTACCATGCAATGAGACATAGCAAACATCATGGCTGCAAAGGCTCTGTCACCTTCATTTAACCAGTCATTCTCTTCTTCAGAGGATTCGAACTCTCTTTCAAAACAATAATCAAAGAGACCGTGTTTCTTCAAATGTGCTATCATCTGTGGTTTCCATTCATCATAGTTGAATGGAGAAAGAGGATTAATTCCTTCCGAATTCATGGAAGTTGTTTCAGAAGACCTACAAAAAATAATAGAAAATGTCTGCAATTGCTACTGCTGCAAAAGTGCAGAAACTGCTGCACTCGAAATCTTGATAATAACCTGCAAAAAACTCCCAGGAATGGAGATAGACTATACTCTCAACATGCTCTGATACCATGTGAAAATATTCACAGCATATCTAAGAGATGATATATAACTCACAAAAAGGATTAAGCAGGAAAATAGAAGAAGAGTGGACAATGCAGTGTACAAGAGAAATAGAATTATGATATAGTAGAACTCGGATAGAAGAAGAATAACATCACACACTAATTCATTAATCACAATATGGACAAATAAATAATACAATGGTGAGGATTCGAATGCCAAGGTGGAAATTCGAATTAGCCTTCATGGAGTGATCATCAGATCAATGGAGTGTCATCAAAGCACAACTAGGAATCCTGATCATCATCAGTGGAGTCATCAATGCACAAGTAACTGTCAACCAAGTGTCAAACTGAGTCTAACTGAGTGTAGTAGGTGTAACTGGCACATGGAAGCACTAACTGAATGAAGGATGCTCAATGGAGGGCACATGAGGAGCTAACTAGAGTCAGAATAGGTAGTCTAGTCTCACCGGAGGTCCATCGGAGTGATACGGTCAGTTGAGAGTCGATCTAGCCTTAAATCAAGGAAAGATCTAAAGATAACTCAACTAACTAAAGTGCAACTAAGTGGTAGGTGAGAGAGGGCGCCTGGTATGAATGCAATTGCATGCAGGGCGCACTAAGCACTAGGAGGGATGAAACTGATCAGAAAGAAGCTTTTGGGGCTAGGTGCTGGGACTGATGACTGGGATGCATGCAATTGCATGCATTCATCCAAAATCATGATTGCATACAAAATGCATGCATGACTGAAAATGCAAAAATGGAAAATGCTATTAGGACTAGGATAGAGTATAGGAATATCCCAACACTCTTCTTAGCCACCAAGAAAGGAAATCCCTGGGGAAAAGGACCCAAAGGCTGCAATCTCTAAGGAGACTCTTGGGAAGGAGGTAGAACCCCTAAAGAAAATTCCAGAAGGGAGAGGTGAAGGTGACACAAAGATAGCAGAAAAGATCCATATTGCTTTCAGTTTGGAGAATGAAATATCTAAGATTAAGATCTCCATCCCTTGAATGAATTGGTCAAAACATTACAATACAAAGACCAGATCCTGAAGGTAGTAAATGGTGGGGATGAAAAGCAGCCTGATACTTTCAATCTGCAAGATGACAAGCCCACCCTTCTGTTTGGCCCCCATGTAGAAAATGATTCAGAAGTTGATGTCCCCCCTTTCTATATCAGTCTCAACATACATGACCATATCCTGCACAATTCCATGTTTGATTCAGGAGCCTCTCATAACCTCATGCCCAACTCAGTTGTGGAGAACCTTGGGTTGGAAATAACTAGACCTTATAAAGATCGGTTCTCCTTTGATTCCAAAAGAGTTCCATGTGTAGGGATGTGTAATATCCCGATTTTGACCCCATTGCATTAAAATGTAAATGATGTAAATATGATAGTGTGAATGCCTAGTGCGGAGCTCAAGGCCAAGGCATGACTAATGAATGTTTAGGCATGTACAATGTTTACATTTCATTTGCGTTGTTTTAGTTAGATTTAAGCTAACTTAGAGTATATGTAAATATTATGTGCATACATAATAAAATGGTCCAACGATGGTCGTGTAAGGAGCACCAAAGGGGCTATGATTTCACCAGAGGGGAAGAGGAAGGGGGCCTATGGGGAAACCAAATCCTATGTTTCCAAGTGTCCACCTCAGAACTCACCCAAAATTCTGCCATGTGTTTAGAATGAGCCAATTATCTCCTTTTTTGACCATTTTCCAATGCTTTGTGCATGTGTGTGGTTTGTGGGAAAAGTCACATCATGTAGTTATTGTAGCATGGGACTGATTGTACTTTTGTGACAGTTCTGTCATGACAAAAGTCAGTCTGCAGCTACCAGGAGTCCTTTTCCTACTGCCAGAAGTTATGTTAGTTGTCTTGTCACCATTTTTCCATATCCTTTGGAGTCAACCCTCATTTTTCTCATTCTTTCATGCAAGTTTAGAGGTTGTAGAGCTCTCCATTGCTGTCCAAGGACTTACGTCGTTGTTTTGAAACCCAAAATTCGAATTTAGAGACCATGTTGCAGTTTTGGAAGTGGGTTTTGTTGGTTGTAGGTGAGCAGAGAGGTTGGGAAAGCTAGGAACCCTTACCCATGAGTTATGCTGCTCGTAGGTGCTTGAGAAGCCACATATTGAGGCTAACGGAGGCCCCTGTATAGCTCTGTATGAGAATTTGGCTAAGCACAAAGAGCAGAATGGGTTATGGGATGAGAGATAGAAGCCCGTAGGTGTTTCCTTCGCCCTGGTGGACTCATAGCCTAGCTTGGGGGTGAACTTGGGAGCTGAAATAGTATAGGCTGAACAAGCTCTATGGTTGGGTGGAAAAGTGCTCTTACACAACCAGTTGCTTGGATCTGCATTGGATAAAGATAAGTATTCTCATGTATTTGAATTTGAAATGTTTAATTAATGCTTGTAATGTTTATGCTTGTATTTTCACATTAGATGTGTGTGGATAGTTTTGAATTCCACTGTGCATTTTATTTGCATTCTGCACACATTATGTTTGTTGAAATTCGTATTATGGATCCGGGGCAAAATTTGAAAGCCCATATTTGGCAAACATCCCCTCCCAATGGTCAGATTGAGTGATGGGGACGTTACAGAGTGGTATCAGAGCTTCCGATTGCAATGCCAAAGCTGTATGGGCCAGAAATCAGGATTTACAGGAAAAAATCAAAACTGGTTATGTAGGAAACCTATCACGACCCCTCCCATCATTGCAAACCACAAAGGGAACATGACTAGAACATGGGGGTGTCTAACTCTCCCCATAACCATACAAAGAAATGTAGAATTAAAATAAAATGCACACACAAATTAAAACATATTTGCACACACACAAATGGCAATGCATCAACATATCTATCACAAGTAGAGGATGATTCAACATGCAGAGAATCAATCCCATTCCAATGCTATGCACAGATCTCATATCAACCATGTTAAGATCATCATTTCAATCCATTAACATGAATAATTATCATTCAGAATTAACACATTGCAGAACACAGAATGCATATAATTTAAGCCACAGAGAACACTTATCTTTGAGATGAAGTTGTCCAAACAACTAGCTATGTGAGAGCAACATTCCACCCAACCATAGATATCTGTCTAGCTTATATTCTTTCAGCTGAGAGATCACCCCCGAGCTGGGTTGTGTATCCACTAAGGAGGAACTAAACAAGCTTACTCACAACCATGGTTTCACTCACATAGTCATGCTAAGCCAACACACAGTTGGGTTTATCAAGCATGCAATAAGAAAATGAGGAGGATGCTAAGCCAGTGAGCTCAACCATAGAGCTACATGAATCTCAAATGAACTCAATAGTCATGGCACCCACAATACCTACCTCACCCAACACAAGGAAGGTCCCCTTCTCTGTTGCATAGTCCCTCACACGTCCCTTCCCTCCAATTCTATTCAGGGTGGGCATAGAAAGGTCCATCTGCTAATTCCTTGAGATTCCATCCTTCACTAGGTTAGCAAACCCAACCTCTGTTCAATCATTCACACTTGGATTTCTCACAATTCTATCATCAAATAACTCAATCCTATCATTGGATTTATGGGCTATAAAAACTGGATTTTCCAATGGATTTTGGGGTATTTGATGCTCTCAATTTCTCCCCAAGGTTCATATCTATCTATCCCCCATTAGATTTTACTATCAATACCAAATTCTGGGCATTTATGGCACTTCAAAACGTGGGTTCTTGCAAAGTTGTGATTTTTGGTTTTTTTCACTGTTGGGCATGTGTAATGGATGAAAACTGATGCTGGGATGTTCCACAATGGAATGAGAATGAGGAATAACCAATTCCCATGAGGTAGAGTGACTTATGGGTCAAGGAAACAAATCCCATACTCCGCCATACAAATTTATGGGTTTCCCATGCTCCATTGAAGCCATTGACTGATTTCTCAACAACTTTCTTACAAGTGAATTAAATGTCAGCAAGGAAAGTCAAATGAGTTCTCAAAATGACATTTTACAGGTTATGTTTCAACCCCACAACCCTCTCACCACTCCCTAGTGGAATACACATGGCCCCTTCTCATTAGTTGCTTCCATAGCCAGTTTGAGGGTTTTATTTAAATATTAATATTTACATCAATTACAATATCCCATGGCTTAATACCACATGGGTAACAAATTATCAAATACTTTCCTTTTAAATAAAATTCGAGCATACACTAGCGGGGCTTTGGCCTTAAGCTCCACACTAGGAAACATACACTGCATGTACACCATATTTACATATAAACCAATATACCATAAGGGTCAAAATTGGGGTATTACATTCCCCTTCCCCTTAGAACAACACCGTCCTCGGTGTTCTAAAAAATGAACAAAAATGGGAATGCCTCTCTCATGGAATCCTCCAGCTCCCATGTATCCTCATTATGACTAAGGTGCTCCCATTGGACCTTCACCTGTCCGATGGATCTGTTCTAGATCAAAGTGACATTCTTGTCGAGGATGCGCATAGGCTCTACTTGGAACTCTCCCTCGGGTTCCACCTGTATCACATTCCAATCAATCATATGATTAGGATCGTGTACATACTTCTTAAGCAAAGATACATGGAAAACATTATGAGCTCTTATGTTAGCAGGCAATGCAACTCTATATTCAACTAGCCCTATCCTATCTAGGATTTCAAATTTCCCACAATATCTTGGTGCCAACTTGGCACAACTCCCCAACTTGAGAGAAATTTTCCTTGGTTTCACTCTCAAGTAAACATGATCTTCAATCTGAAATTCCTTATGCACTCTTTTCAAATCTGCATAACTCTTTTGCCTATCCTGAGCTGCCTTTAAATTTTGCCTGATCTTAACAACTTCCTATTCCATTTCCTTGATCATCTTTGGTCCAAGTACTACCTTGTTCATCGGGTTGTCCCAGTTCACTGGAGTCTTGCATCCTTTTCCATATAATGCTTCAAATGGACTCATCCCCAATGATGCATGATGTCCAGTATTGTATGCAAATTCTACCAAGTGTAGGTAATCTTCCCACTTGGATGGTTTATCCATCACATACATTCTCAGCGTGTTTTCAAAAGCCTGATTCACCCTCTCAGTTTGACCATCTGTTTGAGGATGATATGCTGTACTGAAATTCAATCTAGTTCCCAATTCCTAAAATAATCATTTCCAGAAATTGGAAGTGAACTTTGTATCACGATCAGAAATTATTGCCTTGGGAAATCCATGCAATCTGAATATCTCTCTCATGAAGATATCCGCAATGTCATTAGACTTGTGAGTGGACTTGACTGGAATAAAGTGAGCTACCTTTGATAGCTTGTCCACCACAACCATGATTGAATCATGCTTCTTCACTGTCATGGGCAGACCTGTTATAAAATCCATAGAGATCACTTCCCATTTCCACTCCAGAATGGGTAAGGGCTGGAACAATCATGTTGGATGTTGGTGCTCTGCCTTGACTTGTTGGCACTTCTGACACCTAGCAATGTACTCAGCTATGTCCTTCTTCATACTATGCCAAAAGTATTGTTTTCTTGCTGCTGTTATAGTTTTCTGATATCTTGGGTGTCCCAAATATGGCATTTGATGTATTTCATCCATCACTAGCTTCTTCAAATCTGCACTGTTTAGAATGTACAGTCTATCTTTGTAGATGAGGATATCGTCTTCACCAAGCTGATATCCCACACACTTTTCATCTATATTTTGGTGTTGCAACTTTTTTTTAATTTGAAGGTAAATTTCATCACTAGTTTGAGCCTCAAGGACTCTTGTCTTCAAATCTGATTTGCACATACTTACTGCTACAACATGAAATTTTCTGCTAAGGGCATCGGAAACCTTATTCTCTTTCCCTTTTACATGCTTAATTTCAAAATCAAATTCACAAAGAAACTCCATCCATCTAGCTTGCCTAGCATTCAAGTTTGGATGACCAAACAAATACTCCAAGCTCATGTGGTCTATCCTAAGCTCGAATCTCCTTCCCAACAAATAATGTCTCCACATCTTGAGAGAATGTATTATGGCTGCTAATTCTAAATCATGTGTGGCATAATTATTTTCATGCTCTTTTAATTTCCTTGACTCATAGCAAATCACAAATCCTTCTTGCATGAGCACTCCCCCTATCCCTTCAATGCAAGCATCTGTGCACACTACAAAATCCTTCTTTGGATCTGCTATCTTCAAAACAAGAGCGCTAGTAAGTAATTCCTTTAACTGCTGAAAACTTTTCTCACATTTTTCAGACCATACAAACTTGATATTCTTCCTTTGCAATGAAGTGATTGGATGAGCTATCTTGGAGAAGCCTTCAATAAACCTCCTGTAGTAACCAACAAGACCCATAAAAGATCTAACATATTAAACATTCCTTGGAGTAGACCAATCCATGATGGCATTAATCTTTTCTGGATCCACTGCAATACCTTCTTCAGAAATGATATGACCCAAATACTACACCCTCTTTTGGTAAAACTCACACTTGCTTAACTTGGCATACAGTTGATGTTCTCTAAGGACTTGCAACGCCATCCTTAGATTCTCCTCGTGTTCTTCTTCATTCCTTGAATAGACAAGAATGTCATCCAAGATCACAATCACAAAATTATCCAAATATTTGTTGAAGACACTATTCATGAGACACATGAATGTAGTAGGTGCATTGGTAAGACCAAATGGCACCACAGTGAACTCATAATGACCATATCTAGTTCTGAAAGCTGTCTTGTGAATGTCTTCTTCTTTAATTATCACTTGATGATAGTCATACCTCAAGTCAATATTTGAAAACACCTTAGCTTCCTTCATTTGATCAAACAAGTCATCAATTCTTGGCAATGGATACTTGTTCTTGACTGTCACTTTATTGAGCTGCTTGTAATCAATACACAACCTTAAATTCCCATCCTTCATCTTAACAGATAACATCGGTGCTCCCCAAGGAGACACACTAGTCCTGATATACCTCTTGTCCATTAATTCTTGTAGATGCATCTTCAACTCTACCAATTCCGGTGTGCTCATTCTATAAGGAGCTTTGGAATTCGGCGTTGCCCCTGGAACAAGATCGATGGTAAAATCAATATCTCTCTTTGGTGGTAGTCCCGACACTTCATCTGGAAACACATCTTGCAACTCTTGCAACAATGGAAAGTATTCTATCCTTGGTCCTTTGTCCTTTAACAAATCTAACATATGAACTGCATATAATTGGCAACCTTTCTTATATAACTTTTTCAACTGTAAGGATGAAATCTGTCTTACTGAAACTTGCTTGGGAATTCCTCTTACCAATCTTGGTCTTCCGTCTTCATCAATAAATTCAAGTGCTTTCTCATAAGTCCAACTTGGCCCTATGCTTTTCCAACCAATCCATGCCAATTAAGGCATCATCAGATCCTAATGGTAGTACATTTAAATCTGCATGTGTGTGGAGTCCATTCAATTCTATGGGGCACTCCACCACTACTTCACTAACTTTTCTCTTGGTCCCCATGTCTAATTAAACTAGCGAAGACTTATTGTGCTTCAATTTTCTAAGAGAACAACCTTCAACCACTTTTGGAGAAACATAACTATGAGTAGATCCTGGATCAATCAAAACAGAAACAGATTGCTTACCAATCTTACCTTCAAATTCCACCACTGATGATTGATGATCTTCCTGATTATTATCCAACGCTGCATAAATTTGAGGCCTTTCCCTTGCCATGTACTCCATTGTAGCTGCTCCCTTTAAGTTGTGCAAGCTCCGTGGATTCCCCTTCCGATGTTGACAATCCTTTAGCATGTGGTTTTCCTCACATCCCCAACACTGAAGTGGCCCTTTTGATGTCTTATCTACTACTACTACTGGCTTGAATCCACTCCTTGCTTGCTTCCCATGTGGAAAGGTTCTGGACTGATTTTTGAATGGTGGTTTGAAGCCACTTTTCTTTTGATCAAACCTCCCTCTTGTTGATGTAATTGTAACTTCGGAATGTATTTCACCTATATATGTTGTATTCGTATAGAGATGTTATTATTCCTCTATACGGAAGTGTTTGTATTCCTATAGAGATGGTATTATTCCTCTATACGGAAGTGTCGTCATTTATATTGTAAGTGTCGTAACTTATACTTGATGGTTTATTAGACCACCTTGATGGGGTTGGCCTTGTATGAGTCATGTGGGTAAAAGGGTTATTAGACCACCCTATTGGGGGTCGGCCCTGTCAGCATTATGTTATGTGTTTAAGTTAAGGCTGACCTAGTAAAGGTTATTAGCCAAGTCAAGTCAAGTATAAATAGAGTGCAGGAGGCACTCTATTTGATCATTTTCACTTTCTCACTTCTACACTCATTGGAGAGTGGCGCACTAGTGGAGGAGGAGAAGCTGCTGCTAGGAGACTATCGCTTATGCTTGGGTTTTGTATCATTGCTCTATCTATCTCTGAGCAAGTTATTGGGGTTTTTCATTTTTATGGTTTTCCCCAAGGAAACTCTGTGTGTCTATTGTCTCTTGTGTTTGAGTCTTGTGATTGTTATGTTGTACATGTTATTCTCTCAGTAAAGATCCTAGAGTATATTCAATTAATGCTCAAAAATTAACACCTCTTGGCTTCCCTTTCCATGCTGGGTGAACCTCTGATTTTCCTTTATTCTGCTCATAGCAATGCATTGTTATCTAATGGCTTCATCAAGACTTGGTGGATTAACAAACTCAATCCTATCCCTAATACTTTGACGTAGACTCCAAAGGAAGCATTGGAGTTTTACTCTCTCATCTTTAATGTAATCCATATACCTCAATAATTCCAAAACTTTATGGACATGTTTTTTCATAGATTTCTGCCCCAACCTGAGTTCATTGAACTCTTTTCTCTTACTGTCATAATACCTAGCAGAAATGTATTTTTCCTTGAAGTACTTCTTAAATATCTCCCAACTAATATTCCTTTCACTAATCCCTTTCACTTTCAAGAGGTTATCCCACCAAATTGAAGCTCTGCCATTTAGATCGTAAATGAAAATTCTGGCCTTTTCATTTCCTAAGTAGTCCTAAATTCTTAAATATTTCTTTATTCCAAGAAGCCATGCCTCTTCCTCTTGGCTAGCCTTGTCTTCTCCATCAAATGTGGGAGGCCTTGCCTTCCTGAATTCTCCCTGTGGAATTCCTTTGAACTTCTTTCTTCCATCAAATATCCTGGGCATATGCCTTGGACTTCTTTGAGAGTCTCTGGAGTCACATGATTTGCTAGAAGAAGATATAGAGGAAGGTGTTCTATGCTTCTTGCTCACAAAAATCTTCCTTGGGCTTGGAGTCGTCTTCCTTGAACGACCTCTAGAGCGACTCTCTACATCTCTTCCTTCTTCACATACATTGCTTGGGTTGGACCCAAGGTTTATCCTCTGCTGTATATCAGTGAGAGTTTGCAAAATAGCAGCATTGAGTTGGTTTTGTTCTTCTTGAACCTTCATCAATCTTTCATTGAAGCTCACCATGGTTTCAACCAAATTTTGAGGAGTTATTTGCTCCCTTCTCCCATTAGATTCAGTCTCAGCATTCCCTTCTTGCACATTTTCTCCTAGTACATCTTCATCATGCTCATAAGGATCCTTTGCATCATTTATGGTCACCATTTTTCTTTGGAGACCCTCTTCCCTGTATGCTACTTCTGCTACACTATTCAAATCTTATGAGCTGCAAGCACTGTGCATTATGAAAATATTTATTAGACACCTTAAGAATGCATATAGAAATATAAAACATCAATATTTAACATAATCAAACTCATGGAATAATTCACAGATTTATTATGTATTCATCTATTTTGCTCATTCATGCAATTCTGGAAATTGATCATATTGTCAACAATTTGACAAAACAGTCATTGGCACTTTTCTGCTCTAATTCTCTATGGGTTATGATAACCTCATTCAAATTCTGGTCATGCACCATTATTCCCTGCTGGACAAGCTTTTCAATGCCTGTCCACGTGCTCCATTCCGAAATCGGGTGTGGAAATTGCATTACTCCAAAAATGACAATTTTCAGCACAATTCTGCATATATTTACACAGTTGCAAAATATCCTGAACTGCCAACTTCAACCACCTATAGAAGCAAATCTAGAAAGAGTCAGGAAAAATTTTCTATCACCAGAAGTTATTCCATACAACAAGGAACACTCAGCAACTTGCGTATATTTGATCTAATGCACCATTCATCTTATATAAATTTCTGGGTTTGACTACTTTTAACTATTGACCTTTTCCAAAATTTGAAATTTTGGGCCAAAAATGGTTATTTCCCAAACGGAGCATTTCTGGAAAATCTTTGTCTAACGTGAATTGTCTGTTTTAATGAGAATAAGAAATGTTGAGTTTAGTCAATTTCTTGAATCCTTCATCTAAGGTCTCTTTCATCCACTGCAAGCTTTTCAAAATCTCCAAAAAGTGGCCCGGAATAGTGCTTTTTGGCCTTCACACTCACCCCGACTCCACATCCTTTGGATTTTGGCTCCAAAACTCCAAACTTAACACCATTCCTGCTCCATATCAGTTTCAGCTCAATCCGACCTTCTGTCAAGCATTGGAACACTAATTTGTAAAAGCCATTAATTTCAAATTTTATGCCAAATTTGAGCATAATGAGCTCGGGATCTTCACTGGTTCATTCATGGCCTTCGTTAATGACCTCAGGACGCCACTGAACTCATTCAATTCTGATTCCGCATGCTCCTGCTATCCAAAAATCAAATTTCAGGCTCTATATATTTATTTATTTGTATACCACAATCCGCAGGTTCCACAACCCGCAATCCATATTGCGGGTGTGGAAAGGCTAATTTTCCAACCCAAGACTACTCCATCCCGTAATCCGCAACCTGCATTCCGCAATCCACAATTCCACAATTGCGGGTGCGGAAAGCCAAGTCGCAATTACGAAAAATATAAAATTTCTGCAATACCATAATTCCACAATTGCGGGTGCAGAAATCCAGGTCATAACTTCGAAATTTTTAACGTTTCCGCAATCCCACAATTCCGCAATTGCTGGTGCGGAAACACCCCTACTCCGGCAACTTGCAGGGCTCATATCTCCTTCGTCCCTTAACCAAATGAGACGAGTCTGGTACCGTTGGAAAGCTCTTGTAGAGCTCTATGCAATGGTGTGATCCTATGCCACACCTGAGAACTATTATCCTGTCATTTTTCCAACCAAAAATATTCCCAAACTTCATCAATACCACGCTAAAACACTCTGATATCTGCTTGTAACTCACAGTTTGTCCCAAGCAGCCCCAGTGATGCAACATGGGCTCTGATACCACTCTATCACGACCCCTCCCATCATTCCAAACCACAGAGGGAACATGACTATAACATGGGGGTGTCTAACTCTCTCCACAACCATACAAAGAAATGTACAATTAAAATAAAATGCATAATTAATAAATACACAACGGAATTAAAACATATTTGCACACACACAAATGGTAATGCATCAACATATCTATCACAAGCAGAGGATGATTCAAAATGCAGAGAATCAATCCCATTCCAATGCTATGCACATATCTCATATCAACCATATTAAGATAATCATTTCAATCCATTAACATGAATAATTATCATTCAGAATTAACACATTGCAGAACACATAATGCATATAATTTAAACCACAGAGAACACTTATCTTTGAGATGAATCTATCCAAACCATTGGCTATGTGAGAGCAACATTCCACCCAACCATAGATCTCTATTCAACCTATATTCTTTCAGCTAAGAGATCACCCCCGATTTGGGTTGTGTATCCACTAAAGAGGAACTAAACAGGCTCACTCACAGCCATGGTTTCACTCACACAGTCATGCTAAGCCAACACACAGTTGGGTTTATCAAGCATGCATTAAGAAAATGAGGAGGATGCTAAGCCAGTGATCTCAACCACAGAGCTACATGCATCTTAAATGAACTCAACAATCATGGCACCCACAATACCTACCTCACCCAACACAAGGAAGATCCCCTTCTCTACTGCACAATCCCTCAAACGTCCCTTCCATCCAGTGCTATTCAAGGTGGGAATAGAAAGGTCCATCTGCTAATTCCTTGAGATTCCAACCTTCATTGGGTTTATCAAGCAAACCCAACCTCTGTTCAATCATTTACACTTGGATTTCTCACAATTCTGTCATCAAATAACTCAATCCCGTCACTGGATTTTTGGGCTATAAAAACTGGGTTTTCCAATGGATTTCGGGGTATCTAACGCTCTCAATTTCGCCCCAAGGTTCATATCTATGGATCCCTTATTGCATTTACTTTCAATACCAAATTCTGGGCGTTTATGGCACTTCAAAACGTGGGTTCTTGCAAAGTTGCGATTTTTTGTTTTTTTCACTGCTGGGCATGTGTAATGGATGAAAACTGATGTTGGGATGTTCCACAATGGAATGGGAATGAGGAAGAAACAATTCCCATGAGGTAGAGTGACTTATGGGTCAAGGAAACTGAGCCCATACTCTGTCATACAAATTTTTGGGCTTCCCATGCTCCATTGAAGCCATGGACTGATTTCTCAACAAATTTCTTACAGCTAAATTAAATGTCAGCAAGGTAAGTCAAATGGGTTCTTAAAATGACATTTGGAAGCTTATGGTTTAACCCCATAACCCCCTCACCACTCCCTAGTGGAATACACATGGCCGCTTCTCATTAGTTGCTTCCATAGCCAGTTTTGGGATTTTATTGAAATATTAATATTTACATCAATTACAATATCCCATGGCTTAATAACACATGGGTAACAAAATATTAAATACTTGCATTTTAAATAAAATCTGAGCATACACTAGCGGGGTCTTGGCCTTGATCTCCACGCTAGGAAACATACATCGCATGTACACCATATTTGCATAAAAGCCAATATACCATAAGGGTCAAAATTGGGGTATTACAAACCCTTCTCTGTAGAATGGCAGTCAAATGACAATTGAGGGTTTGGGGTGAGTTGAAATCAATTTCGAAACTTTCCTCGTAATTGCCCAATCAAAACCTTGCTAAATACGAAATTTTGAAAATTGGGAAGTTTAGTTGGACCCCACCAGTTCCAGGTGGGAGGGTGTGATGTGGACCAGCTACATCATATTTGTATGTGCAGCTAACCATGGGGGATGGAGTGTGAAGGTGGAGAAGACCTGGCCATTGAGTAGCAAGGAAAATCGATGGCCAGGATGGTTCAGGCCCGCGAAGGTGCATGAAATTTAATTTGTTTTCATGGCCCTGATTGAAAACCACCCCATCCATGTTTCATCCTCTGGTGCATTCAGGAATGTAAAAGCGGTCTCAGGAAACTAATTTTCTCGGAGCCTGAAACCACCTTTGGGGTCCAAGAGGGAACTGATGTGACGTGGGGAGATGTGATAGGCACAATGTTAGAAGGGATGAGACCCTCGTCATTCATGTCAGTTGTCGGAGATCGTGCAGATCAAATCAATGGCTCATAGTGTCTCAGGGCCTAGAACATGCACGAAGGTTAAACAGAGTTACACAACCTTGAAGCAGTAAACCGCTTGATGACATGTCACTCTCTTGTGCATTCAGGGCTACAAAAGCGGGTCTAGGAAATCGCTCTCCTCGAGCCTTGAAACCGCTTTTAGCCAGAAAGAAGTAATGTAATGTTGGGTCCAAACAGGATGTGTAGAGATGACAAGTCTAATGGGACCCGTGGTGATTGTGTCAGCATTGAGGATCGTGCAGATTTGATCGAAGGATGAGATTGATTAAGGGCCATGAATATGCATGGAGGTTAATCCATTTTCGTGACCCTGAAGGAAACCGTCCCAACCATGTGTCACTCTCTCGGGCGTTCAGGCACGCAAAAGCAGTTTTAGAGAACCACTCTTCTGGGACCCTAAAACCGCTTATGCCTAACAGTGGTAGGGTAATGTAGGGGTCATCTACAAGGTGCAGATAAGAGGAAAATAAACATTTTTTACAGACGATTTTTGGGTGCCCGAAATCGAAAAATGCATTTGATCTTATGCGCCAGATTGTGCGAAATCAAAGTATTTATAAAATAAAAAAGTGAGGGCAACCCCCCTTGACCCCCATCGTCCCCCTCATATGTCATTGAGTGTGAGGAAGTTTTGTGGTAGACAGAAATTGTCAATATGGATTGTCTCCATAATGCATGGAAATTATTTTGTGTATTTCTGAGAATGTGATGAGGCATCCCATGTGTGTATCAGGTATGTGGCTCAGAATTGTGGAAAATATTTCCATGAGAAAGGAAAGAATGTATCACTTTTGAATGAGGTGTAAGGGCATATAAGGAACCTTGAAAAGACTCCTTATGGAGTTAGTATGGAATCAATTGCAGTGCTTATAAGTGTAGGGAAGTTAAGAAAGGTCAAGTTGAACTTGACCATAATTTCTGAAAGCAATTGAAGTAGTAAGGCAATGTTGATAAGAGGGAAATTTCTCACCTTAAGCTAATTTCTGTTTATAGCATAACGATTGTATGCTTGGAAAATAACAAGTAGGAATGTTAGACATGACTATATGCATTGAATTGTTGCTTGGTGACAAAATCATAGGTAATGATTCTTTGTGTGCTTGTTAAGAGACAAGGAAATTGGATCAGATATGATGTAGAAGAGGAATTCCTTGTTATGATGGGAAATGAGAAGGGATAATACCTCCACTACCCTTTTGCTATTGTGTTTGTAATTTTGAAGTTGTCATGCATATAAATTATGGCATAGGGATGCTGGAAATGCAAGAGAGTAGTAGATTAAATGCATATGAATTAGTGGGCATAATTAAAGAGTCATTGCATAGTGCATGTGAATTGCTTATGTATGGGCATGATGTTGTATATGGGAAAAGGTAGTGAAGTTACACATGTAGTGTCCCATTAATGGTATTGCCTATGGTTGATGAGAATTAATGTTGTTGATAATGGTTGTAGGAAATCAAACCATAGAAGCATGACCGAAAATCCAAAGAAGTCACAGCATGTGACCAGAAAACCTTGAAAGGGAAGGATGGAGTAATGATTCATGATAAAAAGGTTGGTAAGGGGATTACGTAGCCTTGGTAAGAGGACAACTTATCAGGTAACATCAAGCAATGTTAATGACAACCATGTAGGTAATGGTTATTTGTGCCTAATTGCATGAACGTTGAAAGAGGATTTGGTAAGATCCCTTCAACTATGTTTAAACTATGATTGATTTGGTTTGCATGTGGTACTGAGTGCCTGAGTGTGAATATCATCTTACTGAATATGATGAGGTGTGGGTAAGTGAAGGTAAGGATCCTTACACCCTATAGTTGCTTAGAAACCTCAATGCATTCATATGAAATTATATCATGCCACTTGGGTATGTTGGTTATGAGTTTAAATAACCAAAGCAAGTGAGTACTTATAGTCCTGTTGTGGTAGTGCATACCATATGAGATAATCTTGGTTAAGGCCATGGCATGGTTGGATGATGTGTTGAGGAAATA
The DNA here is from genome assembly GCA_027924585.1 of Larix kaempferi. NCBI lineage: Eukaryota > Viridiplantae > Streptophyta > Pinopsida > Pinales > Pinaceae > Larix > Larix kaempferi. The sequence goes on along the minus strand of BSBM01000464.1, from coordinate 19,007,977 downwards.
GCCATACTCTTCCAAAACATCATGGTGGAATGCATGACATGACAATATAGTAATCATGAATCAATGCAAGGTGGGATTGAGTAGATATGCATTAAAGGATTTATGTAAATCTTATCGTTATGCATTGAGTGAATGCGCATTAAAAGATTATGTAAATGGTGTAAGTGTGCATGCATGTGTGTGGGTGCACATGTTGAGATGCATTGTATGAATGCATGGTTGTGTTATGTATGTTTCATTGCAACTAGATAATAGATGCAATGATGAATTAATGATAATTCTAGGATCATTTCATGAGCTTCTATGAATGCAGGAGAAGGATTGCATGAAGAAGATATTCATGTTTGATCGTCTACCAGAGTGCTCTGTTGAAAGGACAGAGTTGCATAAAAAGAATATGGTTGTGAAGCAATGAATATTGGAGTTTTTATTGCATGGATAACGTGACTGTGTCTTGCAATTTCATTGTGATAGTGATGTATATATAGATATATGTATATTTCATTGCATTTGGAATGTGAACAGCTGAAAGTGTTTGAATTATTGAGTGTTATAATTCTGAGATCACTTCATTGACTGTTGTAGCAATGAGAATATTATTTGCATAGATACTCACAACATGTTTGGTTCATTGAAAGTTTCAGATTTCAAGTAGAAATGTATTGAGTATGGAAATGACGATAAGTCCATAGTAAAGACCGGGATCTACCATGCACAGAAGACAAAGGCTATTAGAAGGATTCTCATGGTTGTGAAATTTAACTTATGCATGGAATAGATTTGTAAATTTCAGATTCGAAATTTTGCTAATAATTACTAATGGTTGTTTGGATTATCTAGAATTGCGTCAAGAGGACGTGTTGTAGGTGGATGTTCATGTTATGGAAGCAAGTGTAAAACCATAATGGATAGAGTGATACCACTTACAAGAGCCAAACAAAATGAGGATGGCCTCATGGTTAAACAAATCAATTTCTGTAGGAGACAGAATTGTAAATTCATGTTTGAATTTAAATTAATGCCATTGAATGATTATGGAAAAAAAGATGTGAATTTGATTGTTAAATTTTGTTGACCGTTTGGTTGTTTGAGGAGTGTGTCAAGAAGACACCTTGCAGGGAGACCATGTGTGATGGCCTGCAGAAGCCAAACTCCGTGGGAAGGATCCCATGCTTTGGAAATGGGTTTCAGGTGAAATGCCATTGTAAATTTTGATAATATCTCAGCTGCACTGCATGTTGGAAAACCATGTGAGTGAGATGGTAAAATTATGCCAAGAAGTCATGTGTGGGTTATGGAACATGAAAAAATTGGGGTGAAGAACCAAAGGATTGTTGACTTAGAGAAGGGATCCCCCATTCTTCGCAAATGAAGAGAGAATACATCTGAAAAGGGATAAGTATTTTGTAACCCTAGCTAAGAACATGCATGTCTAATTATTAGGGTTAATATGCAGAGCATGTTTTATTTTATTTACATTATTTCAGACTGTTTGAGTGTGAATAGAGCCTACATGACTCACGTCAGAAAGGGATGCATACCTTTCGGGTGTTGGGTTATGATAAGGTTGTCAATATTCACTACACTCTAAGGGAATGGACGCATTCCTTGTTATTTTTTCATCATTTAATTCAATAGATCTAGGATCTTAACTGAAAGAACAACATGTACAACATATCAAGCATAAGAGACAAGAGACAAGAGACACAAAACATTTCATCGGGGAAAACCAAGAAGGTGAAAAGACCCGCAACTTCCTCAGAGATAGAATAAGGATAAATACAAGGATCACCATGATCAAACCCAAGAGATAGATATCTTCAGTAGCATGCTCCTCCTCCACTTGTGCGCACCCTCCTCTTCTCTCACTAATGCGAAGTGAGTGAATAATAGAATGTGTAAAATGAGAGAGGCACACTCTCTATTTATACACTAAGTCACTTGACCTTTACTCAACTAGGTCGGCCCCAACTTAACCACTTAGCATAATGCTGACTGGGCCGACCCCCACTATGGTGGTTTAATAACCCTTTGACCCACACAACTCATACAGGGCTGACTCCAACAAGGTGGTATAATAACCCATCAAATATAAGTTACAACACTTACAATATAACTTGCGACACATGCAAGTACAACTGATGATACTTCCAATCGGAGGAATAATACATCTCTGTTGGGGATACAATAAAGTACAAATACAATATACAAGTGAATATCTTCCGAAGTTACAAATACATCAGCACTCCCTCTTAACTAGGAAGGTATTCTCTTAACACAAGTCATCAATACATATCGGCACAAGTCTTCAATACTGGAGTTGGATCATTGTCACTGTATCATGGAGCATCATCATCACTGCTGCTACTATCTCAATCAATCTCCAATCTACTCGTCATAGGAAGTTATATAGAGCCATCCCTTTTTCATGCTGTATGTAGGCTTATCCTCCATGTAGGTCTTCATCATCTCTGCGAGCAAGCCATCAAGTAAGTACACCTCAGGACTTATTACACTGCCTCTGTAAAACCTGCAAGATCTCCCAGGACTGATTACACTACCTCTGCAAAACCTACAAGAGCATCTCATGATTGATTATATGCCTTTGCAAAACCTGTGTACCATACTGTCACCTCATCATCTTCAGATCATCGTCATCGTCCACGGAACACAACCCAGATGCACATCACATAGCATTTACATTCATCGGCATGGGAAGACACACTTCAACCATCCGTGAAAGGCTCAACACTTATATCAACAACCATGGCAAGACAAACTTCAACCTTGTCAGAATGGCTCTAGCCCTTACATCAACAACCATGGCAAGACAAACTTCAACCATGTCGAAATGGATCTAGCCCTTACATCAACGACCATGGCAAGACAAACTTCAACCATGTTAGAATGGCTCCATCCCAACATCAACGACCATGGTAAGAAAAACTTCAACCATGTCGGAATGGCTCCGGCCCTTACATCAACGACCGTGGAAAGACAAACTTCAACCATTTCGGAATGGGTCCAGCCCTTACATCAACGACCATGGAAAGACAAAATTCAACCATGTCGAAATGGCTCCAACCCTTACATCAACGACCATGGAAAGACAAAATTAAACCATGTCAGAATGGCTCATGTGCATCTGTATCGCCAGACTCATCACTTCCCCTTGAAAGGAATCTCGATCTTAAGTGCACCAAGCCTCTCTCTGAAGTACTCAAACTTCACTCTGGCCAACGGCTTGGTCAACACATCGGCTATCTACTTGTCCGTTGCAACATACAGGAGCTTCACTGCTCCTCTCTGCACCATATCCCTGATATAGTGATACTTGATCTCAATGTGCTTCGACCTGTCATCGAACACCAGGTTCTCTGGCAACTTCACACAACTCTAGTTGTCACAATAGATATAGGTAGCATCCAACGGGAGATCAAATAACTCAGACAGTAGCTTCCTAAGCCAGACTGCCTCACAACTAGCCGAACAAGCTGCAACATACTTTGCTTCGGCTATACTTAGTGCCACATAGTACTGCTTCTAGCTAAACCAAGAGATCATACCAGATCCCATACTAAAGTAGCACCCTGAAGTTCTCTTTCGATCAATGGCACTGCCTTCCCAATCCGAATCAACATAACCCTCTAGGTTAAACTTCTAATTCGCATCATACTTGATCCCATAATCAACTGTACCCTTCAGGTACCTCAGAATATGCTTTACAACAATCAGGTGAACATGTCTAGGATCCATCAGGAACTGGCTCAATGTGTTCATTGCATAGTAGATGTTTGGTCTCGTATTTGTCAGGTACATCAAGGACCCAATCATCTGACGATACATCGTGGCATCAACCGAATCAGATGAAGCATCACACAAAAGCTTCAGGTTCAATGCCATAGGTGTGGCCATGGCCTTGCAGTCCATCATCCCAAACCTCTTCTGGATCTCTACTACATACTTCCCTTGTCCAAGGAATATTCCATCTACACTCTGCCACACCTCCATGCCTAAAAAGTAATGCATCATCCTGATCATCATCATAGCATCGTCCTGATGCGTATCATCTAGAGTATCATTCTGATAATCATCACATATGATCATCTTGATCATCGTCACTGCATCGTCCTGATGCATGTCATCGAGAGAATCATCCTGATACTCATCACATATGATCATCCTGATCATCAGCACTGCATCATCCTGATGCATGTCATCCAGAGCATCATCCTGATACTCATCACATATGATCATCCTGATCATCGTCATTGCATCGTCCTGATGCATATACATATACATGATCCAACTGATCATACAAAGCATCCAACTGATGCATATCCAAAGCAGTAACTGGAGCATCGTCCTGATGCTCATCACACAGCGCTTACATCCATAGCCAAGGGAAGGATCCTCCTCTCACCATGCTTGGAATGGCTCCTGCAAATGTGTCGCATCACTTCTTCCTCGAAGTATCTTCAATAGATAGTTTTCTTTGAACTTTGTTGCTGGAACAAATGTTGTAGTCCTTCTTTTGTAGGTACACGATTATTCCTACAAGACAAGTTCAATTGCATGATTAGAAACATCTTATATATTTCAGAACAAATTCTTACTCATAAATACATATGCCATACAGTCATGCAATTGTCTTAGCCAATGCTTCAATACAACATTTATCCATATTTCGTAACTTTCTAGATGCCTTCCATCTCTACCAGAACATTGTTAAGAGTGTGCACAACTCCCAACATGTGAGCAAAGAGGTTTCATTCTAGATAAGTAGAAATGGAATGTTGTATAGTACCATATGCCACTTACCCATTACTATATTAGTAGTATCTTGTTCATTAATGCAACCTTTTCTAAAATGCATTATATACATCCTAAATCTAGGAAAATGTGCATGACTGAACAAAATCATTTAAGTAATCATATATATAACAATTCAAATACTTATATTTTTTTAGTTGTACAGTGGACTCCCTCTCAATCTTTGCTTCCTTGCAGGAACTACTGGAGTGTGCTCCCTCTTGATCTTTGCTTCCTGGATTACCTGTCCTTAAACTTATATTCATCCCGGACCACTATGTATGCTTAAGATCTCATACATGATCATACATCCATTAGTATAATCTCAATACTATCAAAACATTATGATCCCAAATAAACTTAACATGTATGGTCATGATTATTTCACACACAGGTAATTTGTCACAAGCATTAGTATTTAAGGTTTCAGGGAGGACTTCTATTACTTATGCATATTCTTATTGACCATAGGACTCTTCTGGTTAATCATATCATCAATCAAAGTAGGAAACATAATATGCATAAAATGTTGATTACTTAAACTTCTAACTTCAAGAATAATCATTCATACAAAAGTATAATATCCTAACACAAGGTAGGATTCTAACTTGATATAGGAAAAACATACCTGGAATATCATGTTGGCTAGTTATGTCTAACATACCCAAACAATGTCTTCTTGTTCTCTTCAATGACTTGTGCTTAGTAACCTACATAACTCATAAGTTAACCATTGTAGAAACAAATAATACATACCTCGTAAGTGGAGCTTCTATGTGATCCATGAGTCTTTGTCTTCATGTCACCATGGTCACATGTTCTTGATCTAGAACTTGATTTGTACCTTTCATGTTAGCGGACAACATCAACCTCATACAACACCACAGTGCATTAGTACAATCATAAGTGTCATAACCCTAATCAATGAATGTCTTCTATCATTCACATGCATTCATACTTTTACTAGGGTGATGAGACAAGTGTAAGATTAATCAATATTGTACTAACCTCAATAATATGAAGACAAACATATCATAAACTCAATCATGAAAAAATTTCAAAACATACATGTATCTCTTCAAGTCATACCTGTCGGGATTGCTTGTAGCCTTCTCATGTAAAGCCTTAGCCTCATCTCCCTCTGGAACTAGAACTTCTTCACTTATGTAGGTGTCCAATTCATTCTTTTCTAGGATTAACCCAATCCACTTTGATTTGCTTGAAACTAGATCTAGAGCTGGATTAGGGATTGTGAGAGAAACCCTAAAAATTCAAATTTTGAATTTCAAACTTCTGAATGGATGGAAATATGTGCCTTGCTGAGCTGATCAAGCTGGTATACTTCAATTTTGAAAACTGCAAAATTTGACCCCTCAAAATTGCCTTTGAAACTTCCAGATCTTCTAAACAGGATCCCAAACTAGGGTTTGATGAAGCCTAGTCTCATTCCCACCCAAAAGGTTCAATCTTGTGTTCTAAACTTCGATTTTTTTGAGGAGATTCCAGCCGTGGTCACAGATTTCAAAAATTCCAACTTTTGCAGAAGCCCTAATTTTCCACCTTTCCGATCAAAATACCAAACTAGGGTTTGATCAAGCCCGACCTTCTGCACAACCAAAAAATTTGATATTAGTCTCTAAATTTCAATTTTGATGAGGAGCATTAAGCCGTGGACTCCAATTCCAAAAATTCCAACTTTCTCCGAATCCCTCAATTCCCGCAGCAGTGACAAGCCAAGAATGAAGGTGCTGAGAATCCAATTATGTTTTGACAGAAATATGCACTTGATTTTTTCAGGTGCATCTCTACAATTACGAATCCATAGGGTCTGAAACATCGGCCTGTGGTAGCCTGACCTATTATCCTTCAAACCCCATAGGTCTGACCTCAATTGGATTCTCTGAGAAAGAGTTATGCCAAGTGTCGCAACGTGACCTATTTATGGGATAAAACGGGAGAGAGAACTTGTATGGAGTACCACGTGCCACTCGTTCAATTTCGGGCTCTGAAAAACTTACCTGAGAAACTACAGTCTGTTCTCTTATTGTCACTTTTTACAGAACTTCATTTGGAGCTTCCTAGACCAAGTTATGACCTTTTTTCCTAGTTCACCTATTTATGACTGAGATCTGGAAGAGGTAGAAACCCTAGATTGTACTGATCATAAAAAACAAAGTTCAACAAATCATATGATTTGATTTGGACAAAAAGTACATGGGGATGTTATCTATGACCTGTAAAAGTTTCAGATCCTGAAACTTCGCCAAAATGGATTTATAGCGAAAGTGCTACGATGACTGGTTTTTGCTATATCATGCCGTAGCTTGCAATTTGTCGCAATTGCAACAAGTCTCATAAATGCCATATCATGCCTTCCTTCAGGCTAGCTATGATACCATGCTATTTTTTCATCATTTAATTCAATATATCTAGGATCTTAACTGAAAGAACAACATGTACAACATATCAAGCATAAGAGACAAGAGACAAGAGACACAAAACATTTCACCGGGGAAAACCAAGAAGGTGAAAAACCCCGCAACTTCCTCAGAGATAGAATAAGCATAAATACAAGGATCACCATGATCAAAACCAAGAGATAGATATCTTCAGAAGCATACTCCTCCTCCACTTGTGCGCACCCTCCTCTTCTCTCACTAATGCAAAGTGAGTGAATAATACAATGTGTAAAATGAGAAAGACACACTCTCTATTTATACACTAACTCACTTGACCTTTACTCAACTAGGTCGGCCCCAACTTAACCACTTAACATAATGCTGACTGGGACGACCCCCACTAGGGTGGTCTAATGACCCTTTGACCCACAGAACTCATACAGGGCCAACCCCAACAAGGAGGTCTAATAACCCATCAAATATAAGTTACGATACTTACAATATAACTTGCGACACATGCAAGTACAACTGACGATACTTCCAATCGAAGGAATAATACATCTCCATTGGGGATACAATAAAGTACAAATACAATATACAAGTGAATATCTTCCAAAGTTACAAATACATCAACATTCCTAGTGTTTCAATATTTGATAGTGAATGTTATGAAATATGTTTGCAATTTTGGAACAACAATACTGATGAGCTTGCTTATCCTTCTTGTGTTGTCAGCTTATACAGATGCAAATTGGTGCTGCACATTAAGAGGCAAAGTGAAGAAAGGGTACTCAAGAGGATTGTATGGGTAGTGGTAACCTTTCTATGCTCACACTAAAGAACACTAGAAGGGATGGATAGGATTGAGGAGCTGTGTAGTAGAAAAGGGGTATCATCCTTGTGTAGTGTGAGTGGGTATTGTGGGGCCATGCTAGCCTGCAGTCAAGAAAGTCACTTATAGAGTTCCTAAAGGGAACCATTGGTTTGCATAAGAGGATGAGTGCCACCCTTGTGTGGATGAAGACTTGATATGTGTGTGAATGATGTGGTGATATTGATGAAGGCACCATACATACTTGGTAAATCTAGTCAATGCACTGGTGGGGCATTGAATGTTGTGGAGCAGTCAGCGTGATGGCCAAACATTCTTTAAATACTTGATAAACCCAGTCGGCGTACTGGCTTAGCATATTGATAAATGGGATGCCTAATAAAACCAGTTGATGTACTGGCTTGGCATTTCCTATTCGAATGATTGTGGAGCATCCTGCATGCTGGACCAACATTCATTATTGTATCCACGGGCGATCCAAGGCTTGTAAAGCAAAGGAGTAGCGTGTGGAATAAAGTGAAGACATCCAATACAGATAAGTGTTTGGTTATCTTGCAGCTTATTGCTTATTTAATATGAATATACATGTGTACATGATTTGGTTGTGATTTCTTAAACTCTTGTTTATATGTAAACCCTATGAAAATAAACTAAACATGTGAATTTATTCAATGTTTGAGTGTAGGTATTGTTGGAAGCAAGGACTATGAAGGAATCCTAAGGATGCATGTGGACATGTGACTGTCCTAAAGAGCTCAGTATGAGAAGTAATGAAAGATGGTGCTAGTGGACTTGTGTGGGTACTAACAGCTAAAGGTTATGTAGGCAAAAATGGGGAAAGGTTCCCTGGTTGAGAAGCCTTAGACAGACCTTAGACACTAAGTGTCATAGCCGAGAAATGGAAAGACAAGCATTCGCCTTGAAGTGAAAGAGGCTAAGGAGCATGGAACCACAATGGTGGTGTGGCTTTAGATTGGCAGAACACTAAGAGAGGGAAACTCTTACTCTTGTCTTTCCTTTCTAATTGATGCATTTTAGAAAACAAAAAAAAATTGTGGAATGCATGTTATGGTTGAAAGTTGATTGTGTTTATTTGCTTGAATAAATTGTGAATGCTGAAATAGTTAATTCCATGTGAAAGGATGAACATGAATGAGTTCGTGTGTATGTTGGGAAAGCATGAAAAGTGCGGAAGTCTCATGAATAGAGCATGGGATCTCCATGTCAATTGGGAAAATAATTGACCGATTTGTAATGTTTATTTTATGCCTGGACTAAGAAGAATTGCAATGATGAATTTCGCAGGTGAGAAATTGAAATCAATTGGTTGCAGCGGTTATAAGACCATTGGTACTAGCAAGCATAGTGTAGCTAGTTATGCACATTGGCCATGGCAGTAGACCAAAGGATATGAGGTTTGGCAAGAAATATTCCTCAAATAGTTTCCAGGACGACAAGCAAGATGGAAGCCATGAAATTCCAGACTTGTAGATCAACTGGAAGGTAAATAAAATAAAGGGATTGCTTTGAAGAAATGCCCACCTACAGAGCTAGAAGATCAAACTAGCAGGAGCAGCTTATGGAAGCCAAAGGACATGGTCTTGGAAAGTTAATGTAAAACATGAAATGCAGGACAGACCTGCGACATTTTGTGAATTTTTGGACATGTGTAAAGTGTATATGTATTCCTAAGTATTGGAACACCGAGGACAATATTATTCCAAGGGGGAGGGGATTGTAATATCCTGATTTTGACCCCATTGCATTAAAATGTAAACGATGTAAATATGCTAGTGTGAATTCCTAGGTCAGAGCTCAAGGGAAAGGCCAGACTAGTGAATGTTTAGGCATGTATGATGTTTACATTTCATTTGGGCCATTTTAGTTGGCTTTATGGTAACTTAGAGTATATGTAAATATTATGTGCATACATAATAACATGGTCCAACAATGGTTGTGTAAGGAGCACCAAAGGGGCTATGATTTCACCAGAGGGGAAGAGGAAGGGGGCCTATGGGGAAACCAAATCCTATGTTTCCAAGTGTCCACCTTAGAACTCACCCAAAATTCTGTCATGTGTTGAGAACGAGCCAATTATCTCTGTTTTTTACCATTTTCCAATCATTTGTGCATGTGTCTGGTTGGTGGGAAAAGTCACCTCATGTAGTTATTGTAGCATGGGACTGATTGCACTTTTGTGACAGTTCTGTCATGACAGAAGTCAATCTGTAGCTGCCAGGATTCCTTTCCCTACTACCAGAAGTTATGTCAGTTGTCTTGTCACCATTTTCCCATATCCTTTGGAGTCAACCCTCATTTGTCTCATTATTTCATTCAGGTTTAGAGGTTACAGAGCTCTCCATTGTTGTCCAAGGACTTACATTGTTGTTTTGAAACCAGAAATTCAAATTTGGAGACCATGTTGCAATTTTGGAAGTGGGTTTTGTTGGCTATAGGTGAGTGGAGAGGTTGGGAAAGCTAGGAACCCTTACCCATGAGTTCTGTTGATCGTAGGTGCTTGAGAGGCTACGGATTGAGGCTAAGGGAGGCCCCTGTATAGATCTGTATGAGAATTTGGCTAAGCATAGAGAGCAGAATGGGTTGTGGGCTGAGAGATAGAAGCCTGTAGGTGTTTCCTTCGCCCCAGTGGACTCATAGCCCAGCTTGGGGGTGAAATTGGGAGCTGAAATAGTATAGGCTGAACAAGTTCTATGGTTGGGTGGAGAAGCACTCTTACATAGCTAGTTGCTTCGGTCTACATTGGATAAAGATAAGTATTCTCATGTATTTGAATTTGAAATGTTTAATTGATTCCTGTAATGTTTATGCTTGTATTTTCACATTAGATGTGCGTGGATAGGTTTGAATTCCGTTGTGCATGTTATTTTCATTCTTGTAACATACCCTTTAAGCTGGAAAACATTTTGTGTTAAGAAACATTATGATAACTTTTATTGTAAAGTTTATGTTGGATAGGTGTCCAAGGATGACTGTAATTTGCACAATATATTATTATTTAATAAATAAAATAGGAGACAAACACCTAAGAGGACTATTGAAAGAGTGGTTACTGATCCACTAGGTGGAATGGAATATGGGGTAGAATGCAATGGACAAGTGGCAGCATCATGATGCAACTAACTAGCTGTTGGTATGGGACAACTCCCTTGAAATGTGGTCATAGTGCCCTGAAAGATGGGACTGGAGCTTGAGGCTCATTTATTCCAAAATGACCACTAAAAGACCTTGGCAGTGTATATAATAGCCATCAAATATTGAACTGAGGTTCATCACTTTTCCCGACGAGGAAATTTACCTTGGGGTTTTGCTGTGTTTGCACCCAAGAGATTAGATGAGGGGATATGCTATGTTGTTGATCATGTTGTGAGTCTGCCAAACTCTTATTGAGTTCAGGAGGTTGATGCTAAGTGGAGAAGGCATTTTATTTCAGGAGGTTGATACCAAGTGGAGAAGGTATTTTGAGTGCCTTGCTTCTACACAGATTCCACCCATTTATTGGATCAGTAATCAGGATCAGGGTTCACTAGAAGTCAGTAGTTGAGCTACTTCTTCTGAAGCAGGTTGGGAGGAACAGGCCTCCTTGGGTGTTTGTCGGCCCTATCGTCAGTTATAGGCTCTATTGTCTTATTTATTTTATTTTTAAGTTCTATTATCTATTTTTGCATATTACAGTTATGTTGTTTGTTTAAACTTCCACTATTTATTTAATAAGTTTATTTCAGTTCCTGTGTAAATTAATAATTCTGTATAAATGTGAATTGATTGAATAAAATTAGTTTTTTTTATTTTTCCCCAAGCAAAAAGGAACAACATCGTACTCCAGTACAGAAACAGATTAATATAGATAAGATATGATAGGCAAACTGCCATGGTGATGGAAGTACCATTTTATATGTTCTGTTAAATTATCTGCTGATAGTAATTAGCATTATCTACTGCATTTTACTCAGTACTATTCTTATTTTAATTCTTTCCATAAAAATAGTAAGTCTATTTCATAAAAATAATAGAGTTTATATTAGATAAAGAAATCATTTTCTGTTCTTTCCATTTTTGTTTTCCAAATGTTTATTTTCAAAGAATAACTATAGTTTGATGTTATTATCATTATTGTACATATAGGACAAATAGAAAAATGAGAAGCAACATATTACCAACTTAGGGTTTGTTCACTTTATTTTCAAATCCATTACCAATCATCATATAACTACAAAACATTGTTATTTCTTCTCGGCATATAGCCAACAATTTGAAATTTTCCACAAAGTCAAGCTAGTTAAATGAGCTCTCTATCATTTCTTTATTTTTACTAACAATAGACAAACCAAGTATCTTTTATCAAAATCATTACTGTAGGTCGGATAGATAGATTACATTTATCAGTTCAAAAGTTTAAGACATTACAATTTCTGTAGGAGCAGAGTCAACAAGTCACAACCATAGTTGATACCGAAACATATCAATGAGCACATCAAACATCTAAGCATAGTCAAACCCTAACCTCTGACAAGTTTTCAAATCAAAAGCATAAATGTTTTATACAAATCAACGACGAGGCATTTAGGCCGAAGCCATCACATGTTACATAAACATTGATTTAATAAACAGTAGCAGCGTTTTTCTTCATACACACATTGCATATGATTTCCCTTCTAACATTTGTAAGCTTACACTCCATAACGAAGCACGATAGCACAAGTACGATTAAAAACCCAGTTACACAAATGTTACCATTTTACACAGAGACTGTCTAACACGAACTATTTCTATTTCATAAACCAACAAGTTACAGATTTCATTCACAGGCCAAGCCCCAAAACTACAAACATAGAAACAGTTACGGCCATATAGTTTGCAGAAGATCTGTTATATTATCATCCTGACAGAGTTTGAAACCCTTTTAACAAAGGAACGATGCCCAACTTCAAAACCAAAAACCCTGTACATATATCAACTATTACATCGACTTTACAAACTAAGAAACAACCTAGGGTTTTCAACCCCGATTTCCAGTTTAGGCGATACAAGTGTTTGCCACAATTTCTCCCAGGAGAACCTACGAGGGTTTGCCACCGAGCTTACCATTTTGATTCGCATTGCTATCCATTGCCACCAACTCCATTGCCATCAAACCCAATGCTTTGAATATAGCACGATGGCATTACCTGCCACAAGAACTACGAGGGATTAGTAACAATATCATTGAATGTTGACAAAACAAAGAAATATATTTTATAACTAAGAAACGAGATGACTTACCTTTCATTCACAGTCGATTGGAATGCTTTTGGCTTCCAAAACCTTCAACCAACGCAGTGAAGTTGACATGTAACTTCAAAACACAACCAAACTCGAAGTCAAGACCTCACCACTAACCTATTTGGCACCGGAAGAAAGCCACAGGGCTTCAATGCTACTCTCTCAGCAAAGGTTGAGCCCTGTAAACCAGTGGCCTGTAGGCCTTCTTCTCCCAGACAAAAACTACAAAATGAATGCACGAAGGCAAAAATAATGCTAAGGAAAGTCTAGCTAGGGTTTTACACATCTCAACTACCAAGACCATAAGATCAACAATCAATATTGAGCCAAAAAGCTACGATGGTACCAAGGCAGAGATACGATCAAATATTAATCAATGGCTTCATTTAACTTGCAGAACAGTCAGATGCCATATCACCTAGAGCTGAGCTCAGAGCTCGGTGACATATCACCATTCCTTACTATGATTATCCCATGGAGTCAGACACGTAAGAGCCAGTGTAGCAACCACAACATCACTACAGGATTGAATTAAATGTTGAGATCTCACGTAGATATCGGTCAGAGTCTCGACTGCATCAACATTTATTTCATATCACAATTCAAGTTATGGTGACAGCAAAGTCCTCGGGATATCAACATTTCCATACAACTGTCTTCAACCACGATATAAGTCAACAACCATAGGATAGAGGCATATCAATACCATTAAACAACGATGCATGGTTCTATTCATAAGGTTATCACGACATATCATTTACGCTAGGAGCATTAACCTTGTTCTAAAGTTTACATAGCACATATATGTAATGCACACCCGTACCATAGTGTTTACACATATCAATTCCATATTGATATTCGTGCCATAATGTTCACATATAACATTTCAACAATGTTATTATTATAGTTTCCATATGTTATCAAACAATGGAATCGACATATCAATCATGTATTATAAAACCAATACAATGCCATAGTATTGTAGGAAATTAACCCAAGGTTAACGTTTAAACATGCATTACAATAGTTAGGCCACATTACATTTAAATAGCTATGCCACTTGCATAAGGTTAGTGTAATGAATGCATAACCCTCACACTATATTGAAAGCTAGGGTTTGGCACCAACTCTAGTATGTCGTATGCTATTATGTCTAACAGCATTTTGATTCACTAGTTGACACAAAACAAACATCATCACTATAGTGTTCGAAGACTTATTACATGGCACATTATCTTTCATAAGATCAAACTTGTTACAATTTCAGATAGATAAACTCAGCCGTATTGCCACTAATACTACCAACAATTACAACGAGTATAGTGTTTAACATTTGCTAGCGACACATGCAATTATTACCATAAAGACGATACACGTGGCGAAGTTAAACTGAAGATACATACCATCGACATCTTCATGCACGGTAGATTATACAATTATCTTAAACATAGAGACGACAAGCTGAAGCTTACAACTTATCTTGTAAAAACTGGAATTACTCTATAACCTTACCAACAGATCTGCGAAAGAAGCATCCAATGCTTTAGCTTTCAAATCTAAGTAAACCCAAGGGCACCCGGTAGGAAAACCTTCAGAAATATGCAAACAAATTCATCAGTATTGTTACCAAATCTTTACACATAACGAAATAAACATTGTTCTGTCGCATCTTACTTATAACCAAGTACATTTTCATGTTTAAAATAAATACGACAATTTTATGAGGCAATTATCATCTGTTAGTTAATTATTATCATTCCGCAGATAGCATTTAACTTATAAAATAGGCTATATCAAAAAAAAAAAAATTGCGATTTTTGGGATGTTACATGTGGTATCAGAGCGCAAGTTCAAACTCTAGGCCTGATTGAGGCTCATGCGCACAAACAGAAAAATAAATCAGAAAGTTTATGTTACTAACTTTTGTAATTTAATTTTATTTTTGCACAGAACAGATTGACTTTTAATTGCAGGTATGGAAATACCAAAGGAATCAGTAGAGGACAGATCTCCTCGTAATGAACGTATTAATCATAATAACACTAAAGGAATTTATGTTGAGTTAAACAACCAGTCTTCTGAAATGTTACGCACTGTACAGGATTTAAAATCTGAGTTAAAAGCTATTAAAGAAGAAAATGAACGGCTTCTTAAGGTACAGGAAGAGTTACAACAGAATTTGAAGGGAAACTGTCATAGTGATGAAAGAGGCAGAAAATCAGAATTTAAGGCTGATTCTGAAATAATGTCCCACCAACATAAGCATAAGAAAACAAGAAATGATAAAAGGAACAATTACTCATCCTCTAAATCTGATTCAAGTAATGAAGACATAAATTATGACAACAGTAACAATGAATGCTACTCTAAAAAGAGGAAACATAAGCACCATGAACAATTACTGGGGAATTTAAAAAGATTAAGCCACCAACTTTTAATGGCGAAAGTGAGAAGGGTGAGACAGTAGAAGCTTGGTTGTTTGGAATGAAAAAGTACTTTAATATTTATGATTACTCTTCTCAACTGAAAGCCAAGATGGCTATTTACAATCTGACCGGAAAGGCAGATATCTGGTGGCAAGATCTTAAAAGAATCAAGAGCATAAAAGACAAAGAAGTAACTTAGACTATGTTTAAAAGTTTGTTTAAAAAGAAGTTCTTGTCTGAACAATACTTTGAGGATAAATCGAAGGAGTTTTATGATTTAAAGTTGGGTACAATGAGCATGAAAGAACTGTGCAGCAAGTTCCTTAGCTTGTTGAGGTACGTACCCTACATGGTTGAGGAAAAGCTTAAAGTGCAAAGGTTCCTCAGTTGTTTACCATTTAATATAAAAAATCATATTGAGTATGATAATCCTTCCACTTTGGAAGAGGCCATGAGAAAGGCAAATTTTTGTTTTGACCAAAACAGAAAAAGAGAAGAAACAACTGTCTGGAAGAACAGTAAGACTAATCAATATGATTATAAAAAGAAGAATTTTAATCAGAATGATGGAGGTTTAAAAAAAAAAATTAATAACAGAAATTTTCCTAATAATTATCGGAATAATACATCTCAGAACACTACTGCTGCAAGAAATGTACCTAATAATAATAATCACAGCAATAACAATAGGTATGCTGAACAGAAAGGACCCATAAAGTGCTATGAATGTGGCGGACCACATAAGAGAGCAGATTTCCCACGCAACAAGAGGACAACCAACAACATACATACTATGCAAGCAGAACCTATAGTTGGAGATATCGCAAGAGAAATGCCCAGGATAAATGCAGCATTGGAGAACCATCAAGTGGACCATCAAACATCCATGGTTGAAATTGAAGGTATGATACAAAACAAGTCTATTTCTATTTTAATAGATCCAGGTGCAAATCTAAGTTATATTTCACCTACTTTAGTAAACCATTGCAAGCTAAAAACAAAGAAATTTGATAATGCATGGTTAGTTCAGCTTGCAACAGGAACTAAAAGAAAGGTTATCGATTTTGTCCAGAATTGTGAATTATTTTTAAATCAGCTGAAAACGCAAGTTAATCTGAATGTTTTACCCTTAGGGTCATATGATTTGTTGATAGGCATGGATTGGCTTGAATAGCATAGAGTTATACTAAATTGCTATGATAAATCTTTTACATGTATAACTAATGAAGGTAATTCAGAAACAGTAAAAGGAATTCATAGGCAGATTTCAGTAAGGCGGATTTCTGCCTTACAAGTAAAGAGAGCTGCCAGAAAAGGCTATAAATTGTTTGTTGTTAATGTTGTTAATGATGAGCATACATCTAAAGAAGACAAGTTAAAACTAGAGGATATTCCCACCCTGAGGGACTTTTCTGATGTATTCCCGGAAGAAATTCCAGGATTACCTCCGAAAAGAGAACTTGATTTCACCATTGAGTTAGTACCCGGTGCGGTACCAAACTCAAAGGCCCCCTATAGGATGAATATTCTGGAGTTAAACGAGTTAAAATCTCAGCTGAAAGAATTAATAGATAAAAACTACATAAGGCCTAGTGTGTCCCCTTGGGGAGCACCAGTAATATTTGTTAAAAAGAATGATGGTACCATGTGTTTGTGCATTGACCACCGTTAGCTTAATAAAATGACAATTAAGAACCGATATCCCTTACCCCACATAGATGATCTATTTGATCAAGTACGCGGAGCAGAGATATTCACTAAAATTGACTTAAGGTCGGGTTATCATCAATTCCGGATAAAAGACGAGGACATATTCAAAACTACATTCAGAACGCGTTATGGACACTATGAATTCGTAGTTATGCCTTTTGGGCTAACCAACGCACCAACAGTGTTCATGTGTTTAATGAACAACGTTCTGCATAAATATTTGGATAAGTTTGTAGTGGTATTCATTGATGATATCCTAGTTTACTCAAAAACGAAAGAAGAGCAGGACGAACATTTAAAAATCATTTTACAAGTACTTAGAGATCATCAGCTTTACGCTAAGTTCAGTAAGTGTGATTTCTATAAAGATAAAATTCAGTATTTGGGTCATATAATTTCAAAAGATCGTATTTATGTTGATCCTGATAAAATTAAAGCAATTAATGAATGGCCTGTTCCTAAAGATGTAACTGATATACGGTCATTCATGGGAATAATGGGTTATTATAGAAAGTTTATTGAAGGGTTCTCTAGAATTGCTAACCCCGTCACTTCTTTGCAGAAGAAAGGGAAGAAATTCATATGGGATCAAAAGTGTCAAGATAGCTTTTAAAAGTTAAAAGAATTATTAACTACTGCACCCATCCTAAAAATTGCAGATCCTAATAAGGATTTCGTCGTATGCACGGATGCATGCAACGAAGGACTTAGAGGTGTCTTAAGTCAAGAAGGTCATGCAATTGCTTTTGAGTCAAGGAAGTTAAAAATACATGAAAATAATTATGCAACATATGATCTTGAGTTGGCAGCCGTGATACATGCTTTGAAGATGTGGCGCCATCACTTGATCGGAAGAAAATTCATTTTAATGACTGATAATAAGGGTTTAAAGTATTTATTGGATCAAACAAATCTTAACGCAAGGCAAGCTAGGTGGTTAGCTTTCCTTAGCGAGTACGATTTTGAGATCCATCACATTGATGGAAAGGAAAATAAGGTTGTTGATGCATTGAGCAGAAACGCTAGATTGAGTTTTGTGGTAGCAATTAGTACTTTTAAAACTGATCTGGAAAATCAGATCGAAGAAGGAATTAAGCAAGACGAAAATTATCAAAAATTACATGATAAAGTGGCTGAAAATTCATCTGAAAATGTTATAACAGATTATAGTATTAATGAAAAAGGCTTCTTAACTTACAAAAACAGAATGTATGTGCCTAATTTTTCGAAGGTTAAGTTGCTGATTTTAGATGAAGTTCACAAGAGTCCTTATTCAGGGCATCCTGGTTATCAGAAAATGATAACTATGTTAAGAAAGGAGTACTTTTGGCCCAATATGAAGAGTGAAGTTGCTGAATATATCGCTAGATGTTTTGACTGTCAGACTATTAAAGTTGAACATCAACATACAGCTGGGCTATTGCAGCCCTTACCAATTCTAGAATGGAAATGGAAAATTATAAGCACTGACTTTATTACAGGTTTGCCTAAAAATCAGAAGCTGAATGACTCAATTATGGTTGTTGTTGATAAACTTAGTAAAGCTGCTCATTTTATTCCTGTTAAAACTACTTTCAATGCTTCTCACATTGCAAATATTTTCATGAAGCAAATTTTCGCTTGCATGGAATTCCAAAGGTAATTGTTTCAGACCAAGACTCTAAGTTCACCGGTAACTTTTGGACATCATTGTTTAAATGATTAAATACTAAGTTAAATTTCAACACTTCTTTCCACCCACAAACTGATGGTCAAACAGAAAGAGTAAATCAGATTTTGGAAAATATGTTAAGATTGTATGTTAAAGATCAGCCATCTAAGTGGGAAGCTTACTTGCACTTAGCAGAATTTGCCTACAATAACAATTATCAAGCCTCTGCTAAGTTAAGTCCATTTGAAATTTTGTATGGAAGAAAATGTTGTACTCCAATTTCGTGGGATAATCCTGTAGACAGATTGATGTTAGGACTAGATTTATTGAAAGAAATGGAGCTAACTGTGAAACAGGTTCAAGGTAATTTAAAAGTTGCCCAAGATCGGTAGAAAAGCTATGTTGATTTGAAACGCGCAGAAAGAGAATTTCAGGTAGGAGACCATGTTTTTATAAAGGTAAAGCCCAAGAAAAGTTCTGTGAAGCTTGGGAGCTATGCTAAATTAGCACCGAGGTATTGTGGACCATTCGAAATCCTATCAAGGATAGGAGCTGTTGCATATCAATTGGCATTGCCATACAATTTAAAAATCTACAATGTTTTTCATGTTTCTGTTTTAAAGAAGTATGTGCACGATGCTACTCATGTGCTGAATTGGAATGACATACAGGTGGAACCCGAAGGATATTTTCAGGTGGAACCGGACTGTATTCTAGACCGGAGGGAAATTATGCTTCGGAATCGCACCATAGGGCAGGTAAAGGTGCAATGGAAGCACCTTAGCCCTGATGAAGCTACTTGGGAGCTGGAAAGTAATATGCGGGCAGCATATCCAGTTCTGTTCCATGAGGAACTTGATGATGAATAAGCAACATCGAAGATGATGTTGAGCTTAAGAGGGGGTGTTTGTAACATACCCTTTAAGCTGGAAAAAAATTTGTGTTAAGAAACATTATGATAACTTTTATTGTAAAGTTTATGTTGGACAGGTGTCCAAGGATGACTGTAATTTGCATAATATATTATTATTTAATAAATAAAATAGGATACAAACACCTAAGAGGACTGTTGAAAGAGTGGTTACTGATCCACTAGGTGGAATGGAATTTGGGGTAGAAGGCAATGGACAAGTGGCAGCATCATGATGCAACTAACTAGTTGTTGGTATGGGACAACTCCCTTGACATGTGGTCATAGTGCCCTGAAAGATGGTACTGGAGCTTGAAGCTCATTTATTCCAAACTGACCACTAAAAGACCTAGGCAGTCTATATAATAGCCATCAAATATTGAACTGAGATTTATCACTTTTCCTGACGAGGAAATTTACTTTGGGGTTTTGTTGTGTTTGCACCCAAGAGATTTGATGAGGGAATATGCTATGTTGTTGATCATGTTGTGAGTCTGCAAAAATCTTATTGAGTTCAGGAGGTTGATGCTGAGTGGAGAAGGCATTTTATTTTAGGAGGTTAATACCGAGTGGAGAAGGTATTTTGAGTGCCTTTCTTCTACACAGATTCCACCCATTTATCAGAATAGTAATCAGGCTTGGGGGTTCACTAGAAGTCAGCAGTTGAGATGCTTCTTCTGAAGCAAGTTGGGAGGAACAGGCCTCCTTGGGTGTTTGTCGGCCCTATCGTCAGTTATAGGTTCTATTGTATTATCTATTTTATTTTTAAGTTTTGTTATCTATTTTTTCATATTACAGTTTTGTTGTTTGTTTAAACTTCCATTGTTTATTTAATAAGTTTATTTCAGTTCCTATGTAAATTAATAAGTATGTATAAATTTGAATTAATTGAATAAAATTAGTTTATGTATTTTTCCCCCATGCAAAAAGGAACAGCATTTTACTCCAGTACATAAATAGATTAAGATAGATAACATATGATAGGCAAACTGCCATGGTGATGGAAGTACCATTTTATATGTTATGTTAAATTATCTGCTGATAATAATTAGCATTATCTACTGCATTTTACTCAGTACTATTCTTATTTTCATTCTTTCCATAAAAATAGTAACTCTATTTCATAAAAATAACAGAGTTTATATTAGATAAAGAAATCATTTTTTGTTCTTTCCATTTTTGTTTTCCAAATGTTTATTTTCAAAGAATAACTATAGTTTGATGTTATTATCATTATTGTACATATAGGACAAATAGAAAAATGAGAAGCAACATATTACCAACTTAGGGTTTGTTCACTTTATTTTCAAATCCATTACCAATCATCATATAACTACAAAACATTGTTATTTCTTCTCGGCATATAGCCAACAATTTGAAATTTTCCATAGAGTCGAGCTAGTTAAATGAGCTCTCTGTCATTTCTTTATTTTTACTAAAAATAGACAAACCAAGTATATTTTATCAAAATCATTACTGTAGATCAGATAGATAGATTACATTTATCAGTTCAAAAGTTTAAGACATTACAATTTCTGTAGGAGCAGAGTCAACAAGTCACAACCCTAGTTGATACCGAAACATATCAACGAGCACATCAAACATCTAAGCATAGTCAAACCCTAACCTCTGACAAGTTTTCAAATCAAAAGCATAAATGTTTTATACAAATCAAAGAGGCATTTAGGCCGAAGCCATCACATGTTACATAAACATTTATTTAATAAACAGTAGCAATGTTTTTCTTCATACACACATTGCAAATGATTTCCCTTCTAACATTCGTAAGCTTACAGTCCAGAACGAAGCACGATAGCACAAGTACGATTAAAAACCCAGTTACACAAATGTTACCATTTTACACAGAGACTATCTAACACGAACTATTTCTATTTCATAAACCAACAAGTTACAGATTTCATTCACGGGCCAAGCCCCAAAACTACAAACATAGAAACAGTTACGGCCACATAGTTTGCAAAAGATCTCTTATATTATCATCCTGACAGAGTTTGAAACCCTTTTAACAAAGGAATGATGCCCAAGGTCAAAACCAAAAACCCTATACATATATCAACTATTACATCAACTTTACAAACTAAGAAACAACCCAGGGTTTTCAACCACGATTTCTAGTTTAGGGGATACAAATGTTTGCCACGATTTTTGCCAAGAGAACCTACGATGGTTTGCCACCGGGCTTACCATTTTGATTCGCATTGTTATCCATTGCCATCAAACCTAGCGCTTTGAATACAACACGATGGCATTACCTGCCACAAGAACTACGAGGGATTAGTAACAATATCATTGAATGTTGACAAAGCAAAGAAATATATTATATAACTAATAAACGAGATGACTTACCTTTCATTCATAGTCGATTGGAACGCTTCTGGATTCCAAAACCTTCAACAACGCAGCGAAGTTGACATGTAACTGAACCACAACCAGACTCGAAGTCAAGACATCACCACTACCGAGACCATAAGATCAACAATCGAGATTGAGCCAACAAGCTACGATGGTACCAAGGTAGAGATACGATCAAATATTAATCAATGACTTCATTTAATTTGCAGAACAGTCGGATGCCATATCACCGAGAGCTGAGCTCACAGCTCGCTGACATATCACCATTCCTTACTACGATTATCCCATGGAGTCAGACACATAAGAGCCAGCGTATCAACCACAACATCACCACAGGATTGAATTAAATGTTGAGATCTCACGTAGATATCGGCCAAAGTCTCGACTGCATCAACATTTATTTCGTATCAGAATTCAAGTTATGGTGACAGCGAAGTCCTTGGGATATCAACATTGCCATACAACTGTCTTCAACCACGATATAAGTCAACAACCATAGGATAGATGCATATCAATACCATTAAACAACTATGCATGGTTCTATTCATAAGGTTATCACGATATATCATTTACGCTAGGAGCATTAACCTTGTTCTAAAGTTTACATAGAACATATATGTAATGCACACCCGTACCATAGTGTTTACACATATCAATTCCATATTGATATTCGCGCCATAAAGTTCACATATAACATTTCAACAATGTTATTATTATAGTTTCCATATGTTATCAAACAATGGAATTGATATATCAATCATGTATTATAAAAACAATACAATGCCATTGTATTGTAGGAAATTAACCCAAGGTTAACGTTTAAACATGCATTACAATAGTTAGGCCACATTACATTTAAATAGCTATGCCACTTGCATAAGGTTAGTGTAATGAATACATAACCCTCACACTATATTGAAAGCTAGGGTTTGACACCAACTCTAGTATGTCGTATGCTATTATGTCTAACAGCATTTTGATTCACTAGTTGACACAAAACAAACATCATCACTATAGCATTCAAAGACTTATTACATGGCACATTATCTTTCATAAGATCAAACTTGTTACAGTTTCAGACAGATAAACTTAGTCGTATTGCCACTAATACTACCAACAATTACAACGAGTATAGTGTTTAACATTTGCTAGCGACACATGCAATTATTACCATAAAGACGATACAAGTGGCGAAGTTAAACTAAAGATACATACCATCGACATCTTCATGCACGGCAGATTATACAATTATCTTAAACATAGAGACGACAAGCTGAAGCTTATAACTTGTCTTGTAAAAACTGGAATTACTCTATAACCTTACCAACAAATCTGCGAAAGAAGAATCCAATGCTTTAGCTTTCAAAGCTAAGTAAACCCAAGGGCACCCGGTAGGAACCCTTCAGAAATATGCAAACAAATTCATCAGTATTGTTACCAGATCTTTACACATAACGAAATAAACATTGTTCTATCGCATCTTACTTATAACCAAGTACTTTTTCATGTTTAAAATAAATATGACAATTTTATGAGGCAGTTATCATCTGTTAGTTAATTATTATCATTCCGCAAATAGCATTTAACTTATAAAATAAGCTATATCAATTTTTTTTTATTTTGTGATTTTTGGGATGTTACAATTCTACACACATTATGTTTATTGAAATTCGTATTATGGATCTAGGGAAAAATTCGAAATCCTGGATTTGGCCAATGTCCCCTCCCGATGGTCGGATTAGGTGAGGGGGACGTTACAGGATGATTAAAGACATGGTGGTCTCACTGACTCAGATACCTCAGAAGAATATGATCATGGATGTGGTAGTGGCTGATATTCCACCTAAGTTTGGGATGTTGTTTTCCAAATCATGGAATGCAAAGTTAAAAGGAACCATGCAAATGGACATGTCTTATGCCACCATCCCCGTCTTTGGAGAAAGCAGAAGACTCTACAGGGATCATAGACTGTCATATGTGGTGAACGATAAGGACAGGCCTGAGAACCACCCCATGTTTTCCATAGACACGGACATGGGTTCCTCAATTCTCTGCTATGATCTAGGTTCAAAAGGAGAAGATGTTAAAGCTGCTAAGTTACCCAAACCGGATGGTGAAGCCAATGATGGAAATGGGGTGCAATGCCTTGAAATCTTAGCTGGCACAGAGAATGATGGGCGACAGATGGAAGAGGGAAGTAACAAGAAATCAGAACTGGAAATAGAGGTCATGGCCACCCTTCAAAAAGAGGATCACTAGGTCATGAAGTTTGACGGAGCTGTGAATAAAGAAGGAGCTGGAGCAGGGATATGGATCGTCCCTCCAGATGAGGGAATTGCATGTGCCAGGTTTCATACTTTCAAACTAATGTTCGACTGTTCAAATAACGCGGCATAATATGAGGCTCTTGTATTAGGCTTGAATATACTCAAGGGTCTAAAAGCTAAAAAGATCAAGGTATATGGATATGCAGAGCTAATAATCCAACAAGTGAAAGGAAACTATGAGGCTAAGCATCCCAGGCTAAAGGCTTACAATTATGCTATGTGGTACATGTTTGATAATTTATTCATAGAACACAATATATTTTTCATTCCCAAAGAACATAATACAGTGGCTGACACTCTAGCCAGTTCTGCTAGCAGATTCCAGGTCACTACATACCCTGCTAGAACTCACATGATTAAGGTAAGGCATAGACTCTCTGTCCCAGAAAACACTAAGCATTGGCAGATATTTGAAGATGACCAGTAGATAAAGAAGTTCCTAGAGATTACTGGGGATTTTTCCAATGTCCATATTGATGAAGAGGACTATGAAGGGGAGGAATGGGAACCTGACCCACCAGAGCTCGAAACCACTTTGCTAGGAAAAGAGATTTTGCAGGTAAAGAGCAATTACATACCCAAAGGGTTGGTCTCGTTGGAAATATTGTTTGATGAAAATGATGTGGCCAGAGATCACAAGGTAGCTCCAAACCCAAAGGAAGTATAAGACTGTAACATTGGGAGCAGTGAAGAACCCAAAATTGTCAAACTGTCAAAGTCTCTGGCCCCAGGTATCAAAAGGGACTATATGGATTTGATGAGAAATTTTTCTGATGTGTTTGCATGGTTCTATGAATATCTAAAGGAATATGACACTTCTGTCATCCAACACATCATACCAGTCAAGACAGGTGAGAATCCATTCAGGAAGAAGCTAAGAAGGATGAATCCCATATTGCTCCCATTGATAGAAAAGGAGGTAAAGAGGCTGTATGAAGCCAAAATCATACTCTCTTTGAGGTTTTCACACTGGGTGAAAAACATAGTCCCAATGAGGAAAAAGAATGGTGAAAACAGACTATGTATTGACTTTAGAAATCTCAACAAGGTGTCCCTAAAGGATAACTACCCCTTACCCAAAATGGACCACATCTTGCTGAAGGTTGTAGGGGCAGCAAGAATTTCTATGATGGATGGATTTTCAAGATACAATCAGACTAAGGTCCAGCCCGAGGACCAGAACAAGATAACCTTCACCACTCCTTGGGGAACCTTCATGTATGCTAACATGCCCTTCGGTCTGTTTAATGCAGGAACCACCTTCCAAAGAGCTATGGACATAGCTTTTGCAGGAGAGAAGGACAAGTTTGTCGTTGTTTACATGGATGACATCACAGTATACTCTAAATATGATGCAGAAAATCTGAAACATTTCCACCAAGTGTTCACCAAGTGCATAAAGTTTGGAATCCCTTTGAACCCTAAAAAGTCCAATTTTTCCATGCAAGAGGGTAAACTGATGGGCCACATAATATCTAAGGATGGAATCAAAATTGACCCAGACAGGGTAGAGGAAATACAGAAAATTGAGCTCTCCGGGAGTAAAAAGGAAATCCAATTCTTTCTAGGCACAGTGAACTTCATTAGGATATTTATCCCCAATTTTGTAGAAATCATGAGGTCAATCACCTACATGCTTAAGAAAGACAATCAATTCAGGTGGATTTTAGAAGCTAGGAAAGCGTTTGAGGATATAAAGAGAGCAATTGTTGAAGCACATGTACTAATAATCCCAGATTTTGACAAGGAGTTTCTTATGTTTCCCTTTCCCTCTGAGCATTCCATAGCAGGTGTGCTTTTGCAGAAAAATCAGGAATGAGATGAGCAGCCCATATATTTCTTCAGTAGGGCTCTCTGATATGTTTATCTCAAGTACAACATTATGGAAAAGTAGGCCTATGCCATGATCAAGACTCTGAAGGATTTCAGGGTTTATGTCCTACATTCCCATGTTGTAGCCTATGTTCACATTATGACCTAGGAATATCTACACTGTTGGAATATGACCTGGAGATCAAACCTACCAAGCTTATTAAAGGGAAAGGCCTGGTCAGACTCATGGCTGAGTGAAATTGGAATTTAATGAGTATGAACCTGTTGCCACACATACAAGGAGAGACTTCCCAAGATCCACTACCTCAGGTATCAGACAAATTCCTGTCCTCTCCTTGGTATTCTGATGTGGTATATGTTTTGCAAAACTTGCAAGCACCCCCTAGTTAAGTTTATACTAATTTGACTAGCAAGATCACTGAAAGAAACACAATTACAAGATAGACAAAGATTTACCCTGGGAAACCCTCATGGGGTAGAAAACCCAACAAAGCTTTCCTCAATATAGATGATCAACCAATACAAGATGTAGAAACCAAACAAGAGCTCCTACTCCTCTTCCTATGCAGACCTCTCTCTCACTTGTGTGCTACTTTCCAAGTGATGAATGAGTGAGATAAGTGAGGAACATCCTCCTCTACTTATACTTGTTTCCCAACTAAATTTTTACCCTATGGGGCCGACCTCTCCTAAGAGGGTCTAATAACCCCTAATAAATTAACTTAGGGCTGACCCCCACATGGGAGATCTAATAACCCTAGTTACCACAATCCATCGGAGGAATAAACATCTCCGTATATACAATAGGGTCACCTCGGAGGGATGGAACATCTCCGGAATAATAAAGTACAAATATAATATTCTTAGAAGCTACAATATTTCAACACTCCCCCTTAACGAGAAGGATATTATAACAACATCTACAAGAGCAAGGAGTCATCGACTACATCATACAGGATACATCTATAAATCATTGGAAGCTTTCTTTATACATCATCATCAGTAACTCAAGTAGTTACTGGAACATCTTCAAGATCTTTAATACTGGAACATCAACATCTTCAGTATTGAGTCTTCATCTTTCTGTCGCACTCGAATAGCATCGTCATCACACGATCATAAGCATCATCATCGCATGATCATCAGCATCTGGATCATCTCGATCTATAGCATCTGGATCATCTAGATCATCTTGATCTACAACATTATCATAGTAGCATACTTTGCAATACACACGATCCAATTATAGGATGATCAATCCCGCTTATTTTAGGACATAGGTCCATGGATGATACAATCCAGATCAAGTTCTAGGATGATCAATCCTTATCACTTCAAGACAAGTCTCATGTCTATGGATGATGCAATCCAGATCAACTTCTAGGAGGATCATTCCTTATCACTTTAAGAAAAGTCTCATGTCTATGGATGATGCAATCCAGATCAACTTCCAGGAGGATCATTCCTTATCACTTTAAGAAAAGTCTCATGTCTATGGATGATGCAATCCAGATCAACTTCCAGGAGGATCATTCCTTATCACTTTAAGACAAGTCTCATGTCTATGGATGATGCAATCCAAATCAACTTCCAGGAGGACCATTCCTTATCACTTTAAGACAAGTCTCATGTCTATGGACGATGCAATCCAGATCAACTTCCAGGAGGACCATTCCTTATCACTTTAATATAAGTCTCATGTATATGGACGATGCAATCCAGATCAACTTCTAGGAGGATCATTCCTTATCACTTTAAGACAAGTCTCATGTCTATGGACGATGCAATCCAGATCAACTTCCAGGAGGATCATTCCTTATCACTTTAAGACAAGTCTCATGTCTATGAATGATGCAATCCAGATCAACTTCCGGGAGGATCATTCCTTATCACTTTAAGACAACTCTCATGTCTATGTACGATGCACTCCAGATCAACTTCTAGGAGGATCATTCCTTATCACTTTAAGACAAGTCTCATGTCTAGGGACGATGCAATCCCATCACATACATTTTGAACCAAAGGTCTAGGGACGATGCAGTCCTATAATCAATTCTCGGAGATAGATGTATATGGATCAATTCTGGGATCGAAGTCCGGTGAAGATACAATCCCCACCTATCCACTAAGGACTTCATTCTCGAAGACATCGGTCTACGGATCAATTCTGGGACCGAAGTCCGGGGAAGATACAATCCCCACCTGTCCACTAAGGACTTCATTCTCGAATACATCTGTCTACAGATCAATTCTGGGACCGAAGTCCGAGGAAGATACAATCCCCACCTGTCCACTAAGGACTTCATTATTGAAGACATCTTTCTACATATCAATTCTGGGATAGAAGTCCGGGGAAGATACAATCCCCACCTGTCCACTAAGGACTTCATTCTCGAAGACATCTGTCTACGGATCAATTCTGGGACCGAAGTCCGGGGAAGATACAATCCCCACTTGTCCACTAAGGACTATAAATCGACCTTCCTATCAGCATCACAAAGATAGGTATCCACATCATCGACCTCACTGTCAATGCAGGAAATCTCATCATTAGTGACCACATCACTCCCCCTTTCGAGGAGGGTCCTTCTGAACTACACCAAGCTTGTCTCGGAAATACTCAAACTTTACTCAAGACAGAGGTTTGGTCAATATATTAGCAATTTGTTCGTCAGTGCTCACATACTCGATATTGATAGCTCCTTTCTGCACCATATCCCGTCTATAGAAATATTGGATCTCTATGTGCTTTGAATTATCATGGAACACTGGATTCTCTGTCATCTTGATACAACTCTGGTTGTCACACATGATCACAGTGGGATCCATATCTAAGTCAAATAGTCCTGATAATAGTTTTCGAAGCCATACTGCTTCACAACTAGCAGAGCAAGCAGATATATATTCCACTTCAGCTGTACTGAGAGCCACACTAGACTACTTCCTGCTAAACCACGAGATCATGGCAGATCCAAGACAATAAAATCCACCTGATGTACTCTTCCTGTCTGAGACACTTCTTTCACAATCAGCATCTGAGTAGCCATGCAATTTGAAGTCATGATCTCCAAGATAATATAGACCAAAATCTACCGTACCCTTTAGATACCTCATCACATGCTTTGCAGCTATTAAGTGAACTCTTCTGGGTTCCACTAGATACTGACTCAAGGTATTTATGACAAAGCATATGTCTAGTCTAGTATTTGTCAAATACATCAATGACCCAATAATCTGTCTGTATAGAGTCACATCCACTAACTCTGATGAGTCATCAACTAATAACTTCAAGTTGGAGTCCATGGGGGTGGCCATGGCTTTGCACTCCAACATATTGAATCTTTTCAAAATCCCCACAGCATACTTACCCTGATTTAGAAATATTCCTTTTGGGTCTTGCCATACTTTCAGACCTAAGAAGTAGTGCATCAATCCAAGATCTTTCATCTCAAATTCTGAAGAGAGCTTCTTCTTGCATTCAATAATTTGTTTCGCATTTCCAGTCAGAAATAGATCATCTACATACAGTAATAATATGACAGGTTCGTCATCCATAACTTTGAGATAAAGATTAGGATCATCTTTACTCTTGGCAAATCCCATGCTTGTCAAGAAACTATCAATTCTTCCGTACCAAGCTCTGGGAGCTTGCTTCAATCCATACAAAGCCTTCTTCAGTTTGCATACATGTGTTCTTCCATTTTCAACCTCAAATCCTTGTGGTTGTTCTATGTACACTTCTTCCTCAATCACACCATTCAAGAAAGTTGTCTTAACATCCATCTGGTGTAATTTTCACTTCATCATAGATGCAAGTGCCATGATGGTTCTGATGGAAGTCTACCTTGCAACTGGTGCAAATGTTTCTTCATAGTCAATTCCCTCTTTCTGAGAGAATTCTCTGGCTACGAATCTTGCCTTATATTTTTCAATGCTACCATCCGCAGCATGTTTTATCTTGAATATCCATTTGGAGGATACCAAATGGATATCTTGTCTTTTGGTTTGGGAACTATATCCCAAACATCATTCTTCGTTATCGACTGGTATTCTTCCATCATTGCTTCTACCCAATCTTTCTTTTGAGCTGCCTCTTCATAGCTAGTCGGTTCTTGATCCACCAGATCACACATCAAAGCCACATAGTTGGATAATAGATTTGGTTTATTGCTCACTCTAGTGGAGCCTTTAGGAGCCCCATACTTTTTAGATCCTGGTATAATGTCTTTGGCCAATGCTGGCCTTCTTTTCCTTGAAATGTTTGAAATGGGGGGTTCTTGAGGTTCTAGTATGTCATGGTCTTCAGGTGTTATGTCTTCAGGGATGGGTACAGCTTCTGTAGTTCTGGGAGGTGCATCTTCTTCATATATCTCTTCATGTTGGCACTTCCTAGATCTCTTGAGAGCTGCTTCTTCATCAAATGTCACATCCCTACTTATTTCCATATGATGAAAACTTGGGATGTAAATTCTGAATGCTTTGGATGATTCACAATATCCAACAAATATTCTCTTCTTCCCAGAAGGATCTAGCTTGGTCCTCTTCTCTTTTGGAATGTGAATGTACACTGGACATCCAAATATTTTGCGATGACTTACCTCAGGCTTCTTTCCTGTGAACACTTCTTCTGGAGTCTTGAAATCAAGAGCACTGTGGGATAGTCTATTTTGTACATAGACTGTTGTTCTAGCTGCTTCAGCCCATAGATACATGGGTATGTCTTTATCATGTATCATTGTCTTTATAGCTTCCATGATGGTTCTATTCTTTCTTTCCGAAACCCCATTTTGTTGGGGATTGTAGGGAGTGGTTATCTCCCTCTTGATTCCAGCTTCCTTACAAAAATATTCAAAATCCTTTGAAGTATATTCTCTGCCATTATCTGTTCTGGATATTTTGATTTTCTTTTCTGAATGATTCTCTATCAATGCTTTGAACTCTCTAAAATTTCCAAAGACTTCATTCTTTCCTTTTAGAAAGTATATCCAAGTCTTCCTTGAATAGTCATCAATGAATGTGAGATAGTATTCATATCCACTCAAAGATGTGGAGGGCATTGGTCCACATACATCTGAATGTATTATCTCCAAGGTACTCTTAGTCTTTGTTTCACTCTTTGTAAATGGGTTCTTGATATTCTTCCCTTTTGCACATCCTTTGCATGTGCCATCATGATCCACCTTTAAGTCTGATAGTCCTATAACTACCTTGCTCACATGAGGTAGGGATTTGTATTTAATTTGAGCAAGCCGTATATGCCATAGCTCACTTGGGCTAGTGGCTTCATGAACAAGGGCAGCTTCTGAATGGCCCTTGAGTTTGTATAGACCTCCTTCCTCTTCACCAATAACAATTGCATCCTCAATTGATTTTCCTTTAGGCCACATAAGTACTTGGCCATCTATGAATGAAACTCTAAAGCCTTTCTTATCTAATGCTGAAATAGAAAGTAGGTTCTTTTTCAAACCTGGTACATATAAAATTTCTTTCATCGTCAATGGTGTTCCAGAATCAAGCTTGTAGCTTGCTTCACCAATTCCCTTCATGGGATATTGATAATCATCTCCTAGAGATACCTTTTGTGGAGAGGTATTTTCTTCAAGTCTTGAGATATTTTTCTTTTGACCTATCATGTGCTTTGAAGCACCACTATCAATGAGCCATGTATCTTCTCCAGGTGTCACAGACCTAGAGAGTGCAGAAAATAGAACATATTCTTCTGCATCTTCTTTCTCTACTTTAGTTCTTTTCTTTTGAGGTCTTTCCTCTTCTTCTTCTTCTTCTTCTTCACTATCATCTTTTGCCATATGTGCATGATGTATTTTGTGAACAAACTTCTTCTTCTTTGTTTGTGAAGTACAATTTCTAGCAAAGTGTCCTAGTTTAAGACAATTGTAACATTGAACTGTGGAGAGATCTCTTTCTGAGTTTGTTCCTCTTCTCCTTTTAAATCTATGGGAAGGTTGAAATACCTTGTGGTCATATTTCTTGAAGTGACCCTTTCTTCTTCTTTTGGTGTGAGTAGCCAAAGCTTGGTCATCCTCCTTGAGAAGGGCTTCTCTATTGGCTACCCTAGCTTCTTCTTGAATACAGTCCTCCCATACCACATCAAACTTCATACTTTCTTTCCTGGCACACATAGTTTGGATGAATGACTCCCAAGGTCTAGTGAGACCATTTAGAGCAGTCATGACTAGTTCATATTCATCAATGGTATCTCCAATGCCATCTAGTTGTTCCTTGATTTGGGAAACCCTTAAGAAATAGTCTTGAATAGATTCTCCTTTGTTCATTTTGGTACTCTTCAACTGAGATCTTAGGTTCATCTTCTTGTTGATGTTCCTCCCTTCATACATTCTTTTTAGGGCATCATACATTTCCTTTGGAGTCTTTTTGGATGCCACTTAAGGAATCAAGTGGTCCTTTATAGAATCAACAATGATTCTCTTTGCCCTAATCAAATCCTTCCTATACTTTTCTTTGGCTTCATCTTCCTCAGGTTCTGAAACTTCATCCTTGATATATTGGGAAAGATCATTCTCTTCAAGAATGAGACCAATTCTATATTTCCATGCCCGGAAATTTTCTATACCTTCTAGCTTGTTCTCAAGCTTAGTGCTTGGGGCCATCTTGCTCAGGGGGTAACCAAAAATTGAAAATTCCAAAAATGAAAAACTGACCTTACCAAGAGATTGTCTTGACTAAGGCGAGGTGACTGATGTACTTATTTTCTAGAAACTTCAATTTTTCAACCTCCAAACTTGACCAGTGAACTTCGGACCTGCTGTAGAAATCTAGTTCTGGTTTTCTGGTTTTCTGCACTTTTTGTCGAATTAGGGTTTGACTTTCCTGAATTTATACCCAACCAAAAAGTTCGATCTAGGGCTCAAAAGTTCAATTTTGAGGAGGGTTATCCAGCCATGTAATCATAATCCAAAAATTCCAACTTTTGCAGAAACCCTAATTTTCACCGAAGGAAGAGAGATATTTTCACCTTGTGTAAGATGTCCTATTCAGGCTAGCTCTGATACCATGTTAAGTTTATACAAATTTGACTAGAAAGATCACTAAAAGAAACACAATCACAAGATAGACAAAGATTTACCCTGGGAAACCCTCATGGGGTAGAAAACCCATCAAAGCTTTCCTGAATATAGATGATCAACCAATACAATATGTAGAAACCAAACAAGAGCTCCTCCTCCTCTTCCTATGCAGACCTCTCTCTCACTTGTGCGCTACTTTTCGAGTGAGGAATGAGTGAGATAAGTGAGGAACATCCTCCTCTACTTATACTTGTTTCCCGACTGACTTTTTACCCTATGGGGCCGACCTCTCCTGAGAGGGTCTAATAACCCCTAATAAATTAACTCAGGGTCGACCCCCACATGGGAGATCCAATAACCCTAGTTACCACAATCCATCGGAGGAATAAACATCTCCGGATATACAATAGGGTCACCTCGGAGGGATGGAACATCTTCGAAATAATAAAGTACAAATATAATATTCTTAGAAGTTACAATATTTCAACACCCCTGAACTGGGAAAAATCAAAGCTAGATCCACCAAGATGAAGGCTGTGAAGTATTTCATACTGAAGAGTTGTCTTTATTGGAAATACCCGGGGGGTGTCCTCTTGAATTGAATTGTGGAATATGAGGCCAAAGAAACATTAAAAAAATTATCTGGGCAAGGTTCTATTGGACTACTATGTTCAAGGATGCTTATAATGAAATAGCCAGCTGCCATGAATGCCAAGTTTTTGAAGGAAAGAAGAGGCTCTTGTCATTTCCTCTGAAACAAATATCGGTGGAATCCCCTTTCCAGTAGTGGGGATTGGAATTCATTGCTGAAATTTTCCCCAATTCCTCTAGGAAGCACAGGTGGATACTAACTGCCACTAATTATTTCACCAAATGGATCGAAGCGATACCTACCAGACAAGCCACAGATAAAGTCATCATCAAGTTTCTGGAGGAGAATATCATGTTCAGGTTTGGATGTCATGTTAAGATAATCACTGATAATGCATAGGCTTTCAAATCCAAGAAGATGGTCAAATTCTGTGACAAGTTCCACATCAAATTAGGCCATTCTACTGCTTACTACTCCCAGTAGAATGGACTGGAAGAATCCTCTAACAAAATCCTGGTGAGGATAATCAAGAAGCTGCTGCAAGAAAACAAAAGGGCTTGGCACACCAAGCTGACCCTTTCCCTGTGGGATGATAGGATCACCTCCAAAAGGTCCATTGGAACTTCTCCTTTCAAATTAGTATATGGAACAAAAGTGGTTTTCCTTGATTCCCTAAGAGGGCCTGCAATGAGATTGCTACAAGAGCAAGAAGAAGAGCCAAGCCCCGAGCTGAGGAGAGATAATCATCTAGTGGAAGTGCAAGAAATTAGAGAAGGGGTGTAGTCTGAAGCCACGAAAGCTCGAAACTAGATCAAGAAAATGTTTGACAGGAGGACCAAGGCAGATGATTTCCAAGTGGGAGATCCGGTATTAAAGTGGGATGCTAGAAGAGAAGACCAGGCCCAAAATTTTGATAGCCTTTTGTAGGGGCCCTATACAATCGTCTCTTGTCATGGGAACAATGCTTTGTTCCTGCAGGACAAAGATGGTGAACCAGTTGGCAAGGGAGCCGTCAATGGGCGGTTCTTGAATCATTATTTCATGTGAAGAACAAGTCCGCCGACCCACCCTCATTGTACGTTGTCATTTTTATTTTTTAGTTAGTCTTGTTCCAGTTTTGTGATACAAAGGAAGAAAAAGAGGAAGGCGATGAGGGCCACTAGTCTACATGTTCTTGCTACCTCATAGGGAGGATAGCATCCCTGATTGGAGCCGCTGTTAAAACTTATTATGGTTTACACCATGGAATGGGAAGGAAATCTCCCACTCAAAGCCCCGAGGTCACCCATTGGCTGGTTGCATCAAGTAAAGAATCCAGAAACCCAAAATTGGCTAAGTGTCAAACAAATCCAAGCCAAATGACCGAGCTGCAGTGAGAAAATGGAAAAATAAAAGGAAGGAGGGCCCTTCTGCAGGAAAAACTAGCAGTAAGAGCTTCTTCCGCGGCCAAAGAAGATTGGACTACTAATATCAAAGAGCACATCAGATCAATGATCGAAAATGTGTTCCGCATGCATGTTTCCGAGTTCCTCATCTGCATTGCGGATTGAGGATTGCGGGAAGCAATTTCCCAAAGAGCGCAAAAGAGCAGTTTCTACATCCCACAATCCGCATTGTGGATTGCGGATTGCGAAATGCAATGTTCTAGGGAATGCAAAGATAAGTTTCTGCAATCCGCATTGCGGATTGTGGATTGCAGAGTGACAATTTTCTAAGCAACACCAAAGTGAGTTTTTGCATTGCGGATTGCCGATTGCGGAAAGATCATCTTTAGAAACACAAAAAAGTAGGTTTTCGCATCCCGCATCCTGCATTGCAGATTGTGGATTGCGGAAAGGTGATTCCCCAGAAAAGCATGAGTCTGAAATACCAATCCTTGCACGCCACGTAGCTAATTGCGGGTTGCAGAAAGGACCATTATGGAAAGGCCCATTATGGAATGGTCGTTGCGGAAGTGAAATTGCGGGAGCGTAGTTGCGGAATGAAAATTGCAGATCGAGTAAGTTTTGCAGAGCTAGTTACAGTCGTGGGAAATGAAGATTTTCACAGGGAAATGGCGCATTGGGGTCGACAAAACGGGGCCTTTTTCAGTTATCTGTCTCATTCAAACTAAAACAGCCTGATTCACGGGATGAATAAGTGGTTTCCATGGCCCAATGGTGCATTGCCAGCACAGGTGATTATTCCCCTCCACGCATGGCATAATCAGAGGCTGCTGATTCAAGCGGCTCAGCTCGAATGGTATCATGATTACCAGTCTGAGTTTGTTTTGAATCAGATAGGATATTTTGTTGTTTGTAAGCCTATAAAGGAAAGGTCTGAAGTAGACCAAAAGGTTGGATGTTTTTGTTTTAGAGAGATTACTACTATGCGTTGTATTAAACTCGACCTCTTAATTCAATGAGCAGACCCGATTTTGGAGCTTGAGATTCCTGTGATGTGTGTTCTAATGTCTGTTATTTCCTATGTATGTGTTCTTACTTTGTATTTCCATTAATTGTTTACTTCTGCAGTACCTAAAGATCAATATTACATGGTCAAGAATTCATGCCCACATGCTCCAGATGCATATGACTAGGTATTCCACCATTTTTCTCTTGAAGTTGTAGGTTATAATTCATTCTTAAATGCTCTAGCCTTGTGGCTGAACTTGTCTCCTTCCTCTATCTTCATCTGTTGATTACTTTGGCATGAAAGAACCATGTCTACATTACCTCCTGCTCTTGCAATTGCGGCCCAAACCTGCCCTTGATGATAGTAACCCACCGAATTTGACTCCATGCCCAACTGTCCTCCTGTTCTTAACTCCAACCAACCAAAAACCCCTTTTAATTCATTGTTTGAAGGTCTAGCCACCACTTCGACTGATATCCCAGCCCCTTTTTAAGCTGCATCCTGTTGCTAGAAGCCCCAAAGGGAGATCCCTCCCTATGGTTGGAAAGGCTAGTTTCCATCCACTAAAGATTGGTTTGCAATAGTTACCTCATGGTCTTTCCTTCCACAACCTGGGAAAATATTGGGTGATAACAGTAATCTTCATGCACTTGCCATACACTTCTGCATTTATTTCGTAAACTCATCTTCATGTGCAAAACATTTTCTACTCATGAACATGATATGTATTAGAACCTTACACCTACAAATATTTGTGTAATGTAGTTCATGTTCGTCATTGTTCTTTGTGTTCTAAACTTCTGCGGTATTGAATGTGCAGATAACATGCTTCTTCCAAAGAGAGTGTCAAGGAATAAATTGGAGTGGTGGGACAAATGGCATAAAACAATTTTACAAGTTGTTGAAAGTGTGGACATTGAAGATATTGCGAAGGGAGAAAGACACAAGGGAAGCCCCAAAGCACTATCCAAAGTGACAGCATTAACAAACTTTAAACAAGGTAGTGGTGATCACCTACAAGTCATATCAGACCTCAAATCATAGTAGCAGCCCATGCAGTCACCCAATAAGGTCACATTGGACACCTACAAGTCATATCAGACCTCAAATCATAGTAGAAATCTAGGCATTCACCCAACAAGGTCATAGTGGACACCTATAGGTCATATCAGACCTCAAATCACAGTAGATTTGACCCAAACAAGTCTCAACAGTTAGTCCTAAACATAGTAGATCTGACCCAAACAAGTCTCAACAAGTAGTCCTAAATATAGTAGATCTGACCCAAATAAGGTCCCAACATGCAAAAATATACACATGTGACAAATGGTAGCCCAAAAATTAGTCCACAAAGGCAGCAGTTGTCCTAAATCAGTCCTAGGTGGTATCATGCAACATCACACAAGTAGCAGTCTATTCAAACAGTCTATAGTTGGGGCAGCAAGCAACCCTAGAATTTGCAGGCTTCTTTCATCAATCAAAACAGTCCATGGATAGGGGGAAGAAGACATCTCTAAGGTTGCATCCTCCTTAGCATTCCACGGATGGGGGGAAGTAGGAATCCCGAAGGCTTGAACCTCCACTTAATGAGCAAAGGCAGCCTCACGTCACCTTCACACAAGCTAACACCACTCTCAACAACCCTTATCAAGTCACAACAACATCAAAAACAAGGTACAAGAGCTATAAAACAACATATAGCATACACATGTGGAGGAAGGAAGACACCAGCAGTTGATGGAAAGAGCAGTGAAGAGTATAAGAACTTAAATCAACAGAGCACCCAAGCAGAAATAGTATAGGAACCCTACACGTCAAGCATCAAACCCAAATTAGAAATAAGTAATTAGATCTCATACTTTCATTTCTTCAAGATGCCTTACAATGAGATATTGATCTCATATATATACTTTTTAATATATCCTATTTAAGAATGACAGACACTGTAGAACCCTGACAGAGATTTGTTGATCCCTGAGTGACCCATCGTGAGCTTCAACATGGCCTCCGTATGTCTAAGTATTTATGCGGCAACCCTTCTTGTCTTATATTGGTCTCCTTCTATCCCTCTAGGGCTTGTACAATCAATATTAACCCAAGGAAAAACTTTGTCCAAGACTGCGAGAGGCTGATTTTCTTTACGGATGGTTGACTATACTTTGATGAAGAGTAGAGAACTCGAGTCGAATTATTTTTGGACAGACAAGAATGAGATCGAGTTGTCTATCAAAATATGAGAGAGAGATTCTTCATTTATATTTCTCCATTGAGGGTTAATTCCATATATTTAGGAGTCAACAATTAAATTAATTCATTGTTGGGGCTCCCATTGTTCTATTTTTTCACTTAAACTTCTTCATTAGGGGTTTTGACTTTTATCTTGGGATTTTGGACCTTCATTAGAGGGATTTTGATCTTTCATTGGGGTTCCATGACCATAACAAGTCATCTTAGACCCTTATCTTGGTCTTTATGTCCCACACGTTCCAAATCCTTCAAGAAGATTGATTTGTTAAATTTTGTAAATCCTTCAACTACCACTACGAGGTCTTTGCTCGGACCTTGTAAAAGTTATTGACATTGTTAGATGGCATATCATGATTGCAGATCACTGTAAAATAAACTAAAGAATATACCTTTAGACATTGCTTTTTCTTCCATGTACTTTGTTTTTTTTGTAGCAACTACCTTGATTTATTTTGTCAAGTTGTCTACAATATGAAATTTTTGTAGGTGATTCGAACTTGTGTTGATGTAAAAAATTCCTTTATGCAGGTTGAAGAATCCTTTCCCTTCTCCATTGCTTTACATTGGAAAGGACCTTCCCCCACCTTTGAAGTAGATGAAGAAAGAATATCAATGCAATCAAACAATGTTATATTCCCCAAGGGAAATTGAATACCCAGTAACAAAATTATTTTATAGGGCAGGCACATTTAGTCTAGATGTTGTTTATGCTGATATGAAGGATTTTCCATCTTCAATGTCTTCAAAGATCATCTCTTTTACTGTAATCATCTCTTCTCCATTTATTTTCCCTTTTTTGTGTGAATGTGTTTTTTATGGAGTATTTTTCCCTGAACCTGGTGGTGGTTTGTATAGGGAAATTGTTGTTTTAGTGTCTAGTCTAAGGAATTCTTATGAGAATTTGTATAAGTGCTTGGTAGTTTATTTAATTGCTTGTCATTCAATGCATTTTTTTCAATGCTCATTGCTAATGTTACCGTATGTTAAATCTTAACAATGGGCTACCACTACCAGGAGGTTTACAGCAAATGTCAACTCTGGTTTCAAGCTCAATCACACAAGGAATTCTTTTGGATTCTTCATAGGCACTAATTTTCATTTCAGTTTTCATATCTCCCATCTTGTTTCTAACTTTTAATATGTCTCACAGAAGTTGTTATACTCATTTAGAGTCAGGGTTGAAACTGCTTCATTTCTTCCTGTTTCCATTTTTTTTAAGATTCTTGCTTTTAAGTGTCCTAGTTAAAGCATATAAACTGGGTTTTACAACCATTGCGAAAAACTCATTTTCTAGTTGAAAAGTCAATTGGAAATTGGATCATTGTAAGTTGGACCACATACAAAGTGATAGCTTATGAAGGACATTTTATTTGAACTTGAAAGGAAAAATTATGAAGAAATGTTTTCACAAAATGGTCACAGAGATCACAAGAGGCTCTATTGGCTTCCATTAGGTTTTGTTGTAAATCCTTAACGTGGAAGATTAAATAAGAGTTGATGATCTGATTAGAGCACATTGATTGACTGCATGCATGAGAGAATCATGAATAGCCTTCAAATAGGTACATGATTAGTGATCCTTGGTTGTTGTTATTTTAGCTTCTCTCACAGCCTTATCCGTCACAAGTTGTATGTATTGTTGGGGTTAACTGCTCTACATCATTTTGTGGATAAAATCTTTATGGCACTATTTCATGAATGCTTATGTGTAGGTGAGTCAATAAATGAATATAATTGTGTATGAAGGTAAGCTAAACCTTGTTAAAGTGATCCCAATAGAAAGGAAGGATATATATTCAAGACCAAGGGTTGCTAGGTTTATGATTCTATGAGCCTAGTTCCTTTCTTGGCATTTTTTGGGATAAAATATTTCCTTTAAATTTTAATATAAACAAACAAGGTGGGCCTCTATGTAGCCACCACTAGCTATTCCAAAACTAGGTGGACCCTTCAACAATGATGAATCCAATTTTGTAACTTAGTCATATAATAGTGTTAATAAAAGTACAGAGGTCATGATACCATGAAAAAAAATAAAATTTGTACTTTTGACACCCACAAGAAGAGGCATATACATCAATGAACACAACTCAAGCAACGGTGGGGATAAGTCCCATATCAAGTGGGGGATCATCCTAGTTCTTGGGGATGGAACCCATTCATAATTAGCTGACTCGGGGTCTGGAATGAATGTTCCCTAACTATAATTTCCATTGTCAAGTGTATTTGGAGACTTATTTATCTTAGATATTGTAAGAACAAGTCGTGGAAATTTTTCATTATGGTGTTGGATAGAGGGGGGCAGCTATGGAAATGCTCTATTCTTTCTTGAACAACCCAAACAACTATTTGATGGGGCATACCTTCAGCTTGTTGATTGTTAGTCACCCTATATGCTAATTAATCACAACTTACACACAGGATGCTCAATATAAATTGTCAACCTACGGAAGTCTTTTATCTCAATGGAAATAAGCACAATCTATGCATAAACATTTCAAGTAGTTGATTAACTAAATGGAGATGATAATCCTACCTATCTCCTTAGCCAAACTCATTCCATAAAGAAAACTAATCTAACTCACACATCTAGGAATTCAAAGCACAACTACCTTCCTACAGAAATCAACCTAGCAGTTACTGATCTAAGAATATAAATGAACTAGATTACTTTTGCAAGAAGTTAAATCCTATAATTATCAAACTACAGTATTCAATTTTTACCAAAATTATTCATCCAGCAACTACTGTAACTCAATCACAATCTTCCTAATCTATTAATTCAATAAAGATACAACAACAAACAGAATTAGAAAGTAAGCTTGAACTCTAAATTGATAAATATTGGCAATCCTAGAAAGCATAAATGACAGAAAAGAATTGGAGCTGAGCTTGGCTGTAACAACTAAATTGAACACACATGCATTAATCAAACTAACCTACACAGTCGATTATCACACCACACAGTTGCAGCTATTCGTAATGCAAATAATAAACTACCAAGAAAGAATGCAATTATAAATTCTCTGTTGCAGCTATCAGAAATACGCCTAATGCAATTCCACAACACACAACAGGAAATGAATAAATCTAACTACCTACTTAACTCAGCAATCTCTGTGAGAAGGCGGGCCCTATCCTTCTAACAGAGATGCCGTGAACTACCACAAATTAAGACACAGAAATAGAAATAACTTTGCTCTTCATTAAATATGGTAATCCACAGTCTCAGTTCTCTGTTACAGCTCATACAAAATGGTAATTAACCAACCCCAAACTCTGAGAGCCTTCCCGTATTTATATATGAGGAATACAGTTCATGATCCACTAATTTCGTGCAGCAATGAATATCAATGATCTTCATGCTGCAGAGTTACAGCTAAACTGTTACAGCCGTAATGAATGAGGCTGTTAAACATGAAGGATGTTGTTACTCTAGCAGTCAATGGATCAACGGTTTAACCAATTGGGAGGCGTCCTGTCTGTTGCAGCAATGCTTTGTTTCAGTGAAGACCTGTTACAGCTTCATGTGGAAATATGCGCTGTCCCTTGGAATATGAGGAATCAAATCGGAAGAGTAACAGCTGGCACCATATGATTCTTTCCCAAGGCATTGTGGCTGATACACCTGTGCTTTGATCTTAACTTAATGAAATCAACACAAGTTAGCATAAATCGAAGGCTAGAATTCATAACCATAACATTCTTAGGCATTAATTAAATAAAGAAATAATGAATTATACCTTGTTAGGATTGCTGATTGATCTGGAAAAAGGCATGTACATGGTCTATGAATGTAGGGTATAACAGGTCAAAATGATGAAATAGGTATGGTCAAAAAGGGGCATTTCCAGGGCCCAACATCTCCCCCCAACTATCCATTTGCATGTCCTCATGCAACAACTTCCACTAGTCTGAATCTTAATCCAGACTGAACCTGTGAAGATTGGTAAGATTGTAGGAAAGTTCCCTTGGTTCCCCATGATGCATAAATCCCTAATAAATATCCCACTTCTCCCAACACTGCTTTTCCTCCTCTTTAGTCAAAACATAACTATTTCTATAAGGACTCATAGGAAGCCATATGAGGGGAAACTTGAATCTTAACCCAAGCCACCCGAATCCACAGTTTTTCATGCACTGCACATACCCAGGCACCCTTGTTAAAGCTTGCTTAAAATTATCAAAGCAATATGGGGCCCCTTCTTTCAAAGATGGAGAAGAATATAACCATCTGTACTCACTACTCTCCAGGGCATGCTGCTGATTACTGGAAATTATCCCAACATAGGTAGTAATGATTCTATCTTGTAGATTTTCCAAGTGTTGAACAATCTCACAAAACTCGAGAGCCTTTGCATACCTGGATTTGAGTCCTATTGGAAGCCGAGGTTCATTTCTAATCCAAAGAGTGGCATTGTCCTCATTTTTTGTGATGGTTTGAAAGGAATCTTGCCATTTTACATGATTGATGACAAAAGAAGCAAATGCTCTCAACTAAATATCCCCCAAATGGGACACATGATTAGAACGAGAGTCGTTATAGCAAGCTTTATCATGGAAATATAATTCACACAATAGATTTTGCTCCTCATCATTGCTTGCCAGGAAAGCTTCTGAAAAGTAGGAGACTGTTGCTAGCTCAAATGGCCTTCCTTCTTTTAATGCTCTCATCTTGAATAGAATTGTCTATTCGTAAAGAAAGATAGGGTAAGAAGGGGATGGAGCCCTGCAACTTAATAATTCCTAGGAAAGAGTATACAATTGATCCTTCTCTTGTTGTATGGACTTGAATTTCCTCAATTCTGCCAATTCTTTTTTAATGTTTTCCCACTGGATTTTCCGGAAGAACAATTCCTTAGCCCATTTCTCTCTCAATTCCCTGACAGTATTTCTATATTCATAGAGGGGGACCATCCCTTCCCTGCGTTGAGCAATATATTTCTTCCATTTATCTAGCTCATGATTTAGTGAGAGGAGC
This sequence comes from Larix kaempferi, assembly GCA_027924585.1. Taxonomy (NCBI): domain Eukaryota; kingdom Viridiplantae; phylum Streptophyta; class Pinopsida; order Pinales; family Pinaceae; genus Larix; species Larix kaempferi. Next base: position 18,964,164 of record BSBM01000464.1, on the reverse strand, counting down.
TTTTTCTCCAGTCTCTGAATCCTTCTATCCTCCACATCCTTTTCATAATCAGAGTCCAAATTAATGGTACCTTGAGAGGATAGCATTCTTACCTTGTCATTAGATGTTTCAGCTTCCCTATTTTGGATTGTCGGTGTAGCAGCCTCATCTTCCATTGGTGTTGAAGTGACCTCTGCTTGTGTTGCAATCTCAGCAGCTACTTTTGGGGATGCATCCTGTCCCTTCAATTCTACCTCAGCAACATCAGTTTGAGTTGCAACCTCAACAAATATTTTTAAGGACACTGGTTCTTGTGGAGCAGTGTCTTCCCCTTGTTCCCCAACATCAGCAATTGTTGTCTAAGTTGCAACTTCACTAACCAATTTCAGGGGTACTGGTTCTTGTGTCAAGGCACCCTGTTCACTTATTTCTTCAAATTGTTGAGGTTGTTCTTGAACTACCTCGATATCTTTTGAAAGATGAGACTGGTCCTGGAGTGGTTCAATATTTCTCGATGGCTGGGACTGCATTGCTTCATCTTCTCCTAGATCCAAATCAGGGATTAGGTCAGCTCCTTCCTCATTTTCCTCCATCAGCTCTACTGCAAGTATACTTTCCCTTTCTTACTTTTCTTGTACATGCTTTTGTGCCCCCACACCCAGCACTATGACCCTATGTCCTGCTGAAAAGAATATGTCCCCACATTCTAAGCAAACCATTTCTCCTTGTTCCTTGTTTGACAAAGCAGGAGATGAATTTTCTAGCAAATTTGCAGCTTCTATTAGCATATTCAAATTCTTTTCTTCCTGCTTCCCAGTCACTTCCTTCCATTTCTCCAACTCATCTCGGAGCATTTGCACTTCCTCTTTGAACAGTTCATTTTCATAAAGGAGGTTCTCCACTTGGGGTTTGTCCACAACAGGTTCTTGTGTGATAGTAGGTGTTTTGGGATTTAAAATAGGGATTTCTATTCCTGTCCCAACTACACATGCTGCTTCTGTTGAGGGTACTTCAATATTTTCCCCAATCGCCCCTGCTATATCTGCTGCTGCCATAGATCGGTTCCTTCTTTTCTTCACAAATTCCAATGGCTAGTCTTCACTGCCTGCTGTTGCTGCTGTGGAAGCTCTCGTTATTCTCTTCTTTGTTGGTGCGGCTGTGTTAACACCCAAAAAGTGCTCACTAGCTCATTTTCCTATGAACATGACCCTTTTGTCCATTTTTCCTACCATTTTTTCCTCTAAAACATTCAAAAAGTCACCAAAAAGACTATAATACACCGTTTCCCCTCAAAATATGCATTTTTCCTCAAAAAACACAAAAAACCCTCAAAAAGGGTCCAAAATTCCCAAAAATCAATTAAAAGGGAATAATATTCAAAAAATATTCAAAAAAGGAAAAAGAGGGAAAAAGATACCTAAACCATTTTAGCAATACCATTGGTTTCTTCAAACTATGGTTGTATTTCCCATCACCAAAAACTATAAAAAGGTGATAGGGGCTCCTCACTATTGACTCCATATCCATCCTATCCTCATGCTGCCAAAATCCCTCTTGATCTTTGCCCATCCTTTTGAGCTTTTTCCCAACTATTACAACATCTTGGAGAAGACAGACCATTGGAAGATTGGAGCATCTCAACATTGCAGCTGCCCCAACTCAACAATCCTCACCAATGAAGTATATTTTTGCAAGCCATTGCTTGCCCATCAATAGAAAAATTTCAAATTCTTTATTTCTTGTTTCTCTTATGGATCTCATTGTTTATTGTTCTTAAATCTAGTTATTATTTCCTTTCACATGTTAGATCATATTTACTGTTATTTACATTTGTTTTTACTTTTAAATTGAGACTGCTGCTACAAGTTAGCAGGTGCTCATTAGCACTAGCTTGGGAGAAATCCCAAGCAACAGTTTTTGGCTACTCCACTGGTTTTCAAACTTTGAATCTTTGATTCAGATCTATATTTTAGTTGTTTTTCCCTTTAATGTTGTAGATCTGCCATATTAGTCAACCCCTTGCTTACTTCCGTAGCCATTGGCCTTTTCTGTAGCCTAAACAGCCCAAAATTTCAATTTTTGGGTTCGTTTTTCAGTGATGTTTTTCGTTCGTCGCATCGCGGCTTTCAGCACCGACATTCACAATTCACATCACGGCTTTCAACCTGTTTTCTGCGCTCCACATCGTGGCTTTTAACCCCGTTTCTGCGAGTCACATCACGAGTTTTAGCCTGATAATCGCGATCCGTTGTGCAGGTTTTTCCTATATCGCTGCGATTCACATCGCGGCTTTTAGCCTGAAAGTCGCGATCCGCATCACAGGTTTTGCCACAGACAACCGCGATATCGCCTGTTTCGTCCAACCCATTTTTCTGAGTTTTTCTCATTTCGGCCCATTTTTCCCACCATCTTCCCTGCATTTTTTGGACAGCCCACTATTTTATTTTTTGCAGCATTAAAAACTCATATTTATTTCCTGTTGTTTGCTTTGCTACATCATTTTTAAAAAATTTCAGTTTAGTAAAAGAAAAAGAGTGAAGCATTTTTCAGTTAGAAAGTTCATATTTTACAAATTAAAACCATAATTTTAATTTGTTTTATATTTCTCCCAAGCGAGTTCATTTTTATGCTATTTGCTTTACCATAATTTTTTAAAGAATTTGACATATTTTTTGAAAAGTTTTTAAAAGCATTTACATTTAAATCGTTTCCCATATTTACATTGTTGTCTACTTTCTACTTTGCAAGTTGAAATCCTTATTTTCATTTGTGAATTTTTTGCCCAAGCGAGGCATCTTTGTTTGAGTACATAACCACACCATCACACAATCTGTTAGAATAAATCTAAGTGAGCCTTAAAAATTCTCTTAACTCAACCAACATTATAACCCCATTTGGGGAACACCAAAAGAATATTGTAGTTAGGTAGGACTGAGGGTATAAGTATCCAAATAACGCCCCTCACTCACTTACATTTTGAGACATAGTGGTTGATATTTATGGTACCAAAATCCCTTAGTATTTATTGGCACGGTTTAAAACCAATTCATCGGAAAAGCCTCTCCCTTAGGAGGGTCGAAGTAGCCAGACTGCTTCCGGAGGCCTGAGTGGAATACCACAATCCATTCAGTCACCAAAGGATACCTAATCGTTGTTCTCGTTGTACCACCCTTGTGGGAGTACAACGGTGATAGATCAAGAGCTGCAGATTCACCTTTCTGGACGTGTCATGAACGAGGTATCTTAGTGGCCTATCTTGTAGGATTGTCTACCCGGTGTCCCTCCCGGTAGGAGGATATTTAGCCTTTGGTTCTACAATTCATATTGTCTGACTTGGATTTCATCACCTTGCAGAGGATATGTCTCGTTTAATCATAATACTTTTTAGTTAGGTAGTTGCATGCTCTATTACCTCCCCTTGGTCAGTGAGTCCACCATTTTCTACTTTTAGGAGTCGTTTGCATTTTGGTTTTCTGACCACATTTATTGATTACTCCACTTACTATAGCACAGTTGTTATAGTAAGTGTTTTGAGTTTGGTTGTTGGCCTGAGTGCCATTTTTTTTTATGCTCACACAATTGCATTAGGAGTTTCGAGCTTTCCACTCACCACCTCCCTTTAATTTTAATAGACAACTATCACCATTGAGTCCCCGAGATGTTCTCGGCATTTCCAGGGTGAACCCCCACAATATGGTTCACTTGACACCACTCATCATAGATTAAGAGCATTGTCACTTGACTCCACATGTCATCGACATAGATCCCCGTCATCTGATTCTGACGCACCTCATTTCACATCTAACTCTGAGGAAGAATCTGAAAATCCCATCTACACCACACCCACTAGCCACATGGCTGGTACAACTTTAGACCCCTTTTTTGGAGGGACTGTTGGCGGAACATCAACCACCCCCACCACTAAAATGACCACCACGGTAGCCACAACTACTACAACTCCCTTCGGTATGCCCAACATGAGACCCACACCCACCTTAGGTATGCCCAATATGGGACCCACCCCTATCATCACCGCCACTACTTAGATCCCAGTAATTATTGGAACCATTCCAAACCCATCTGTAACTCATGTTGCACTTGGTGGCGCTAGCCCCTCTCACACATATTTAGGTGGAGGGAACATCCCCTTTATAGCTAATATTCCCCTTGGGGGCAGTCGCCTGATCCATAATGATACCACTAGCACTTATGCCCAAACAACCAGGTCACACCCCTCTACCATTCTGCTATTCATGGCTAGTCTTAACCTACCAGTCCTGGCAAGGTTAACAAATGCCCCAATTAGACATGACCCTACTTGGCCCCCCATAACCACAAAACTCCCCTTAGACATCCCAAAGTTTGAAGGGAAGGCTGGAGAAGACCCACAAAATCATGTTATGTCCTTTCACCTATGGTGTTCCTCAAACTCCATGGTCGATGATTCTATTCGAATATGACTTTTACAAAGAACTTTCACTAGCTCAACATCCAAATGGTATATTGAGCAGCCCCAGGGGACACACCCTACATTTACATCCCTCGCCTCAAATTTCCTACAGTTCTTTCAACTACCTGTTCACTATGATGCAATAGTAGAAATCCTACTGTCTTGTAGACAAAATATGGCCACCCATATCATAGATCATATCCATGAGTGGCGTAAGCACCGTAGTCTATGCAAGATCAAGCTAGACGACCGTATCTTCCTGGATTGGTTCCTGAAATCCCTCCTTCCACTTATAGCCAAGGATGTAGCCTCTGAATGACCTCAATCAGAAGAAGAATCCATTTTAAAAGCCCAGGAGTTCGACTTGATATATGCCCAATCTGGCTATTTATACACAATCTTACTAGACGCCCCACGCAGTGATCCATCCTGGAGTGATACGTAGGGGGCATCCCATGTCGTTGATGGTATCATTGGTTAGGTTATGGCACAAAAAAAACCTTTCACCATGATGAGTACCAACAACGTCCCAGACCTTTCTAGGGCCACATCTCATTCTGGAGCTACAACTTCGTATGCTCCAATGATGTACACCCACCACACTCATAGACCCTCATGTCCACCACAGTGTTATGGGAAAGCACCATTAACTTATGCACCACCTCCATATTATAACCAGTAGGCCAATCAAACTCTGGTTCACCCACAAGCCCAATCAGCTTATTACCCTCAACAGGCAGCACCTCCTGCTCCAACACTTCCAGTAGCTCAAGGTTACCAACAACTGCAACAAGCACTAGGTCCACCTCAGAAACCTCCTGCTTACTATCCACCGCATCTTACTCCAATGCCTGCATGACCTCAAAACCCACCTACTGTTAGTTTTTCATAATTTCTCAATCTGATCTAAGATCTTAACTGAGATAATAACATGTACAACATATCTATAGCATATCAATCATGGACACAATAATGCAAGCACACAAGAGACACAGTGTTTCACCAGGGAAAACCAAGAAGGTGAAAAACCCTGCAACTTTCTCAGAGATAGAAAGAGCAATGATACAACCAAAGTACAAGAGATAGTCTTCTCCTAGCAGATGATCCTCCTCCTCACAAGTGTGCCACTTTCTGAGAGAGATAGAAGTGAGTAATGAGCGATCAAATAGAGATCTCCCAATCTCTATTTATACTTGTCATGTCCTGCCCAATAAACCAGTGGGGGCCGACTTGTCTAGCTTAGCCTAATAACCCATGGGTACATTAATCCGGGCTGACCCCACACTTGGTGGTCTAATAACCCATTTACCCACATGAATCATACAGGGCTGACCCAATCAAGGTGGTCTAATAACCCATCAAATATAAGTTATGACACTTACAATTTAAATGACGACACTTCCGTATAGAGGAATAATAACATCTCTATAGGAATAAAATATACATGGGTAAAATACATTCCAAAGTTACATATACATCAACACTCCCTCTTAACAAGGAAGGTATTTCTCTACACAGATCTTCTAGCACAAGTCTTCTTCTCTGGATCATCATCATCGAATCATCATCCTCGAATCATCGTCATTGTCATCGCTGCTGCTATCTCAATCAATATCTAAATCTACTTGTCATAGGAATTTCTACAGAGCCAGTCCTTTTTCATACTGGATGTAGGCCCACCACCTGCAGGTCTTCATCATCACTGGCCATACTGTGGAATCCTCAGGACTTATTACGTGAGTCAACAAAACCTCGAAAGAGCATCCCAGGACTGATTACGAGCACACAACTCAACCTATCGGATCTCCCAGGACCTTTTACATGCTACTGCACAACCTATCCACGGCCACAGAGTATCACGAAGCACAACCCAGATGCACATCACACAGCACTTACATCTATGCAATGGGAGAACACATCTACAACCATGCGAAAATGGAACAACACTTATATTGCAGCCATGGGAGAACACATCTACAACCATGCTCAAATGGCCCAGCACTTATATCGCAACCATGGGAGAACACATCTACATCCATGCTCGAATGGCCCTAGCACTTATATCGCAGCCATGGGAGAACACATCTACAACCATGCTCGAATGGCCCCAGCACTTATACCGCAGCCATGGGAGAACACATATAGAAACATGCTCAAATGGCCCTGGAAATTACATCACGACCATGGGAGAACACATCTGCCACCATGTCGAAAAAGCCTAGCAATTACATCGCGACCATGGGAGAACACATCTACAACCATGTCCGAAAATCTCATGTGCATCTGTGTCTTCGGAACTCATCACACATAATCCAACTGATTATGTAATGTATCCACCTGATACATGTCATCACATATGATCATCCTGATCATCATCATAGCATCATCCAAATGCATATCATCCAGAGTATCATCCTGATAGTCATCACACATGATCATCCTGATCATCGTCACTGCATCATCCTGATGCATGTCATCTGGAGCAAAATCCTGAAGCTCGTCATCCATGATCATCCTGATCATACAATGCATCCACCTGATGCATACCAAGTATCTACCTGATACATATCATCATACATGATCCACCTAATCATACAATGTATCCACCTGATATATATCAACATACATGATCTACCTGATCATACAATGTATCCACCTGATACATTTACAGATACATGGTCCAAGCATCCAACATGATGCATATACATATACATGATCTAACTGATCATAACAAGCATCCAACATGATGCATATACATATACATGATCCAACTGATCATAACAAGCATCTAACATGATGCATATACAGAGCAGTAACTAGAGCATCGTCCTGATGCTCATCATCCAGTGCTTACATCCACATCCATGGGAAGGATCCTCCTCTCACCATGCTTGGAGTGGCTTCCAACAAATATGTCCATCACTTCTTCCTTGAAGTGTCGTCAATCTGAGAAACACCAAGCCTCCCTCTAAAGTACTCAAACTTCACTCTGGCTAGTGGTTTCATCAACACATCCGCAACCTGCTCATCCATCGTAACATACAGGAGCTTCAATGCTCCTCTCTGCACCATATCCCTGACATAGTGATATTTGATCTCAATGTGCTTCAATATGTCGTGGAACACCGGGTTCTCAGACAGCTTCACACAACTCTGGTTGTCACAAAAGATACCAGTAGCCTCCAGCGGGAGATCAAATAACTCAGACAGTAGCTTCCAGAGCCATACTGCCTCACAACTAGCCAAACATGCTACAACATACTCTTCCTCAGCTATACTCAGTGCTACGCGGGATTGCTTCCTGCTAAACCAAGAGATCACACCTGATCCCATACTCAAGTAGCACCCAGATGTGCTCTTCCTATCTGCAGTACTGCCTACCTAGTCCAAATCAACATAACCCTGCAGGTTAAACTTTTGATTCGCATCATACTTGAGCCCATAGTCAATTGTACCCTTCAAGTACCTCAGAATATGCTTTACCGCAACCAAGTGAACACCTCTCAGATCCGTCAAGAACTGGCTCAATGTGTTTCACCTCAAAGCAAATATCTGGTCTCGTATTTGTCAGGTACATCAAGGACCCAATCATCTGACGATACATCGTAGCATCAACCGGCTTAGATGAAGCATCACACAGAAACTTCAGGTTCGATGCCATAGGTGTGGCCATGGCCTTGTAGTCCATAATCCCGAACCTCTTCAAGATCTCTACTATATACTTCCCTTGTCCAAGGAAGATTCCATCTCCACTCTGCCACACCTCCATTCCAAGAAAGTAGTGCATCATTCCCAATTCCTTCATATTGAAATCGGCAGCAAGATTCCTCTTCGTGTCGGCAATCAATCTATCCTCACTTGTTACAAACAGGTCATCCACATAGAATAGTAGTATCACTGGATTTCCTTCCTCAACCTTGTAGTAAAGGTTGGAATCCGCTTTACTCTTAGTAAATCCCAAACTGGATAGGAAGCCATCTATCCTGCCATACCAGGTTTTGGTGCCTATTTCAAACCATATAGGGCTTTCTTCAGTTTGCACACATGTGACTCTCAGTCATGTGTCTCAAACCCGAGTGGCTGCTCCACATACACGTCACCTTCAACTACACCATTCAAGAAAGCAGTCATGACATCCATATGGTGTATCTTCCATTTCATCACTGCAGCCAGGGAAAGTACTGATATGATGGAAGTGTACCTGGCTACAGGAGAAAAAGTCTATTCCCTCTTTCTGAGAGAAGCCACGAGCTACAAACCTCGCTTTGTACTTTTCTATGCTACCATCTGCAGCATGCTTGATCTTATAGATCAACTTGGAAGTCACAACAGACTTCCCTTCAGGTCTTGGGACTACATCCCAAACATCATTCTTCATGATCGATTGGTACTCCTCGATCATGGCATTCTTCCCAAATCCTGGGAACTTCAATATCTTCAATAGATAACTTTGTTGTTGGACAAATGTTGTAGTCCTTCTTTTGTAGGTGATGGTATACAATCTTTCCTAGAAGACAAGTTAAATTGCATGATTAGAAACATCTCATAGTTTTCAGAACAAATTCTTACACATAAATAAATATGTCATACAGTCATGCAATTATCTTAGCCAATGCTTCAATACAACATTTATCCATATCCCGTAACTTTCTAGATGCCTTCCAATCTCTACCAAAACATTGTTAAGAGTGTGCACAACTCCCAACATGTCAGCAAAGAGGTTTCATTCTAGATAAGTAGCAATGCAATGTTGTACAGTGCCATAGGCCACTTACCCATCACATGCATATTAGTAGTATACTGTTCATTAATGCAATTATTCTAATACGCATAATACACACCTTAAGTCTAGGAACATAAGCATATACATCATTGAACAATATTATTTAAACAAACAAATATGCAAGAAATGACAATTCAAATACTTATCTTTGTTTGGTTTGTAGGGTGGACTCCCTCTCAATATTTGCTTCCTTACAGGAACTACTAGAGTGTGCTCCCTCTTGATCTTTGCTTCTTGGATTACCTATCCTTGAACTTATATCCATCCTCGGTCACTTATGCATACTTACTAATATCATCATTGTGTTATCCTCCAGCTCTCATACATACATTCATTAGTATAATCTCAATACTATCAAAACATGATAATCTTAAACATGCATAGTCATGATCATTTCAAACACAGATAATAAACATTAGTATTCAAGGTTTTAGGGAATACTTCTTTTACTCATGCATATTCTTTATTTGACCAAAAGACTTTTCTAGTTAGTCATATCATCAATCAATGTAAGAGACATAATATGCATAAACCCTTGATTACTTACATTTCTAACTTCATGAATAATCATTATCAACCATACAACAGTATAAGATCCTAACACAAGGTAGGATTCTAACTTGATATAGGAAAAAACATACCTGGTTATCATATTTTCTAGTTATATCTAGCAATGTCTTTTTGTTCTCTTCAATGACTTGTGCTAGTAACCTACATATCTCATAGGTTAAGCATTGTACAACCAAATTATACATACCTCGTAAGTAGAGCTTCTATGTGATCCATGACAATGGATGAATCCTTGTCTTCATGTCACTATGGTCATATGTTCTTGAACTAGAACATGATTTGTCTTTCTTGATGTACCTTTCATGTTAGCGGACAACATCAACCTCATACAACACCACAATGCATTAGTACAATCATAAGTGTCAAAACCCTAATCAATGAATATCTACATTCATAATTTTATTAAGGTGATATGACAAGTCTAAAGTTAATCAAGATTGTACTGACCTTAATGAAGACAAACATACCATAAAATTAATCATGAACAGATCTCGAAACATACCTGGGTAAGTCATACGTGTCGAGATGGCTTGTAACCTTCTTATGTAAGGTCTTAGCCTCATCTCCCTCTAAAACAGGAACTTCTTCACTTATGCAGGTGACCAAACAATTCTCTTCTAGGATTAACCCAATCCACTTGATTTGCAGAAACTGGATCTGGAGCTGGATTAGGGTTTGTCAGAGAAACCCTAAAAATTCAAACTTTGAATTTCAAACTTCTAAAAGGATAGAAAGATGCACCTTGACGAGTTGTTCAAGCTGGTATACTCATAATTTGAAAACTACAAAGTTTCACCCCTCAAAATTGCCTTTGAAACTTCTAGATCTTCTGGATAGGATCCCAAACTAGGGTTTGATAAAGCCCACCCTTTTTCCCAACCAAAATGTTCGATCCAAAGTTCTAAGCTTTGATTTTTCTGAGGAGCTTCCATCCATGGTCACAGACTTCAAAAAATTCCAACTTTTGCAGAAGCCCTAATTTTCCACTTTTCCGATCAAAGTCCCGAACTAGGGTTTGATCAAGCCTGGCCTTCTTCCCAACCAAAAAATTTGATCTTGGTCTCTAAATTTCGATTTTGATGATTAGTATTCAGCCATGGTCTCCGATTACAAAAATTCCAACTTTCTCCAAAACCCTAATTCCCGGAGCCATGAATGAAGGTCCTCAAAATCCAATCCTGTTTTGACAGAAATATGCACCTGATTGTTTCTGGTGTAACTCCGAAATTACCAATCCACGGGATATGAAACTTCTACTTGTGGTAGCCCAACCTGTCATATTTCCAACCCCATAGGTCTGACCTCAATTGGATTCTCTGAGAGAGAGTTATGCCAAGTGTCATAACGTGACCTATTTATGGGATAAAACAGGAGAGCCAACTTGTACGGCATGCCATGTGTCCCTGGTTAACTTTCGGCCTGTGAAAGTACAGTCTGTTCCCTACCTGTCTCGTTTTACGAAATTTCATTTGGAGCTTCCTATCCCAAGTTATGACCTTTTTTCCTAGGTCACCTGTTTATGACTGAAATATGGAAGAGGTAGAAACCCTAGATTGTACAGATCATAAAACAAACAGTACAACGAATTAGAAGTTGTGCTTTGGAAAAAAGGTACATTGGGATCTTATCCTCGACCTGTAAAAGTTTCAGATCTTGAAACTTCGCCAAAATTGTTTTATAGCGAAAGTGTTAGGATGAATGGTTTTTGTTGTATCAAGCCCTAGCTTCGCAAGTGCAACAAGTGTCATAAATGCCATACCATGCCTTCTTTCAGGCTAGCTTTGATACCATGTTAGTTTTTCAAAATTTCTCAATCTAATCTAAGATCTTAACTGAGAGAATAACATGTACAGCATATCTACAACATATCAATCACAGACACAATAATGCAAGCACACAAGAGACACAGAGTTTCACCGGGGAAAACCAAGAAGGTGAAAAACCCCGCAACTTCCTCAGAGATAGAAAGAGCAATGATACAACCAAAGTACAAGAGATAGTCTTCTCCTAGCAGATGATCCTCCTCCTCGTAAGTGCACCACTTTCTGAGAGAGATAGAAGTGAGTAATGAGCGATCAAATAGAGATATCCTTATCTCTATTTATACTTGTCCCGTCCTGCCCAATAAACCAGTGGGGCCGACTTGTCTAGCTTAGCCTAATAACCCATGGGTACATTAATCCATGCCAACCCCACACTTGGTGGTCTAATAACCCATTTACCCACATGACTCATACAAGGCCGACCCCATCAAGGTGGTCTAATAACCCATCAAGTATAAGTTACGACACTTCCGTATAGAGGAATAATAACATCTTTATAGGAATACAAACACTTCCGTATAGAGGAATAATAACATCCCTATAGGAATACAATATACATGGGTAAAATACATTCCGAAGTTTCATATACATCAACACCTACTGCCCAAGGGCAAGTATATGCATAGTAAAATGAACCCCAAAACCAAAATAACCAGCGTAACCAAGGAGGTCAACAGTACCGTGGAAGAGGACGCAACCGCAGAAATAATCAACAACAAAACCAAGGCGGGAAACCACCTAATCCTCCCAATAACAATAACGCTGCTCCTGCCAATCAAAACCCTGATCATCCACCAAAACAGGGCAAAAACCCCAACTTAAGAACAAACCATCCATGTTCTTTTTGTTCGGTATATGGCCATTACACACATAATTGTCCCCACTTGGAGAAAGCATGCAACTTTGGGCCAATGACGCCCAACGACAAGGACACGCCGCACAACTAGCGCCACCTCCTTAGCCGCAACCCATGATATGGAAAAATCCTCTACCCAACCAAGGAGTAGTAAACACCCATCCAATGGATCCCCCACAAGGATCTGCTACACCACAGCAGCAAATTACCTATGCGGCAATTGATTACCAGCATACAGAGTCGAACACTCACCATTTGTTAATGATGTCATCAAATGATGTCAACCTTCAAACTCGCTGAAACCAATATGACTCAGCGCTTGAAACAACGCCCACTGATCCATCTTTGAGTACCCTCTAAACTGATTAGCCATTACGCATACCTAATATGCCCATGGACGGGGGGCCAAAAGCCCCTCGCTTCCCTTTAAAATGGATCGACAACAATCCTAACGCTCGTGCATCTTCCAACTATAACATTGTAGAAGAATTAGCCTAGACCCCCGCTGCTATGTCCGCTCTAGAAGTCCTAAAAACTTGTCCTACACAGAGAAAATTATTGTTGTCCGCCATTGGTGCCATAGGCCCTAACTGCTCCCATATGATGGCTTTCAACTTAGACCAAGCTGAAACACTTCTGCCTTCGTCACTAGCTTTTCAGGTTTTTGTGTCCATTCGAAACCTTGTCGTTCATCGATGCATCATCGATGAAGGTGCCTCCACCTGCGTTATGTTGACTTTTATCTAGCAGAAACTTGGATCCCCAACACTATAGCCATCCACTACCGCAATCCACTACCGCATTACGAGCTTACGATGTTCGTGCAGCTCAACCGCAGGGTCTGTTAGTTAACATTCCCGTACAACTTGGGGGCAAACTGGTTCTCATTGATATAGAGGTCATCAATGCCCAACTTGATTACAACCTCCTGTTGGGACGAAGTTACATGTATAAAATGAAAGATGTCGCTTCTTCCGTCTTCCACCTCATGATGTTTCCCCATGAAGGACACATAGTCAAAATCGACCAGATAACATACTATGATCCTAATGCCCCTGCAGCACCTGAAAACGTTCTACCTATGATCGAGCAACCCGTTCAGAGTGCACCCACATTGTTCATCTCCTCAATCGGACCTGAGAAATATTCAGATACTCCCATGACCTCCACGTTCCAATCTATCCCACCCCGTCTACGGATAACTAAAATACCTGATTTGTGCACCCTTTTGCATAACACACAGCCGCATACTCAACAACCTCCATCACTGCCACAACCACCCAAAGTTCCTAGTCATATCAGAGCAACACTGATTCACACTATCCCATTCTTATTTTCGTTTTCAGGAGTCGTCAGCACGCCAGTAATGGCTATGCTAAATCTCCCGGGGTTAACGTTAGGATTACTTGTGTGGTACCTACCTGCCCCAACCCTTCCCCCAACACCGAATGTTGTTTTACAACCAGTGCAACCCATCAATACTTCAAACCGTCCACCACCTGGTGTAGCAAACCCCCAAAATCAACCACCTCCAACTGGGTCCTATACATCAACATCTAGTTATGCTCCCCCTTAATCCCGCTACAATGGGGGCAGAGGTCCACAGACCTACACCACTGGACCCACAACTCGCACCCCCCCAGCCACTCCCAAATTGCTGAAGAATCCCCCAACAACCCGTGCTCCCCCCAAGTTCTCTTTGTGCGACGATATAGGCCATGCTACCCATCAATGTCCACAATTACCAGCACTTCAAGAACACATGCAAATGTTGGATGACGACACGAATATTCCAGTTGTTAAACTTGAGCTACCCCCTCATCCTCACGATAAATCGTTGCATACCAACCACCCTTGTGCGATATGTGGCATTTATGGGAATTATTCACATCATTGCCCCGATCTCCCAGATTATAGAGCATCTCTATATGAATTGAATAATGTCGACCTAGAAATACCCCCCCCTCTCATTGAGGAAATACACCCCCCAAAGTCGTCCTCTTCAGAAGAAATCAATACCATTTATATGATTTCATCTACCTACGTGCCCCAACCAATTGATTTAATGACACACTACTTCCATAGTGACGAGGAAATACTAGAAACACTTAATGCACCTAACTACCCATGGGATGATATGCACCATCGCTCATACTTCATCCCTGAGGCATCTACCTCCACCACAGCGAACCAACTGTCCGTTGAATCCAAAGATTTCTTACCAACCAAGGTCGATGGGTTCAAATATCCTATCCCAACTCCAAATGCCTTTGAAGAAGGCAACATGGCCAACATTTCGCCTATCATAAAAATTGACATCTCCACCCCACTTGGAAAACCTGAACTTATCTCTTTAGGCGCATCATGCATTGAAGAAGAAGTCCAAGCCTATAAGAAACTCTTCCAAGAGTTTCATGATGTCTTTTCCTGGTCTTACACTAAGATGCCTGGTCTCGATCCTACAATTGTAGAACATCACATAGACACTTGGCCTAACATACCTCCTGTCCGCCAGAAACAACGCCCCATTCACCCATCTAAACTTCCAGCCGTTAAGGCCGAGATTGAGAAGATTTGAGCAGTAGGGTTCATATACCCTATTGCTTATACCACTTGGGTTTCCAATCCAGTTCCAGTCAACAAGAAATTGGTCACCATTCGTGTCTGTACTGATTTCCGCGACCTCAATCTAGCTTGTCCCAAAGACAACTTCCCAACACCATTTATTGACCAGCTAATCGATGCATGTGCGGGGCACGAGATACTATCTTTCATGGACATTTTCTTCGGGTATAACCAAATCCATATCCGCAAGGAAGATCAATACAAAACCGTTTTCACCACCCCATGGGGCACTTTTTCCTATCGCGTCATGCCTTTCGGTCTCAAAAATGTTGGAGCCACATTCCAGCGGGCCATGACTTATTGCTTCCATGACCTGATTAACATCATATTGGTATATATAGACGACCTCACAGCTCGATCTAAGAAACGATCCGACCATCTAGATGACCTTCGACAAGTCTTCTTGCATTGTCGCAAATACCAAATCCACTTGAACCCACTCAAGTGTGTCTTTTGCGTTCCAGCAGGTCGTCTATTGGGTTTCATCATTTTAGAAAAAGGGATCACCATAGACCCTTTAAAGGTCTAAGCCGTCATGGACCTACCATCACCGTGTACACTAAGACAACTACAAAGCCTTTAGGGGAGGTCCAACTTCCTCCGCCACTTTGTCCCCAATTACGCAACGACAGTACATGGTTTCCTTCATTTGCTACGCCTTCATACCCGTTTTGTATGGGACGACCAAGCAGAAGGATCTTTCACAGACCTGAAGAAAGAACTCACTAATGCCCCCTTGATTTCTCCTTTGGATTTCACAAGAGACTTTATCCTTTATGTTTCGGCATCCGATTATGCCGTTCCTGGAGTACTCGTCCAAGAAGACTCCGCTCGTCAAGAGCATGTCATTTACTATGTAAGCAAAACCTTATCACGCCCACCACTGTGCTACCCACATGAAGACAAAATGGCCCTCGCCGTCATCTTTTCAGTACAGAAATTGTGCCATTACATTCTCCTTGGCCATACCACAGTTGTCGCAAATTCCAACCCAATGGTCTATCTCTTGACATGTCGACTTCTGCAAGGTTGTGTAGCTAAATGGGTGATTATCCTACAAGAATATGACCTGAATTTTAAAACCCCAAAGAGAAGCAAAGCCTTAGCACTCGCTCAGCTCATTACGGACCTACCATCCTCATCATTCATCAACCCGCAAGGAGGCCCCAATCAGTGTTCCCCACCCACTGTTGTTCTTGGATCACATACTTGTCCCTCAATTGAACACTTCCTCCTTGCTTAGCCACTACTTTTGTTCGGTGTAATTTTATCCCTTCTTCAGGCCGAGCAATTCCTTTACGAAAAAGACATTTAGGGAGTTTCTTTTAAGCTCTTTTCTAAATCCTAAAATAATGAAAAGATCGCTGAGCAATCTTGCTTCCTTTCATGCTCGTTAAACGTATTTGAAAAGGTGTTTACCTGGTATAAGTTTACCCCTTTTCCAAACCTTGTAGACTAATTATGAAAATGGAATACTCTAGTCACATCGGCTAGAAGAGTTCTCCATTTGCATCATTTTATGCTTTTTTGGGCCTTGGAGACTAACATACAAAAAAGAAAACCAGTGGAGTCTACTTACCGCTTTCAGACTCTCTAAAATTGAAAGCAACTATGAGCAATCACCGTCTTGGGCTCGTATAAATCCACAGGACGGTACTCCTCCACCAATTTAGAGTCTTCTTATCGTTTTCAAACTCCTTAAAAATGAAAGCACTCACAAGCATGAATAGTCCTGGGCTCGCATAAATCCACAAGACAGTACAATTTTTTAGCACACTTTTATCCCTTCTTGGAGCTCATCGAAACCATGAAGAAGGCCCCAACGATGCTTTTCAGTGCCGCAACAGATCATGTCTACTCATATGGCAGCTTCCCTTTTATGGTTGCCTTTTTTCAGAGTATTCTGTAGTATGTCACCTTGAGAGTCTCCCAATAGCATCCATCAGCTTGTCCCCCAGAGTCACTCTAGTCTGCAATACATACCCCTGATCCCTTAAGCTATGATCCCCACACCTAAAAGTCAATTTCATGTGCTTCCAGGTCAACCATGTCATCATGCTCTAAAAAAAGGAAGTTTGAGTCCACCCACTCTATGACCCCAGTTATTCCCCATCCCCACAGTATGTCAGTCCTACCATCAGTACTATCACACTTCAGTTGTACACCTCGCACTCCTATCAAGGAAACATCATTTCCTTGGTAGTTTTTGGTCTCCCTCTATCGACGCCAACCAAATCTATTCCAAAGGATAGACCCATAGGTCCCTGTGCCTTGGACTCATCACCGTTAGTGATGAGTTCCTACGGATCATTTTGAAAGGAGTCCTCAGTGCCTCTCCAAATGATTGTTTCTCACATGCTCGACATCAACACCTTGATCGCATCGTTGAGACTTGTATAGGGTATCGATCCTTTCAGTTATTTGTTGAAGACCCTGGATATCACCTGACTCTACCACATTTGTGAGTCTAATTGAGGAAACAACCAGCTACATGTTCCTATAGATATCTGGGCTGCGCTTGGCAACAGTATTCGGAAGTACCCAGTTTTATACTCCCTCGAGTATACAGTTCCATATACTTTCCAGAATTAGACTCACAGTTATTGAGTCCCTACAGTTGTTGGATACCTTCAGATTCAGTAGTTCCTCAACCCTTATGACACCTTATTCAGAATGGTTGTTGCTCTTTTCCAGTGTATCAGTTCTTCATATCAGTCATGGTATGACCATGAGTATGTCTCAGCATTGTGTCCCCTCTAGACCATTATAATGTACACAACAGGTTCTATGTATTGATCAGGTCCCCCTTTTTGGGGCCTCATTATTTTTATGTCTTGATACGAGCATGGGTATGCCTGCCTCGTCCATTATCAAATATTATTCCTCATTCACTTTGAGGACATGTATTTTTAGTTTGTGCAGCATGCATGGGCTCAGTGTTCCAATCTCCAATCGGTCTCTTATCTCCTCCAAACCCCAGGAACAAGACAAAGAAAAATATGATGTATATCGGCCATACAATGAGCTCCTGCCCTCACACATTCGGGGGCAATTTGTTAACACCCAAAAAGTGCTCACTAGCTCATTTTCCTATGCATATGACCCTTTTGTCCATTTTTCCTACCATTTTTGCCTCTAAAACATTCAAAAAGTCACCAAAAAGACCATAATACACCTTTTTTCCCTCAAAATATGTATTTTTCCTCAAAAAACCCTCAAAAAGGGTCCAAAATTCCCAAAAATCAATTAAAAGGGAATAATATTCAAAAAAGGAAAAAGAGGTAAAAAGAGACCTAAGCCATTTTAGCAATACCATTGGTTTCTTCAAACCGTGGTTGTATTTCCCATCACCAAAAACTATAAAAAGGTGATAGGGGCTCCTCACTATTGACTCCATATGCATCATATTGTCACGCTGCCAAAATCCCTCTTGAGCTTTGCCCATCCTTTTGAACTTTTGCCCAACCATTGCAGCATCTTGGAGAAGAGAGACCATTGGAAGATTGGAGCATCTCAACATTGCAATTGCCCCAACTCAACAATCCTCACCATTGAGGTATATTTTTGCAAGCCATTGCTTTCCCATCAATAGAAAAATTTCAAATTCTTTATTTCTTGTTTCTCTTATGGATCTCATTGTTTATTGTTCTTAAATCTAGTTGTTATTTCCTTGCACATGTTAGATCATATTTACTATTATTTACATTTGTTTTTACTTTTACATTGAGACTATTGCTACAAGTTAGCAGGTGCTCATTAGCACTAGCTTGGGATAAATCCCAAGCAACAGGCTGTCTGACCCTTATTCCTTGATCTTTTTCTTTTCTTTTGTGACACAGGGGTTTCCAAATTCTCTAAGAGAACAACAAATTACTCTTCCTCAACAATAGTTCCCTTGATTTCCGGGGAGGATGCAATATCCAACACCTCCATATTTCCTTCCTCTACTACCTCTTCCTGGTGCTCTCCTTCTTGCATTGCCCCTTCCGCAGTTACATCTTCCACTGTCGCAGCTTCAACAGCTGCTCCAGCTTCAACCTCCTCTGCGAAAGCTACTAATGATGCCATTTCTACTGCTTCGGCTGCAACCCTAACTGCAATTTCAATTAGGTTTGTTTCCTCCCCTATAGGATTTGTTGCTATTGCGGATTCTAATGTTATTGCCTCATCTACCATGGCCTTCATTACCACTTCCTCCATGATAGGGTTCACTGCTGTCACAGCCTCCCCCATATCTACTTCTTCTCCTCCTCCAGTCTGATTTGTTGCTAATACTCCATCTATAATAGGGGTCGTTGTTGTAGCAGCTTCCCCCATGTCTATTTCTTCTTCTCCTTCATTTAGGTTTCTATCCTCCCCCCCAACTGAATTGGAGGGACTCTGGTCCTCTTCTCCTTCTGCAACACCCCCCAATTCCAATGCAAGTTCTCTAATTTCGCCAGCCCCAGCAAGAAATTGGGCCTAGGTCAAATTCCAGTGTGCAAGGGCTCTTAAAATCAACAATTTAATTAAACCGTGGTTGGTGAGGGAAGAGACTGAGTGTTGGGTTGTTCATGATATCCAACCATGTTTTGTAGGGTCTTGAAAAGATAAAATGGCATATTAACTAGGTTTCCATGGCGCAGATGGGATAACAAGGGGAATTCATAGAAATAGATAGTTTGGTACCTACCTTCGTAGGAGATATATTTCTTCAGAAAAAACTATCACTTGATCCTGGGGACAAGGCAATGAATTCAGTGCAATTCCACGGCCTTTTGGACGAACATTCTCCCTGAATGCAAGAAATTCCCTTATTGCAGTCGCATTCGGCACTTTCCGTCCAAACAATTTCTTCCCAATCTGGGGTAAGCGAGTAACCTCAGATATAATGGCCTTTGCAACCTCAATGCATACCCCCTTGACTTCAGAATTAGTATCAATCAAGTTAAACACGAACTATAATGTCGTTTCGATGTGGAAACCATTTAAGCATTGGAAATACTCGGCCCACCCAGTTGCTGCAAAAATGGCGAAAACTTCTGCATTGGCATGCGGAGCTTCGGTATTCTCAGGTTCATGCCTAACCGGGTTACCCATATCAATATCCCTTCGTAATTCAGGCAACGAATACAGTGATTATTAGTTCAGACATGGAAGTTGCATCCCACGGACAGTCATGGAATAGACGGAATTGGAAAATTGGGTAATTTAGGAAAGATGGCACAGTTTTCAACCGGTGGTAAGATGATACAGTTAAGGAAAAATGGCATAATTGGGGTATTTTGGTACGAATCGGGTAAGGCGATGGTCAGGTTGTTAATCCTGAAACATTATTTGATGGTGAAATGTGTGCAACATGCTGACAAGGACAAAAGACAAGGCGTGCTCATCATTGCCATATTTAATTTTATGCTTAATCATGTCAAGGGTCAGAATCCGTACCTTCGCATTATGAGCTTAGCCTTAAATTTCCACCATAACCCGACTTCGTCATTAATTCCATTAAGAGATCATCAATACGCATATGCTGAGATGAGTTGGCCACCACCAACCAGGATGATAAGTACATCCAGGCTGACAGGTACGCAAGATGGCCCAATAGTTGTCATTGTTATTGGTAGACTCCGATTGGAGCTGTGGAGTCATCATTTAAATTAGAGCCTGGTTAAATCATTAGCGAAGAGACTGTTTTAGGAGGCAGACAATCGAGCGGAGTTGCATTTAATGAATAAGAGGAGCTAAAAATGAAGACTTGAGCAGAGTTCGGCAAAACGTAGTGGATTCGCAGCCGCAAAAATTGGCAGAATAGGTAAGAATAGTGGAGTCACAGCTGCAGGAATTGGCAAAATAGGCAATATGGTCGAAAATGGCGGAGTTGCAGCTGCTAGAAAAAATGAAAGGGATAAACGATAGCGGAGTTACAGCTACGAAACTTGGTAGAATGGACAAAAGTAGTGGAGTTGCAGCTGCTGGAAAAAAGTGGAAGGGATGAAAAATAGCGGAGTTACAGCTGTGAATATTGGAAAAATGGACAAAAGTAGAGGAGTTGCAGCTACTGGCCAAAAGTGGAATGGATGAAAAATAGCGGAGTTACAGCTGCGAAAATTGGAAAAATGAGCAAGGTAAGGAGTCGCAGCTGTGCAAAATTAAGTAACAGGCAAATTTTTAGCTAGCTGCTGAAACCCGACGAATCATCCATCTTCTTCAAAGAGATTTATTAAAACAGGAAAACAATGTAAGGTGTCTGCAATCGTCTGGCCCAGTCATGACTGCTGCTCCTTAAATTAATTCCTACACACAATTCTTCAAAACAAACCTCATCAAGTGCAAAATGAAAAATAGATCAAATATAGAATGAAAAATAAATTATTTATGTACAAATTATATGTGGATATTGCAGTTCTTAAGAATTCACAGGGGTTGAGAAAAATCCCTACCCCGGCGTTAACTAATATTTTGGATCAACTACAACATGTGAAATGAAAGCATCCTTTGAGATCGATTTATGATACAGTTGCAACCGATGACCATTTGCAAATAATGGTGTCTTGTTTTCATCAATGGTGATCAATCGGACTATTCCATTGTCAAATACACGATCTATCTAATAAGGTCCCAACCAACGAGTGCGTAGTTTGCCTTTGAAATCCCTCTTGAACCGAGAATCATATAACAGAGCCCAATCTCCTTCTCTGAAGACTTTCTTCCTTATAAATCCATCATGCCACTTCGATCACTGTTGTTGGATCAACGATGTTTGATGCACTGCGACTGTGTGCTTCTCATCCAATTCATTGAGCTGATTCAGTCGGTTCCTCTGTGCTTCTAATAAATCAAGATTTGCTTTTACAGTTGTTTTTAAAGTTCTGATTTCAAATTCAATTGGGAAATCAACATTCTTACCATACACCAGTTCATATGGGGAAAAACTAGTGGTGTTACGCCATGTAGTGTGATAGGCCCACAGTGCCTTTGGAAGTCTCTCAGCCCAATCTTTACAATGGCTTTTCACTGTCTTTGTCAAAATAGCCTTGATAACCTTGTTTGAACTTTCCACTTGGCAATTGGCCTGTGGATGATATGGCGAGGTTATTTTGTGTTGAATATGAAACTTCTGTAACAGGGCTTCCAATTTGTGAGACACGAACTGTGGTCCACCATCTGTAACGATTTCCTTAGGTACTCCAAATTGAGTAAAAATTTATTCATATAGGAAATAAATTACAGCCTGATCATTAGCTTTAACCAAGGATACAACTTCCACCCATTCGGTCATGTAATCTGTGCAAACCAAGATGTGAGCTTTCTGTTTTGAGGGAGGTTGATAGGCCCTACAAAATCCAAAGCCCATCTGTCAAATGGTTCAACCACGAGTTGTGGCTGCAAAGGAATTTCATCTAATCTGTTGGGTTGGCCCATCCTTTGGCAGCTATCACATGCCTGAACATACTTCTTAGCATCCCTGAACAATGTGGGACAGAAATAACCCATTCTCAAAACCTTATGACCTCTCCTTTTATCAGCAAAGTGTCCCCCACGGGGCTCATCATGGCAAGCTTTAAGGATGTTGAAAATTTCGTCTTCTCTGAAACATCTTCTAATTTCTAAATCAAGCCCTGTGTAGAAAATATGTCCATCAATCCAACAATACCTAGCACTCTGTTGTATGATATTTCTTTTTTCTCTCTTTGAAAGATGTGCTGGAAGCTTACCTGCAGCCAAAAAGTTAGCAATATCTGCATACCATGGGGAATGAGCTGATACTGCAAAAAAATGCTCATTAGGGAAGGAATCTTCGACTGGCAAATTGTCATCACTGTTAGTAAGTAGAGATAAAAAATCTGCAACAACGTTTTCCTTCCCTGGTCTATCAATAATTGTGATGTCAAATTCTTGTAACAGTAATAGCCATCTAATAACTCTAGCATTCGTGATTGGTTTATTCATTAAATATTTGATGGCAGAATGATCAGTGTGCACAAAAGTGGAGTATCCAATAATGTAGTGTCCAAATTTTTTGATGGCATAAACTATGGCAAGGAATTATTTCTCGGTGACAGTATAGTTAAGTTCAGCAGGTGATAAGTTCTTACTAATGTAATAAATTGCATAGGGGGCATTACCTTCCTGTTGTCCTAAAACTACTCCAATGGCAGTGTCTGGAGCATTTGAAGAGATATGAAAAGGCAGAGCCCAGTTGGGCCCTCGTAAGATGGGTGTTGTAGAAAACCTTTTCTAAATTTCAGTAAACGTTGTTGGGCATGAATCATTCCACACAAAATGTGCATCCTTCATCAACAAGGTGAACAAAGGAGAAGCTAGTTTGGAAAAAATTTCTATGAACCTTCTGTAATAGCCAGCATGTCCTAAGAAGCTACATACATCTTTTTGTGTTCCAGGAGTTGGTATATTTTCAATTACCTTAATTTTGGATGGGTCTACCTAAATACCATCAGAAGAGATGAAGTGCCCCAGAACTGTGCCCTCGCTCATCATCATATGGCACTTTTCAGTGCTTAAAGAGAGTTGCCTTTGTTCACAGCATTTCAAAACCTTTTCTAAATTTTTCAGTGCTTCTTCATAACTACTACCGTATGGAGTGAAGTCATCCATAAAAATCTCCATGCAGTCGTTTACCATCTCTGAAAAGATTCCAATCACTGCTCTTTGAAATGTGGTTGGTGCATTGCACAACCCAAAAGGAAGTACCTTGTATGCAAAAGTGCCCCAGGGACAGGTGAAAGTGGTTTTGTCTTGGTCTTCTGGAGCAATATGGATTTGGTTATAGCCACTAAAGCCATCCAGAAAGGAAAAATACTTCTTCCCAGACAAGGTATCAAGAACCTGATCGATGAAAGATAAGGGGAAATGGTCCATCTGTGTTGCTTTGTTCAATTCTCTGTAATCCATGTAGACCCTCCATTTCCCATTCTTCTTTGGCACAATCACGAGTGGAGAAACCAACTCACTGTCTGAAATTGGGTATATAAACCCTACTTCATGAAGTTTTTGGATCTCCTCTATCGCAACATCCCTTAGGTTCGGATTCATCCTTCGTTGTGGTTGAAAAACTGGCCTGGAGTCGCTCTTAATATAAATGTGATGGGTACACAGATTAGCAGGGATACCCTTCATGTCTGTGTACTCCCAAGCGAAAGCTCCTTTATGTTGTTTCAGCAGAGTGATTAGCTGTTCCAGCTCACTGCGCGCAAGGTTTGGATTGATGTTCAATGTTTTCCCTGGCTCAATTTCAACTGGGACACTTTTTGAATTTTTGAGAACAGGAATTATACTAGCATCACTGACTAGAGTTTCTTCCATAATATTTTCTTGTTCTTTCTCATCTAATGTACTGTCCAGAATTTGGTAAACATTCTTATTGACGGATGTGGGCTCACTGATGAAACTGTTAATGGTATCATCCTCTGTTTCATCTTTAAAAGTTAAGGCTCTCCCTATCGTTAATAATGGTTGAATGCCTTCCTCCTCCTCCAAATCCACCCAAAGTGGAGTTTCAGCTTCTGTGCTTGGTCGAGCTATAGGGTATAAGGTTAGGATTTTGATCTCAGTCCCATCTGAGATGGTCATGGATCCTAACTGACAACTGATACAGGCATTTGCTATGGTCAACCATGGTCACCCCAGAATCAGTGGGTGTCCCCCCAACTGAGACTTCGGCTGTAACACCAAGAAGTCCGCAGGGTATTCCTGCGAGTCAACAGAGATTACTAGGTCGTCTAGGATCCCCTCAGGCTTGATTTTTGATCTATCAACAAGTTCCAAAATGGTAGGGGTAGGCCGAAGGTTAGTGAGTCCAAGTTTATTCACAGTTTCTATGGTCATAATGTTAATAGCCATGCCTAAGTCTACCAAGACGTTGGGGATTTGTGTGTTTCCTATGTGAACTGTCATAGTAGGATTTCCAGTGTCATCGTATTTTTCCATAGGAGTCTTCCACATTATCAACTCGGAAATTTTTTCCAATACATGGACAGTGGGAGGATCCCTAGGATTTCTTCCTGGTTTCTTGACACATCAATCTCTAACAATCTTAGCATAAATGGGCACGTCATGGAGGGCTTGTAACAATGGAATTTTGACATACAAATTTTTCAATTCTCCTAAGAGATTGAATCGAGGTTGTTCCATTGTTTTGTGTAGGGCCAATTGTTCAGGGTATGGTGGTTCTCTCATCAATTGTATAGGTTGTGCTTCATCGTGTGTTACTTCCTGAGTTTCAGTTACTGTTTCAGTAGGAATGTCAGCATCCTCGATGATGGGGATTGATGAATGAACCATATTCTCATAGTGTTGATTCACTCCTGTTTCAGTCACTGGGGATGGAACATCCTCAGTGATGATGGGTTCCACAACCCTCCCTGATCGTAATTGTATATCATTGCAAGGAATTTGGGAGATAAAATATGCAAGCATGTTGGCAGTCTCAAACTGATGAACTGCTTTATTATTCGGGTTTGGGTTAGGTTGTGCAGGTAGTTGTGGTCGAAGTGGTGCATTCATAGGTGCGGCATTGTTTCGGAATTGCAGCTGTGGCTGTTGATATTGTTGGTGAGGATATTGTTGAGGAGGGTACTGTTGGTATTGAGTCTGGTGATGGGGAAAGTTATTTCCTTGGTAAGAGTTTCTCCAGTTGGAATTCCAGGGAGCTTGATTGTTTGACTGGTGTGACCATGGCATCCAAGAACTAGGATTTTGCATTGGGTTCTGAGATGGATGCCAATGGTTACTAGAATAATGTGAAGGGAATTGTGTATTCATATGATTCATATTATTCATACCATTCATATTATTCAAGAAAATTGATGGATATGGATTCATACCTTGATTGCGAGGCTGCCAAGGTTTCTTCTATACAATAAAGTAAGCTTGTTCCACATCTGAAGTGGATGCATGTAGAACTGCTTTGACTTTTGGTAATGAAGGACATTCCTTGGTCTCATGCTCCAATTCACATATCCTATATATCTCTTCCTTGTCCAACGGGCATTCTTTTAGTGGGTGTTTTTTCCTACATTTAGGGCAGAATACACCGAGTGTAAGATCTTCTACTGCTTTCCTCTGTTTTGCTCTCAAAACATCTAACTCTGAGGAAATGGAACTCATCATATCAGTCTTAAAATTCTCCAATATGTTTCCTATTTCTGCTCGATTCGCTCCTCCACTAGCTGACTTTTGTGTCCTAGTGAAGACATCCTGATCTCGATGTTTTTCTCGTTTGTTAGCTCTAGAGGATCCCCTTGAGTACCTTCGACATAATTCAACGATCTTCTCGAAGGGTTCCTTTGAGATGTCCCATTTCTCCAACAAATTCAACATATCAAGGAAATCTTCTCTAATTCCTTGTAGCAAGATGATCTTGAGTACATCTTTTCCAATCTCAGTGTAGCCAGACCTTTGCAAATTGTACAACAATCTTTCCACAAAGTCTTCCAAGCTCTCCTTCTCCTTCTGAATCATTTTAAACAACTCTTCCTTTCTATCCCTGGTTCTACAATATTCTTGGTATTTGGAGAGGAAGATGTGTTTCATTTGGTCCCAAGTAGAAATGGTCTCACGACCTAGACTCATGAACCAACGTAGAGCATTTCCATTCAAGGTGGATGGGAATAGTTTCAGCTTTTGAGCACTGGAGGTATAGTCATAGTTGCAACAGAGGATATCGAACTCAAAAAGAAATTCATCAGGATCTTCAAAATATTTACCATGGAAATTCGAGAGAGCTGATGGTGAAATGTTTTTCATGGGAGCTACTCCAGGTGTCTGGAGGATAGGGAATTCTAATGTGGCCATAGTGTTACCAAGATGATTATCTTCCACTTATTCTTCCCGGTTCTCCCTATGTTCATTCTCTCCTTCCTGTTCTCTATTAGCCATGTTGTTAGTCCAAAATTTAATGGATTCCTTTATTCGTTCTTCCTCTGCCCTTGCCTCTTCTTCTTTCCTCCTCTCTTCTTCTTGCCTTCTTTCTTCCTCTGCTTCTCGGCGAGTCTCCAACCACACTTCTTTAGTAACTCTGGTTATATTAATATGATAAATCTCCTCTCTATCTGGTGCACCCACAATGCTTCCCTTGTCTTCAGGAGGTTTCTTTTCTACGCTGGGCGTGGATGGTTCCATTGTGTTCTCCACCGTTGATGCTGAATTCTCAATACTGGGAGGAACATCATTTCCTCTTCATGTAGACGTCCACGGTGGTCTGGTAGAAGAATCAGCTTTATCAATTATATCGTCGATA
This sequence comes from Larix kaempferi, assembly GCA_027924585.1. NCBI lineage: Eukaryota > Viridiplantae > Streptophyta > Pinopsida > Pinales > Pinaceae > Larix > Larix kaempferi. The sequence goes on along the minus strand of BSBM01000464.1, from coordinate 18,936,840 downwards.
AATTTTTGTCTTCCCAGACCTGCGTTACGACCTCAACCTCTTCCACCTGCAGTTTTACTATTCTAAGGGGGTTCCCGATTTGTTTTTCTTGTATTCATGCATGCTGTAAATGATTAAACCAGAATGAAATCAAATAAAACTAACTACTAACTATGTCTATCAATTACCATCCCCAGCAATGGCGCCAAAATTTTGGTCACCCTATATGCTAATTAATTACAACTAACACACAGGATGCTCAATATAAATTGTCAACCCAGGGAAGTCTTTTATCTCAATGGCAATAAGCACAATCTATGCATAAAAATTTCAAGTAGTTGATTAACTAAATGGAGATGATAATCCTACCTATATGCTCAGCCAAACTCATTCCATAAAGAAAACTAATCTAACTCACACATCTAGGAATTCAAATCACAACTACCTTCCTACATAAATCAACCTGGTAGTTACTAATCTAAGAATATAAATGAACTAGATTATTTTTGCAAGAAGTTAAATCCTATAATTATCAAACTACAGTATTCAATATTTACAAAAATGATTCATCCAGCAACTACTGTAACTCAATCACAATCTTCCTAATCTATGAATTCAATAAAGATACAACAGCAACCATAATTAGAAATTAAGCTTGAACTCTAAATTGATAAATATTGGAAATCCTAGAAAGCATAAATGACTAAAAAGAATTGGAGCTGAGCTTGGCCGTAACAACTAAATTGAACACACATGCATTAATCATACTAACCTACACAGTCGACTGTCACACCACATAGTTGCAACTATTCATAATGCAAATAATAAACTACCAAGAAAGAATGCAATTATAAATTCTCTGTTGCAGCTATCAAAAATATGCCTAATGCAATTCCACAACACACAACAGGAAATGAATAAATCTAACTACCTACTTAACTCGGCAATCTCTGTGAGAAGGCGAGCCCTGGCCTTCTAAATGAGACGCCGTGAACTGCCACAAATTAAGACACAGAAATAGAAATAACTCTGCTCTTCATTAAATATGGTAATCCACAGTCTCAGTTCTCTGTTACAAGCCGTACAAAATGGTAATTAACCAACCCTATACTCTAAGAGCCTTCCCATATTTATACATGAGGAATACAGTTCGTGATCCACAAATTTCGTGTAGCAATGAAGATCTATGATCTTCATGTTGCAGAGTTACAGCTAAATTGTTACAGTCGTAATGAATGCGGTCGTTAAACATGAAGGATGTTGTTACTCTGGCATTCAATGGATCAACGGTTTAACCAATTGGGAGGCGTCCTGTCTGTTTCAGCAATGCTCTGTTTCAATGAAGACCTGCTACAGCTTCACGTGGAAAGATGCACTGTCCCTTGGAATATGAGGAATCAATTCGGAAGAGTAACAGCTGGCACCATATGATTCTTTCCCAAGGCATTGCGGCTGATACCCCTGTGCTTTGATCTTAACTTAATGAAATCAACACAAGTTAGCATAAATCGAAGGCTAGAATTCATAACCATAACAATATTAGGCATTAATTAAATAAATCAATAATGAATTATACCTTGTCAAGATTGCTGATTGATCTGGAAAAAGGCATGTACATGGTTTATGAAAGTAGGGTATAACAAGGCAAAATGATGAAATAGGTATGGTAAAAAAGGGGCATTTCCAGGGCCCAACATTGATTTCCCATAGAATGGGGTCAAATATCTTGAAGAATTGATGAGAAAATCCTTGCTCATGGTACAGGGGGTACCCCCCAATAATCCAGGAGCTAGTGCAGGTGTGTCACATCTAACTCTATTTTCTACACTTGCATTGTGATTTGTGTATGTAAATTGACATCTATTAGCAAGCTATTATACTAGGAGAAACTCTTCACAGGGCATGTTTTATTAAAATGTAGCATCATTCTTTTTCTTCCAAAAAAGGAAAAACACTTCTATCCTGACTTGTTGAACTGCTATGTGAAACTCAATAGCATAAGGAAGTTTATCTCCCAAGATGGCGATGTTCTAGAAAATGGAGGCCAGGAGGAGTTGACCACAAAATTTGGTAACCCACTTCCATGAGTACTTGGCATATGAACATTGCTAGAAGGAGTGTTTAAACCTTAAGTCTACCAAGCCTACCTTCTAAAGGACACTTAGGATGAGGATTGCCCAAGTAGCCAAGTTGTCACAAAGAGGGAAGCCCCTAGAGTGAGGGAATAGGGAAAGAAGGCCTTTTTGTGATGTATAATTGAATTCTATACATTTTGAAGTCAAAATACGCAAGTCTTTTGTTTTGACTTGAGATTTCAAAGCTTATTTAATCAACTCTCTAAAATAGGCTTGTTGTAGATTTTCCTATAGCCAATTGTAAGCTCTCCCAATACCCAAATAGACACTCATCCATTGCAATCAAAATAACATCTATTTTTTTAGAAATCATGATTTAGTCCATCCTCTTGAGGTATCTTTCATTTCCCTTTTGATAATTGGACCATATAAACCAAAGCTTAGAATACTCCTTCCTTCGGAAATTATTCGGGTTGTAGAGCCTTGGTTTGGCTTTTAGGTGCTCCAAGAAATATTAAGTCCCTAAAAGATAGCAAGAAGCATTTTAATTGGAAACATCCCCTCCTTTTTACTATGCATTGACCATATTGAAGTCCCCAAAAACTAGCTAGTGATGCAGTATGAGGCCAACTATCACCATGATGGTGGGTCAATCAGTGGAAGAAAGGGCATACACACGAGCTAAGGGTTGGATATTTCACACTGAAACTATGCCCAAAAGTCAAAAGAAATAGGTTTCACTGATGTTATTTTATGCCTAGACCTGCTAGGAGTTCAAGAATCACCCCAAAATTGCTGCTTTGTTACTGCAAGATGATAGGAACATCCCTAAATTAGGCTCAAATTTGATAGAAGTGCCTCTTATTGTTGCATACATGCCCGGAGATTGCTTATATTGCTGTTTATTGTCATCCTTTACACCTCGAATCAGCCCAGATTTTGCTTTCTCTGCTTCTAAGAGGCTAAAGAATGCCCAGAATTTCCCAGGCCCCAAAACATGCCAAGATCTCATATCAAGTATGTTTTATGGTTAAAAAGTGTATAGAATTGATCTTGTTGTTGATTTATTGGTGTCTCACTGTCCAAAATTGAGGATTAGGGATTTTTTCATGCCCAAAATTACCCAAATCTACTCTTTCATCTCAATTTAGTCACTTCCAGATTACCCAATGTTGGTCTTATACCTGAAAGGTCCCTTATAGCCAAGAACCACCACTGGCAATATATCTGCATCTACAGGTAAAGGTCATTTACTACTGCTTCCATTCCACAGACATGCTCAGACGTTCTCCTTTACTATTTTTTAGGATTAGTAACAGTCTTAATTTTACCTAGCACAACCTGATTTGACCATAAATATGCCACCATTAACTCAGGTTTAGATTAAATGGTTATTCAATGCTACATTAGTTTCAAATCATGAAAATATTTGTCCATTTGATAGGGTTCATTGTTGTTTGCTACAGTTCGTAGTGATACCCTTCTGCCTTCAAGGAAAAATCAGTTTCATGATCATCAACATGCCACCCCTACTATGTTGGGAATGTATTGATCTAGGTGGTTACCAGGGGAGCTTTCTATGTTTGCGCCAAGAGGCGCTCTACAGCCCAGTATGGGGGAGATCTTGTGAGTCGAGTGTTTGTCGAGTTTGTCGAGTGTTTGTTGAGTAACAAAATAATACAAAGTAAACAAAAAAAGAATAATACAAAGTAAAAAGTAATAAATATTATGTCAGCCATAAACAAAAAAGAATAATACAAAGTAAAAAGTAAATATGAGACTTAAACTAGAGACTTTAGAGCTTAGGATTAGGTGGTAAATATTATGTTGGCCATAAACAAAAAAGAATAATACAAAGTAAAAAGTAAATATGAGACTTAAACTAGAAACTTTACTTTTTACTTTTAATACAAAGTAAAAAGTAAATATGAGACTTTAGAGTGTTTGTCGAGTAACAAAATAATACAAAGCAAACAAAAAATTATAATACAAAGTAAAAAGTAATAAATATTATGTTGGCCATAAACAAAAAAGAATAATACAAAGTAAAAAGTAAATATGAGACTTAAACTAGAGACTTTAGAGCTTAGGATTAGGTGGCTCAGGTATTGCACTCAAGGAGCTATTCAAGGAGAGGTTTGCACCTCGAAAAATTTGATCCCTCTTGGCGCTTGATCCTAGGATTTGGATCTAGGCTGGTGGTAATGGTATCAATTGGAAGGGGCAATTTTTTCCAAAGATGTGGAATCATACTATGGAAAATCAAATAACAGTAAATCTCAGAATGAATCTATGGATGTTTTTATCATCAATCGAGTTCAGTAGCTATGCACTGAAGTCATATATGTAGAAATTGCATCCTGACTCTATCTATTATATCTTCAGGGAGTTGGAAACACACTCAAGAGGTAGTATGAGACCTACCTTTTGAAGTATTAAATAACTCATGATGATGTTGGGGGTGAATGTTGTGTGATATGATTTAGGTAAAGCTTTTTCTTCCCGATGGCAGCAGGTTATCGATGGTTCACATGTACAGATTCATGGTTGTTTATTTTACAGAAGCACATTTTTCATTTGCTGCATCTGACATATGGAGATTCCTTTATTGTTCTTGACAATGGTACTAAGGGTGATTGGGTCAACTGTGGTATTTGTTTCCAATGGGAACACTTTGGGTGTGACAGATGGACCAGTCTTGGTGCATTTAAGGTTGACATTTCCTACAGAAACACTCCCAATTTTCCTATTTATTGACAAAAATTCTCCCCATGAATCATAGTTTTCATTGTTTCTTTATATGCACATTTAACATGCATGTGGTAATGCTCTGTATTTTTAAGTTTTTATGCATGCTCTGAGATACTATTGCCTTGTTGGAAAAGTGTTCAAGTATATTTTGGTATACTTTTCCCCACTCTTTGATTGATTAGGCTAATTGTGTAATTGTGAATGAGTATAGCTCTGTTGGGTAGAATATTTTGACTTTGTTTCTTGGCATTCCAGGAAAGGAAATTAAAAAGTTCTCTTGGAAGTAAGAAACATTCAAGTAGGATAACTCCAGTGTTCCTTTGGGGATAGGGTAATTTTGTTATTGATTTTTGCCACATTTTAGATTTGGAACATTGTTGCAACTTTAACTCCGAGGATATCGACTTTAACGTTAAAGAATACTTGCATTCAAGAGGAGCTTAAGTAATTTAGTTTCCATTCTATTCTACGTAACTATTGCTTAAATTGTCGAGGCTATTTTTAAATATAATTTTGTGGTGCCAAGTCCTCATGGAAGTGGGTCACCAAATTATAGAGATTGAGAATAGTTCTCATTTGTAAAATAGAACTTAGTGGTTTACCAACCATTCTGATATACCAAGCTCTACAAGCACAAAGTATATTGAAGGATGAGTTATAAAGGCTTGCTTTCTGAGTTATGCCTTATATAGTAAATATTTGGGGAAATCCCTAATGCATTCCTCTGGATAAAATTTTGTCATGTTAGAATTTTTTATCAAGATTAAAGTTTTATCCAACACCCTAGTTGTTGTTTATTTTTGAATTCAAGAACTAGGTGTTTTTAGTGGTTTAGATGTGTTGAGCAGTTCTAATTAATCCTTTCATGTGATTTATAGGTACTACAATAAATTAATTTCATGTTGTGCTAATTCAATGTTTTCTCTGTTTTTTCTGTTATCATTTTGAAATTTGAATCTTAGTAGTTTGTACAATAAGCTAATTCCTTCTATGTATGCATGTGGTGGTGCAGATTGAAATCAACACCCACCAATTTTTCAAAGGGTGTGTAGAGGGTCAAATTCCTAAAAATGGTTGGATTTTGATGTTGAAAGTTTGAAACTGAAGGATTGGCCACCACCAAATTTCTTTGAAGAATGTTTACCATGCTATAGAGTTGAATTTATTAGAGCATTTCCCTTTCATGAGTACACACATCCTGAGTGGGGATTTCTTAATTTGGCAGCAAAAATTCCTGATAATTGTTTAAATCCTGACCTAGGACCCATAACTTACATTTCTTATGGGACAAGCAAAGAACTTGGATGAGGGGATTCAGTTACTAAGTTGCATTGCAATATGTATGATGTGGTAAGTATTTATCCATAGAGAATCCTAAGTTTTTTTTCAGTTTTGTGCTTTTGATTATTAATACAAGCAATATTATCTTCTCATATCTCACTTGGTGTTTTATATGGATGCTGGAGAAATCCATCTATTTGCAAACTATTTTAGCATTCATCTACATCATCTCATTGTCATTGTCACTATGTTTTACTGTTTACATGGACACATAAAAAAAGTAAAATTTGGGTAGAGATGCAAAAGTGTCATAGAGATGAGAAATCGCATTGCTTCTAAGCTATTCAACATATGGGCAGTTACCATGTGTTGGTTTTTTATTTTGTACAAGTTTAATGATATTTCCCGGGGTTTTAATTTTTCCTCTGATAAGGAAACTTGGATTTTGACCAAATCATCCAGTTTTCAAATGGGTTGTTTTTTATTTATTTCAATAGCTGGATAATAAATATCTTCCTTGTTAATATTATGTTGACACATTTTCTAGCTAGGCCACACATTTCACATGCTTTTCTTTTTCAATATAATTGTTACAAGGATTCATAAGATAGTATTTAGCTATCGCTGCTACCTCTTTATTCTTTCTGTCTACTTGTTATGGAATGATATTTGGAGCATGCAATGCCAATATCAAGGGCAAATGTATTAGAATACTTATTGTTCCTTCATGTTTTCCTTTCAGGTAAATGTACTGACTCACACAACTGAAGTCAAGTTATCCAGATGGAAACAACTTAAGATAGATAAAATTTAGAAATCATTCAGAGCATTAGACTCAGAAGAAATTCATGAAGGCTCATATAGGATTGGAAACTCTTTTGCTGAAGAAGCGAGAGGAAAATCAACTAAAATTGAAGCAGCATCATTTGATATTTCTAGGTCTCCAAAAACAAAAAAGCTTCTTCAACTCAAACTACTAATGAATGCCTTAATGGTAATGACATTGAATCTAGTTTGAGGGTAAATCCTCTTGATTTCATTGAAGAGAAGAATTAGGATATAAATAGAGAATAAATGGAGAAAAATTTGATGGTTTAGAAAAGTGGAAAACTCGTAGTAGTGAATAGAAGGATCTTGATAGAATACCAACAAAGAAAGAAGGAAGGATTGGAAATAGAGAGAATAGTTTTGATTCCATGCGTGGTGGTTCTCTTTGTGATATTTTCCAAAGAGAGGGCATACAAAAGTTAAAAAAATTATTTATTAAAGCACTACCACGACTTCATACATACCAAAAATGTACACGTTGATTCAGAAACTTGAAAACATGTAGTCTGCTTGATTTTTATGGGGATGCACTTTCAAATTTTTTTTTTGGCAAGAATTCAAGAGAAAAAACTAAATTGAAAATAGTCTGTTGATTTTGCTATATTTTCAATGCCTTTTCCTCAGGTTGTTCACCCCATTAATTTCACAATCAATAAGTTTTCTTGAATGAAGGCCATAAAAGGAAGTTGAAGGACAAATACTACAAGTAGTGTCTTTTTAATACCATATCATAAACTCTTCTCTAGGCTACAATAGTGCACATTTTCTTCTCAGAATGTGAATGCTTGTTTGGAAGTATTATTGTAAATTGACGTTAGTTAATTTTGTAGAAGTATAGCCATGGACATTTGAACAACACCTTGGCGAGGCTGTTTTTATTCCAACTGAATATTCTTATCAAGTTAGAAACTTGAAGGTGGGGTTTCAATATTCCAATCCACGTGTGTATGACTGATGTTTTTCCAATATTTTCAATTAAATTATAAAATGTACTAAATCAATTGTTTGTTATATACAATATATGCAAATGAACATGTTTCTCTTCTCTGAGTGTTCTGAATGAATGGATTTAACTATAACACCTCAAGGTGTGCTTCTCTACTTGAATATGTGTTGTAGGAAGAAAATATAACATTCATACTATTGCTGATAATTCTAGAGAGCCAGATCCATTGTGATATCATATGAACGTCCTTCCCATGCTAATGTTACCTTCAAACTCAACATTGAAATACTATCATGGAGTATTCCTTGACACTGCTGTAAATGAGTCATGCTATAGGACTTTGGGTGATATGAATGCTGGGAAAACCTGCTACATATCTCATTTATTGTTGATACCATGATATAAGAAAAACACGTCTAAGCATAACAGTCTCTAAAAACTACCAAATGAACTTTCTTTGATTTCCCACCATATTTGCGAACTTGTTTAACTGATTTGTTACTTGATTTGAGGCTTGATATTAATACATCGATCACACCCTTGTTGGCCAAGAGGTTTCTCTTACAAAGATGAATGTGCCTCTGATATAAGACACATCATGAGCTTTACACTCATGGAAATAACATGCTAGAAATGGTGTCTTGTACTGCTGTCACAATAGATTCAAAGGAGACAACACCATTTTCTTCCATCAAGACAATGCTTTCTTCTTTTCTAGCATGTCGCTTCTAATATCAAAATGAATCTACATTTTGAGGGGTAACAAAGCCAATTGATCCTTGAGGGGGGGGGGGTTCTAGAATTAGGACATCTAGCTAAATCTAGAATTGCAGTGAGCTTCTTGATTTAGTTACCTTGAATTACCATTTTTTCCTCCAACTCTGCATTTCAAACCATCCGAGCTTCTAATTGAGAGAGCATTCTATTATTCAGGTCAAATACTACATCTTGAAGATATTCAGGCTAGTGCACCACCCTTATTATGTAACAACCCTCATATACGAATATAGGGAATATTTAATATAATAATTATAATGTAAGATAATAAAAAGAAACATGAAAAAGAAGTAACAAAAACAAATTTTGCATAAAGAAATAAATTAAATAAGAATTTAAGAAATTGGAAGAAGGAGGAGATAAAAGGAGGAGAAGAAGTGAAGAGAAGGGGCATTTTGTCTTTGGGCATCTTGGAAGAGGAGCTCTGGAGGAGAGGAAAGCAAGATAGCACTGGCATAGGGTTAATTGTTGGGGGCTCGGGGGCCTCAGCCATTGGCTGGGGGTTGGTTGGGTGGAGAGTCATCCCCCCACCTTCAGTTGCACTATTGGAGCTGTCAAGGTAATGGTAGCTGCCAGGTCATCTATCCAAGTATGGCTCCTTAATTTTCATAGCACGTTTTCTGTTATTATTGATTAGATCCACTTTCTTTTGTCAGATCTTTTATGCATTTTGTTCTTGTTTGTTTCTGTATTTTATACGATTTTACATGTTATCAGATCCTTGCGTTGGATCAGAGATCTGCATGCATACTTAATATTTATTGTTAGTTAGTGGGTTTTATGAGTTTTAGCGTTCTTACATATTATTACTAATTACCCTGTGAATTTCACATGAAACATGAAAATAAATTTTGTGACAATCCATGATGGCAAAGAGAAAACTGACAACTTTGAGATGATGAAATGGAGTCCACTCAGAACACCAGAGATAGATGGTATCAATATTTTGAATTTCCAAGGGCTCAACAATTCCACAATATAGGGAAAAGAAGTCCAAAATGTATAACCTCCACTAAAAATATCTCAAGCAAACAAATTAAACCACTAAATTATAGAAGAGCCCCACTTGCTTCCTTCTCTTTACATTTACTTCTAAGAAGCAGGAAATAGTGGTAAGTTTTGATGTATGATGAATGAATCTTTATTTTCAGTCAGTGTAGTTGTTGTGATGTTGGGGAATACATTGTGTATGAATGTCATGTAACTGAAGTAGTTGCTTCTATTTAGGACACCATTGACTTGAATCAAACTAAAAATGCAAATGTCACAAAAAATTCCAGGATGATACAGATGTATATTTCAGACTTCAGTAGTGTTTTTTGTCTCATTCAGTTTGTAATACCCATTTTGTTGTTGCAATTTAATATTTTCATTGGATTAGAAAAGATTGCACATAATGCAACAAAAAGGGTGCAACGGACATTTTGTTCTTGGAAAACATTCATATATTTTGATTGTCACGCATCCTTCTTTGCAGGCACTCGCAACTTCTCAAATCATTTTTGTTCCATTGAAACGGGTTCAATTCTCTCTTTCTCCTTTCATTGATCTGATAACATTTAAAATAAAATTCAGATTTGGAGGCAATATTCAATTGCAATGCTTCTAGAAATCTATGTCATGGTTCTTAATACATTATAGGACATCAAGGGAACTAGCTCAATGGAAGAGCACCTGCCTTATAGGTAGGATATTGGTGGTTCGATTCCTCCATACCCTATTTACAGAAATCAGTGAATAGTTGCATATAAAATGGCTAAAAAAGACTAAATTAATGACCAAAAAAAAGCAATAAGCAACAAAAAAATGACCATAATGCGCATATAAGTGACCAAATGACATTTTTGGTGGCTAGTTTCCGGTATCTTATCATGCGACCAAAAAAGTGGTTGCTTTTAGTTTTGTCATTTGTAGCCTGTCTGTGGTCATTAATTTTGTCATATTTTTGGTCACTAATGTGGTCATATATTTGGTCATTAATCGTGACAATTAATGACCAAATATATGACCAGATTAATGACCAACTATATGACCAAATTAATGACCACAAGAGAACCTATAAATGACCAAACTAAATATGACCACATTTTTCGTCGCGTGATAAGAGACCAGAAATTAGCCACCAGTGATCGCTAAATCAAAAGTGGTCATTTATATGCGGATTTTGGTCACTTATTTCCCATTTTGTACTAGTGATCGTCCCTACATAATAAAACCTGTAATTGCTTATGAAACTCATTTATGTTGCTCGATATGGTTTTTACACCCTGAGCACAAATTCACCAAGTGTCCCTAAAGCACTCAAGGAGTTGAGATGCAACTCGTCGTAAAATGATGACCAAGCTTGGGATTAATGAAACATCAATTTTGTTGGACTCGTGACATGATATTACACATGGGGGGGGATATCCCATGCATCCATGGATTGATGACAGCCTTCTATGACGATTTCAAAAAATATTGTTTCGCTTTGTGTCAGACAATGCAATTCTCACATTGTGAGGTCAACTCTGGAAAGACCTCGACCGCGATATTGTGGGTACTGTACCCACATTGACCCTACCCAAAAAAAAAAAAAAAAAATTGAGACTCATTTATGCTACTCGATATGGTTTTTACAACCCTCACACAAATTCACCAAGTGTGAGTCCTCGAAGGGCTCAAGGAGGTAAGTTGCAACTTGTCGTAATACGATGACTAGGTTTTGGATCGACGAACCATTGATTCCATTGGACTTGTGGCATTGGATTACACATACCCCTATTTTTCCATTTCCCGATGAATACCTTCTACGATGATTTCAAAAAATAGGGTTTTGTTTAGTAGGGGACACTAGATCTACATGCTTGAAAAATAAATCTAGATTTTGTTAGAATGTATGGTTAATAGAGAGGTTTGGCATATTCATAAACAAAATCAAACTATGGGAAAACCTAAATGAACATGCATCTTCGCCTAGTATATTTATGGCTACAAGTTAGGTTTTATAGGGTTTATAATACAAACTAAGGGTTAGACTACAAGCTATGGTTTCTACAAACTACATTTTTCTCGACATGTTTACATAAGTAACATATGGAAGGGCATAAAAGTCATATTTTCCATAAATTATCCCATATTTGGACTTGGTTTAACAAAGGTATTGTGTATTATTTTACTCTTTATTTTGTTACATCCACTTATAAGGTGAGCTCGAGAAACAAAAACAATAGATAAGATTTGGTTCAATGCCAATAAATGAGGGTGTTGTTTATTGTATGTCACCCTCTTGCTTCTTGCTTGCAAATTGTGTAATCTGTGGATAAAATGGGTTTAAGTGGTTTTGGCTTGTGTTTCTATGGAGGTAGTGTGATTTCTTCCCTTGTCTTTTGTCATTCATATTTTCATGGTTTCTTTGGTAACTACAATAGTGCATGCTGTGTTTTTGGGGTTAGTTTAATTAGCTTTGTTGTGTGTTAGAAAAGGTGGATCACACATTAAAATGTATTTTGATGGTTTTTCTTATGCAATCTATAAATTGACCTTGAATTTTAGGTTTGATACTAGATATTGGTCAATGATGACATTACATTTGATATTAGTCATTTCTCAATGCTGAAATTTTATGAGTTCTGAAGGTATGAATGTTTGATAGTAGATATTAGTCAATTATGACATTGTATTTGATATCAGTCATTGGTCAATGATGACATTTCATGAGTTGTAAAAGTATGAATTTTTTATAGTAGATATTGGTTAATGATGACATTGCAAAGTTTTTAAAGTATGAATGTTTGGAAGTAGATATTAGTCAATGATAACATTGGACTTGATATTAGTCATTGGTCAATGATAGCTTTGTGCCTAAAAATTAGGGTTTCTAGGGTTTAGAATACAAACTAGGGTTTCTAGAATTTAGAATACAAACAATGTTTTAGCATACAAACTAGGGGTTAGACTACAAACTATGATTTACACTACAAACTAGGGGATAGACTACAAAATAGGGTTTCTACAAACTAAGGTCTATACTACAAACTAGGGGTCACACTACAAACTAGGGAAATGAAGCAAGATGCCATTAAAAAAATTATTTAGAACAATATTGAAACAATTAACCATTACATAAAAGAGAAATTTGGCATAAAAGATGTTCAAGATATATGTCATGCATATAATGTTTCACATGAGAATGCAATATTAAGGGAACTTTGGTATGCTTTGAGAAAATTTCAAATTAGGGAAACTTAATGATTCACTTCACATAACTCTCTTATGGCATATATTCCCTTTTAAGAGGATGATGAAGGAAATCAATAATAAACATGGTGTATGGAAAACGAAGAAACCATTTGCAACCTGACAATGCAATATCAATATTTTCAATCCCAAATGTAAGTGAAACAAGTATTAGATTGCTAGGATACTATCACACATAATTAATAAGAAAGACTTGTCAATGTTTAAGATCCAAATGTTGCTTAAATGTTGCTCCAAAAACAAAGTTATAACCAACATATGATATATAACATGTATTCATTATTTTATGCAATGAATCATGAGGATGGTTTGAGTATCACATGTATGCCACTTGGTAGTATATTTAGGGCTTCAAGTATGAAAAAATTATTGTTGTAATAAATGGTCAAACTTGGATTTCAAATCATGAAAATCCTTGGATGATCTAAGATAAAATAGGGCTGAAAATGTCGGAACCTAGGTCATCCAAGATTACTTTAACCCTAGGGATGAATATTGTTGTACCTTTAACCATCTACATGAAGGAACAATGGATTCTATTGCACTTTGTTTCATGCATTCCTTAGCATGACAAATTTTAAAGGGTGATGAGAAATTTATGTGTGTGATAAGAAAACAATAGTTTTAGAGGGTGCATAGGTGGTAAAGGCATGATATATACATTAAATAATTATGGCGACAATAACTAACGGAGTTACACATTTGTTTTGTGGCAGCATGCACAATGACATATAGTCCAATGCACTCTAAGGGGTGAGGAATGACATATATTCTAGAGAAGGGTGAGTGGACTTGATACTTTGTCACTGTTTTTATCATGTTAAATTAGACACACTTAAAAATAACTTTAGAGATGCTCATAATTATCAATTGATGGAATACGATAGCATTGATGAAATGTGTAGCACATGTATTACACTTTGTCTTAGTTTGTGAAGATATCATAGTTCTCAATTGATGAAATGTGTAGCATGTTTTACATGACAAACATTGTTCAAAAATATTTTGAATTAATTTGTTAACATTTGTTTTTTTCCATGGCCATGTCACTTGAACTTTGATTTTCCTTGCAACCATAATCCTAAGGAATGGGTATGATCCCTTGGAATTGTCCAAAATCACAATTTTTAATAAGGTATCCAATTAGTGTGCATGTAATGAGTTCATTGAAACGTTGAAATAAATTATTGTGTTCCATTAAGATAGTGCATTCATAAGAGAGAGATAACCCACTTAAATCAACACAATGGTGGCATGTTATTTATTCAACACAAGAAATGTAAAGATGAAATAGTTCTTAAAAGATCATTTGTAATGAGTGACTTAATATGTAATTATATATTTGAGTAACTTAATTTATCATTTTGGGGAAGAAATAGCTCAACACAAGAACAAGTGGAAACTGAAGAGAAAATATGAAATAAATTTTGTCATGCATTGATAACCGATTGTTTATAATACAACTTATGACAAAGTAGATGTCTCTTAAATGTCCTGTCAATGTATATGTATCCCAAAGTACAACGTTGTAAATGTATACAAAAGTACATATATCCTAGAGTACACATAAAAAATCAATGTTCCTCTTTAGTTTTCCTGACTTTGATCTATCATGCCTATGTCTATGACCATTGTGCATCTCTAGAGTCTACAAATCAAAGATCAAATTTTTAGATCAATCAATTACATTAATACATTAGAACTAACAAACATCAAAAATTAATTTAACGCTCAATTATTTATAACAAACACTCACCGAATCTATTCAAGGTATCATTTCCTATAGTTTCCTCCTCCTCACTAAAGTCCTTTGTGCAATTATGCTTTTCAAATAAAAGATCATATCTCAATTAATTCAACAATTATCAACATCTGCATGTAAATTGAATAAAGCACTTGGTCATTAATGAACATCTCACCACAAAAAGAGACTTTCAAAAAGGAAATTGGGTTTCTTGTGTAGCAGATAGAGCCGTTGGATGAATATCAAGCTCAGACACAACCACGATTGAACTACAGGGGCCAGGAACTACTGCTACCAATGGCTATAGCCACCAAATGATAAAATAGTTAGACATGCATGAATAAACAATCTAACATGAATAAAATATGTATAAATGTTGAAATAGTTACCTATGTGTGACTTGTTTCTATCACATACGCATCACTAACTGCTACATCAATGACCCCTCTGAGGTCTTCCATAGACGAATCTCCAATGGGATGTTGTAAACATGCAAAATAAACATTAAGAAAAACAAGTTGTGCAATGGATTGAAACTTAATCAAAAACTATCATCAAAGGCTATACATTGCCATGGAATGAGTAGCTCCATGGTCATGGACAAGAACACTCTTTCTGGGCGAGGAACGTCTGATATACATATGACCCTTGTCTATGTTTGTCCTATGAAAAGAGGAAAATGAAAGCGATGGTACTAGGATATCGTTTGATTCCTATAGTCACCAAGTGTTGACATAGTTAGACATGCATGACTCAATGAATTAACATGTATTAACAAACAGACATGTTGAAATAGTTACCTCTATGTCAAATGATGGAAACGAAGATACGACAATGCTTTGCATATCCATATTCCCTATAAACTATGGAACACATGTCTCTCCACTAGGGGGGAACTATAAGCAATATTTTGCCCCTATGGACAATCTAGTAGCTACAACTTTAAAAATTGTAAATATTAGACCGTCTAGCACTAATGACCTAACATGTATTAACAAACTAACATGTTGAAATAATTACCTCTGTGTGAGTTATTGCCTTCAAATATACAACAACATTTGGCACATAAAAACCCCCTGTAGATTCTAGAACATGGGTCTCTCCACAAGTGGGGGCATCACTAGTGGAAAATTCTTTCCCCTATGCAGAAGCATCTAGCGTCATCTGCAAGTTTAAATATTATAAATAGTAGCAATCTATACACGTGTACATTAAGGAAAAAATAGTTTGAACAAGATTACTATTAATTGTATACTTAGTTGACTCAAAAACCCAGTAAGGATAACATCTATTAAATCACTAGAAGCAATGATTTCCCCATGTGGAGGATCTAGCAGCTACAAGTTTAAAATTTGTAGACATTAGAGTATCTAGCATTAATGAACTAGCATGTATTAATGAACTAACATGTATTAAAAATATAACATGTTGAAATAGTTACCTCTATGTGAGTTGTTGTCGTTGAAGATATGACAACATCTGGCACATCGAAATACCTTGTAGATTATGGAACATCAGTATCTCCACTAAGGAGTATCACTAGTGAGAAAGAGTTGACCCTGTGCAGAGGCATCTAGCATCTGCGAGCTTAAAAATTATAAATATTGGCAATCTATATATGTGTACAGTAAGGAAAATATGGTTTGAACAAGATTACTATTAACCATATACTTACTTGACTGAAAATCCTAGTAGGGGTAACATCTATCTGTGCACAACCATAGTAGGCATGGCCACATGTCGTGCACTCGTGATGCTCAAATTCAGTATCATGATATGTTGATCTACCCCCACTAATAGATGTCCTACACCACTTGTAGGTGATGGTTGTACCCCACCAGAGAGAGATGGCCCTCCCTTGTTCATATGCTCAATAATAGTGCTATGACAAACAATCGCATGTGCCAAACATAGAAATGCCTCTTGTGTATGTGGAATCAACTAATGTGCAGGCGATACATCTAGCCTGGGTGATTTCCTGCGAGGTGGAGGGATTGGGCTATTGGCATCTTGAATCCTGTCATTGGGACAATTTTGCGGCATCCCCAACCCAACTCCTTGAAACTCCGATATATCAAAATATTTTATGTGTTTTCCCAACACAAACTCGGCATACACCTTTTGAAGGAAATGTAAGGGGAGTTCCCTATTTTTGTGGGGTAGCACATCAAAAACCATGTACCATCGATCCATCCAATTCTATTGGAATGGTGGATATGTGCACAACTTGATATAAATGTGGTCTCTATTTGTGTTTGGGATTCCACTCGTTCGGGGATCTGTAAACAATGAAAAAATGTGCTCCTTTGTGATCTTTGTTTTTGTAATCCAATCCATCATCATATTGTTTCCTTTCCCTTTCTATGTATGATGCAATTCCATATATAGCACCATTGTATTGGGTAATGGTGTCTACAATTGCATCTAGAGTATGTGCAAGTGAGTGATGGAGCTGGTCTCCACCTCTTGGCACCAATCTCTCTAAGTATCTCTGCATTTGGATCCATGCTTTCCACTGCAATCAAAAATTCAGAAAATAAATCATTAGAAACCTATACATGATATAATGACATCTTTTAAAAATGAAAAATTAAAAACTAGTGTAACAAATAATGGCATGAGTATTTAAAATTGAACAATTACACTACAGAATCAACATAAAAAATTTCCAAGTTAAATTTATGTCAGATGTGTATTAATTTTTTTCCATGTTAGACCAATGGTGATATAATGGAATAATTGCATGGTTTTTCATGCCAAGGAATGGTATCCTCACTGAAGGCATGCTTGAAGGCCCAAATACAGGGGATCACACCTTCAGGCATGTACCCATAAGGGAAATTGGTCATGATTACATGCCTTCACACTAAGATTAATGCTCTCTATGTAATATTTGGCCCAAGAGCAGGGAAAATTTTAAGGATCCATAAGTTTTTCAAAGTGTAGAAACCTTGGCGAATCTTACTAATTCTTAAATTTGAAACCATAAAATGTTTGGAGATTTTTAAAATAAATGTATTCAAATTTCTAAGGACTTTATATAGTTTTTGGATAATATTGGTGATTTTTAGAGTAAAAAAAATTTATCCATGGAATTTGTGTGAATCATATTTGGAAAAAGGGAAAATTGGCAAATCCTTTTTGGGAAAAAAAGGTCAAAAAATAGCCCATGGGATAAATATCGCCCCTAAAATTTTCCTTCCAGGCCAAGAGAAACATAAGGGTATAATTATAGGGATTAGTGCATAGAGGAAGGATCATAGGGTAAAGAAATTCTTATAGGTGGAAATGAAAATGGTGTTTCTCTAAAGTACCCATCTTTGAGGGGTATGGGCCATGAAATTTTCTTAGGACAATGAGATGGCTCATCTAAATGGAATCATTAACTAAATAATGTAATAACAATGTAATTTTATGGTTTGGCACATTAAGGAAGTATATTCTCACCCAATGAATGGTTCAAGGATTCAATCTAGGGATTTTCACCTTGATGCACCAAGTATAAGGTAAATTTGTCATGAAGTTAACCCTACATAATAATGCATGCACACTTGATGAAAAAAATGGTTAAATAGTAGGATAAGGGATTGAATTAGGGGTTTAGGGCCTTCAGGAAGAGTATCCTCACCTAAGGATTTCATTTTGATCTGCCCATGTCTAAAGGAATTTGACCATAAACATTACTCTTCACAATGAGAGGGTCCCTCTCGATGATTTTTTTGTCCCAAGAGTTGGATATAGGATAATTATAGAGTCTGGTGTGTCAAGAAGGCCTTGATGTCCAAAAAATGATTTTAGGACTAAATGCATGTGTTTTGACCTTGAAATATCTACCTATAAGGGAAATAAGCCCTTAATTATTTAGGGGAATGAATGGTCTATGGTGGTGTACTATTTGAAAAGTCCATTAATTTTATTTTATTACCACATGGCATATAGGACTATCCTTCCTTGTTCCTTGGAAAAAAATCCGATAAGTCCTTTCACTTGTCCTTTCTCCTCGTTCCCAATCCTGCATCCATATCCTTCTCATGATCTATATGTACATGCCCATAATAATAATAACACAACAATTATATAAAAATATTTTTTGTTGGGGAAGTGATTTCCACTCTTGAATTTAACTTATTGATTATATGTAAAAATACTATAAAATAAATCTTGAGTGGAACACATTACTTTTCCACAATCTTGATAAATGCACTTGCATATTCAACCAAAAAGGAGTTAGAAAATGCATGCATTAAATGATAAAATTTTGTGCATCTAATTAATATTGTGTGGTTTTCATATTCATTGAATGCATAGCATGAAAATGTAGTTGATCTAACTAGTGTTATTATTATGTGTGTTAATTGGTTGGCTCAATAACAATGTTAACAAATCGATGAAAATTCAAGTCTAGGGAATGATCCCCAACTCAATCACCACATTCTTCATGTGATGATGTTGAATTGTGGTTGGTTATTCATATGTTTAGTGACAAATTGATAGAATAGCTTGGTTGAATCACCTCTTGCAATCCAAAATATTGGTTAAATCACCTCTAGGATCCAGACGAGCCATAATTGTGCATGTGTTCTCCCTCTTACACAAGTTAGAGTTGTCAAAACAATCGTTGTGGGAGAAATGGATGGTCACAGGCCCATTTCAGGGGTTTATAAAATTTTTTACAAACTGTGCACACATTTGTTCACTATAGATAATGGACACATTTTTTCACTGCAAATCATACACAAACTTTTGCGCTACAAATCACATGCACATTTCTTTCTGCCAAGCTTGTATGTCAGTTGACCTGTTAGGTTCAAGCCCCTCCAAGCAAGTGCTAAGGAACATGCAAGAATTTTTTTTTTCAAATTGGAAGTGGGTTTTTCAAAACTAGAATTGCATCTAAAAGGTCCCTCAAATCCGTGGGAGCGCCCTTGAATCCATTTTTTAAAAATAATATCTTCATATGGCCTAGATACTATATCTACTTTTTGTAAAAATCATATTTACTAAACTTGGAAGACAATTGATGTTCCCTCAACACTTGTAGTACAATCCTTAGGTGTTGCTCATGCTCCTCTTCATTTTTCGAGTATATGAGTATATCGTCAATGAAAACTAAGACAAACTTATCCAAATACTGGTTTAAAATATTGTTCATCATGCACATAAATGTAGCAAGGGAATTCGTAAGGCCTAATGGCGTCACTACAAATTCGTAGTGTCCATATCTGGTTTTGAATGTTGTTTTACTTATGTCTTCCTCTCGAATTATAACTTGATGGTACCTTGACCTTACGTCTATTTTAGAAAATACTTTATCTCCTCCAACCTGATCAAATAGGTCATCTATCCTGGGTAATGGATATATGTTCTTGAGTGTTAATTTGTTGAGTTTTCGATAATCGATACACATTCTCATGGTTCCATCCTTCTTCTTTACAAAAATAATGGGTGCTCCCCAAGGGGACACACTGGATCTAATGTATCCTTTATCAATTAATTCTTGAAGCTGCATCTTGAGTTCTACTAACTCGAGTCTGGTCATGCAATAAGGGGCTTTCGAGATAGGTACTTCTCCTAGTACTAGATTTATAAAGAAGTCTAAATCCCTTTTTGGTGGCAACCTGAGCATTTCTTTAGGCAATACATCCTTAAACTCATGTAAGATCAGAAAGTCGTGTAAATACTATTTAGGCTCTTCGACACAAGTTTGAATATTTACAACATATAGTTTACATCCCTTTCACACACATATTTTAACTTGCAGGGCTAAAATCTCTCTAACTGGCACTTTTCTAGGTACACCACTTACTATTCAGGAATTTCCCTCCTCATCAATACAGGTAAAATTTTTGTCTAGGAAATTTAGTACTGCATGGTGTTTCTCTAACAAGTCCATTCTTATCAATACATTATAAGAGCCAAAGGGTAAAATATTTAGATTAATTGTTGTGTCCCTTCCATTCATATTTAAAGGACATTCTTTTATCAGTTCTAATATTTTCCTTTTTGTTCATGTTTCTAACTGAACCAACCAAGATTTATTGTGCTTACTTTTTATTAATTGACATATATCCACAATTTTTGGAGAAATGTAACTACGACATGATCCTGAGTCTAGTAAGATAGTAATTGTTTTTGTAGAAATTTTACCTTCAATTTCCACGATTGTGGATTGATGATTAGCCTATCGGTCCTCTATGGCGGCACGCATTCTAGGAATCCTGGCAATGTTGTTAACTGTCATCTCATCCTAAATTTTGCTTGAGGTCTTATCCTTCCTGTGAGGGTAGTCTTTAAATTAATGGGGTTCTTGACATCCCCAATATTTCATTGTTCTTGGAACTGTTTTGTTTTATGTATATGCTGTTAGTTTGGTAACTCTCTGAGCTGGAATGTTAGATTGAAACTCACTTTTGCCAAAATTTCTAGTGTTATAAAATTCCTGTTATCAAATCCCTTTTTGTTTGGAAAATTATTGTATTGGTTTCTGTGAGGTGGTGGTCTATATCCCTTCTTTTTGTGATCGGAAAATGTTTGTTTATGCCCATGAATACTTTGTTTATATTCTAATTTATATTAATTTTGCTCATAACTTAATCTAGCTTTGTATAGAGATTTTTCTAAGGTCTTTGGTCCATAGACTCAATCTTATTTTTATAGTATGCTGAAAGAGAACCTAGGAATCTTTGAATCTTAATTTTCTCTTCTTTTATGTAGGTAACATAGATCCAAAATTTTATTAATCAAGTCATTCATGGTCATGGATCCCATTTTCAATTCATGAAATTCTTGAATCTTCATGTCATAGAATATTTCAAATAAATATTTATCCTTAAACATTTTTTTGAATTCCCTCCACTTAATCTTGCTCTCTTTCAACTTCTTTGTTAATTTTAAATCTCTCCACCATCTTGCAGCTCTCCCATTCATATTATAAATGGCTAAACAATCTTTCAGATCATTGGGGTAAGCATACACTTGAAATTATTTTGACATTCTTAACAACCATTCTTCAGCCTTCTCTCCTGCTCTCAATTCATCATCAAAGGTGGGATCCCTTATCTTCTTAAATTCTCCTTTCGGTCCTCTGTTATTAGAATTTTTATGATTTTTTCTTTGGATGAGGGAAGGATACATTAGATGAACTGGTTTCCAAAAAATATTTAGATTTAGATGAAGAACTAGAGTCATATTTTAACTTATCAGTAAATTATGGTTCTATACTCCTGGTTCTTTATTTTTGGATGTACACTTTACTGCATTGCTTGAAGTATGGGCAGAGTGTTGATTGTTTTTTGTTTCAGTTAAAGTTTGCAGCACAACAACATTTAACTGACTTTGTCTATCCTTATCTCTTATGTTGTCTGCCTTGAAGCTTTGAAGTTATGCTTTCAAGCTTCGCATAGTCTCTAACATTTATGATGGTGTAGGGGTTTTCTGTTCACCATTTAAGTCCACCCACAATTCACCTTCCGACGGTGGTGAATTCATGTTTCCTTGTTGGATGGAATTTCCTCTACCACTCATAATTCCTTCAGGACTATATCTGTCAACTTTGATTTTGATGTTGATCTCTAAGTTCTTCTTGTTGTGCCATTGCTTCCCAAGCTCTTTCTAACTCTTCCCTAGTTCTTGTTGTATTTAAAGTCAAATTGTATAATTGTAATTATAATGAAGTGTGATTTTCTAATCCAATTTACAGTT
Source organism: Larix kaempferi (assembly GCA_027924585.1). Lineage (NCBI taxonomy): Eukaryota > Viridiplantae > Streptophyta > Pinopsida > Pinales > Pinaceae > Larix > Larix kaempferi. The sequence goes on along the minus strand of BSBM01000464.1, from coordinate 18,914,519 downwards.
GTGGTTGATTTATATTTGGCAAATTCATCTACTACCTAATGTGCATAACAACTGTTTATTATTTATAATTTTTCCAGATTCAATTTTCAAAATCAATTTTCATATTCAATTTTCAGATTCAGTGGCTAAAATCCCATAGGCCGCAAAGTATTGTAACTCTGCTCTGATACCATTTTGTAACGTCTCCTAAGGAGATTCTTTTTTGTTTTGTTTTGTTGACAAAAAATCTCATTAGAACTTTAAACGTTGTATTGAAACAATACTATGAAAAATATATCGAATTTCATCCCTTTGAGTGAGATTAATATTAATTCACAATGTCATATATACTAATTTCTTTCTTTTCTATATAGATCATTTACCAATCTTGTGAATTTTTTTTCTATATAGATCATTTACCAATCCTATGACTTACTCATATTTCTTTTTAATTATTTTTTAGGAAATTTTTATTTCAAGGATTAGCACAATGACTATGCTCGCTATGAGCCAACTGAATTTCTCCATAAACTTGATTAGTACAAGTTCTCTCACTTATGTTTTTAAGACCATGGAGCAACACTTCACAATGCAAACTTAGAACTTCTCCTTAGCAAGGATGAGATCTGATTTCCTATAGTTTTTGTTGTAATGACTTGTTTATATAAATAATTACAAGGGCATGGGAACAATAGTCAATTTAGGGTTCCAACCTAGGATAAGTATTCTTGTGACACGGGAACCTTGGTTTTATAACCCACATTGTCCTATCATAGCATTTCTACCTACAGGTATCACCTACCCCATTAAACACTCTGTCCAAGAGTGAAGTCAAGTTATTGGTTTATCTATTTATTTATCGTGGTGGGTAGATCATTCTTTCACTCAATATTAAGACTGACCTCAACCGAAGTTATATACCCATCCTAAAGCATGGGGATTACTTGTAAAAAAATAAACAAACAAAAAAATCAAACTCAACTGGCTCGTATGATGGTTAATTACCTTCGAATTCTCTAGAGGTTTTTTATATTTTCACAGCTTCATTTTCATTTGAGTGAACTGGTGTGTAAGGTTTATGGATATTTCTACATTGCATTGTATCGAGAGGAAAATGGAGAATGCCCTTCTCCTGGCATAACTGTTGTGGTAAAGGATGAAGCTCGATCTCACCCGGGGCATCCATGAGATTGCATTGAGGGTATAAAAAAGTCGACATGCTTTATCTACCAAGCATAGGGATGGAAACATTCCCAAAGCTCATTTCGGCTTCATATGCCTGCATAAGGGAGAATCATTAAAATCCAAAGGAACCAAGACACATTTTAGCACTCCCATGGTGCCCAACATAACTATCCTAATTATAAAATCCATCGATATCCTCAAGGAATGTAGGGAGGTTCAATGATGACTATAGTGTCCGATCCATGTGGTATGTGAGCCCACGAGAAGCGTTCAATGCCATGCTTGAAGTATTGATGGCTATATCATGAGACCATGTTTAGTATGAACATGTTATTGCTTGGAATAGTTGTGGTGATTTTTGGTTTATGGGATCAATTTTTTTGTAAGGAGAAGATTATTTGTTGAAAAATGAATGTTGAAAGTTGATGGGACAAATTCTTGGTAAGGATGGGGTGACAATCTTGAAGCATGTTGTATAGAGATTTATGTCTTTTATTAGTGTTTTGTTCTATTACTTGTGCATATTAGTGATAATGAAAATTGTTAATGAAATAAATGGTGATGAATCTCCAAAATCAGAGGTGAAAGAGGTTAAGGTGAAGTGAAATTGTATTTTTAAAGTTAGAAGGGATCAAGTTGAGGTTCAACTCAAGGTGGATGGATGGTTAAATAGTCTGGGATGCGTTTGGATCAAAGAAACTATACCTCATTGGGTTTGTGAGATAAGCATGTGGGATTTCTATTGAATAGTTATGGGGAGATTCGAGATTCGGAAGTTTGACATCATACCTTTATGAGGGTTATGAGACATTGCAAGCGTTAATGGTGTTTAATAATGTTGAGAACTTGGATTACATTAAGGAGGCTACACATTTCAAAGGAATATGTTAGAACTTGATAGAGTTTGTAGACTACTGAATATTTCAAATTGGATAGAGATGCTTAATGAAGACCTTACCTAACAAAGATCAATACAAGTACTTGTTAAGGAAGGGTATTGGAATGATTATCTCTTACTTGTTCTGCTTAATGTGTGATATTACTCATCATACTATAAGGTTGAGATGTTTCTAATGTATTATATATTGTAATGTAGAGTTTATCTATGCATGAGTTGTTTGTTCCTAATGTTTAGGAATTTATTAGATAGTTTGGTGTGAGAGAGATTCTCTCAACTTAATCTCTTAGTTTAGTATGTCGTAGAGTTATTCTCTCAACAAATTATTTTTGTGGCTAAAATAATGTATCTATTTTAAGAGAAAATTTGATATATTTATATGTAAATTTGTTAATTAAATAAATTATTTATAATTTTTTTTTCTTAAATGTCTACTCTACAATTTCTTTAGATTCATAGAAAAAACATGAAATGATAAGAAGTTAGAAAGCAATTAGCACCATGTATAATAAAATCATATAATAGTAAACTAAAACAATGAACTCATAAAACCTTATGAGTTTTAAAAAAAACAAAGTAAATAAGTAACATGATAAAAAAATAAACCTTTTATAAATCCAACAGGGAAAACCAAAAAAGAGAATGAATATTATTATTAAGTTAATTATAAGTGAAACAAAAAAAATTGAACATTATTGACTCATCACAATTTTAAGCCACTTATATTCACAAAGAATTATCAAATAAAGATAAATAAATAAATGAAAAAAAAAACATTTATCTCACTCTCAAGCTTCCACGAAATTGTGTCTAACCATTGGTTTCTGAAAAGCCTTACTCCCAAGAGGATCTCTCTTGGATGTAAAAGCATATAGATAGAAAAGTTTTAAAAAATTGAAGTTCTAGCAAGGGTTTGATACATGTACTTCTCTTCCTTTATGTTTCCAAACTGTTATTTAAAGCTTCTTTCTAATTATTATTTGTATGATAGGAAAAATTTAAAATGAATTAAAATTTATTATTTAAAATTGTAAGTTAATATTTTATAATAAGTAATAATTAAATTTCAGATGATTATATACCTCATCAAAATTAAAAATTAAAATGAAATTAAAAAAAATAAAATAAACTTAATTAGGGTCGTATCTTATAATATGTAATTATTATATGTGATTAACATATTGTGTCGTCCTAAACAAATCCTTTTTCGTAAAAATCCAAGGCGCCTCATTGCAACCCGTTGGCCACTCCCTCCTTTAGGGCTTGATCATGAGTCAACATCTTGTTTAGTCTTGATTCAATGAATGAATGTTGAAGTAAAATATAATTAATATTAAAAAATTACATACATTTAGATCATAAAATTATATTTAGTTACTCATTAATTCTATTGGCAAATATATGAATGTTTTAAATGGTTAATAATAAAGAAAGATGTTACTTTAAAATTTTTAATCACTTATATTTTAAATTTTTCTAAAATTTAAAATATGTGAATTTTTATATTTATAAGGTGTATATTTTTTTGAATCACTCATATTTTAAACTTTTTTAAAATTTAAAATATGTGAATTTGTATATTTATAAGATGTATATTTTTTCACTCCGAAAAAATAAGTTAAAAAAGGCTCAAGATTTTCATTTCTAAATGGATATAGGAAATAAATATTAATTATTAACTCATTAAAAATTAAAGTAAAAATTATTATTTATTATATTTTAAAGAGTGGAGAATTGGTCTCCATGCTTCTTTTAATTTTAAACCACCATCACAAATGAGATTATTAATACATCTTCTATATTTTAGTATTCAATCATACGATGAGATAAGTGTATAGTCCAAATTAATTTTATTCAAATAGGTCACAAGTTAAGTGCTATGAACAAGGTATATGTGACAATCCGGACAATACACTTGTCTCATCCTCCTTCAATCTAGAAAAAACATAAATAATAATCGACCTCAAATTCTAAGATATAAACACCTATCAATGTAAACATGATTTTTACGTAGCCATAAACATTATAAATCACACGGATTATTTCCATTTGAAGGATAATATAGAAAAAGCATAGATGATAGTTCAGCCCAAATTCGAAGATATAAATACATATAGTTGTAAAAAAAATTAAAATAAAGGGTAGTTGATGAATGGATCAATGAGATTGGATGCATGAATAACTAGTAAACCACAAATTAAGTGGTTGTGTTAGTAAGTACTCAAATATTATCACTATGATTGAAATAGAATTTGTAAACAATGTTAAAATAGACTTATGCTATGTTGCTGAAGATAAATATGTAACTATATTATGTTGTTATTTTTTTTTTAAAGAAAGTTTATTCAAAAATATAACTAGGATTTTTTGTTGCTAAAAACTTAGCATGAATTCTAACCTTCCAAAATGAAATTTTTATGTATCTCAGTAACTCCACAACTTTCTCTGATTTTGTATACTACCAATTAAATAAAATCATTTTAACTGAATACAAATTATATATTTCACTTTTTTAAATTAATTTCTTTTAAAAACTCATTTTCTAATCCTCAAATTAATTCTTATAAAAATATATTGAGTTTATGACCCCAAACAAATGAGATTTACCCCATTTAGGTGGAAATTGATCTGTTTGCCATCCTATTGGCTTACAAGTCTGATTTACCCTATCTATGTGGAAATTGTTCTATCTGCCATCCTATTGGCTTAGGAGTGTGATGTCGGCGTTGGAAACTAGAGCGGGGGTGTGGCAGTCGGAGTCTCGGAGACGTTTCTGGAATCTAGTACGTCGGTGTCACGAACCTTTAATATGCATTGTCACCTCTACGAATGAATGTTGAATTATTCTACGCCGTACGTCGGTGTCACCAACCTTATGTTGGCAGCTTAAAGGTGAAGTATGAATATAACACTTTTATCTTCACGGAAAGAACATAGTTAAATATGGTATGAAAGGGATTTTGAAACCATTTTCACGTTTTATAATTCAAAATTATACTCAACTTCTAAATAATACAATATCATGTGATAAGGAATTTATATATTGTGATAAGCAGTTTAATCGCTTGGTACAAGATTATGATTTCATCAGATTTTCTAGAATCATTCATATTTTCTAGAATCATACAAGTCACATCTAGATACAAGTTAAATGGACATAATGTCGGCCATGTTAAACTAAAAACTTTGAGAAAAATTGCAACCATATAGTTTATCTTTCAAATGGAAATAATCTATGTGATTTATAATGTTTATGGCTACGTAAAAATCATGTTTACATTGATAGGTGTTTATATCTTAGAATTTGAGGTAGATTATTATTTATGTTTTTTTTAGATTGAAGGAGGATGAGACAAGTGTATTGTCTATATTGATTTTGATGCATGGATAACTCTAACTCCTAATGATAGACAACTAATTTAACTAAAGAAGATAATAGATAACTAAGACATAAATAATAATTGATTACAACTAAACATGAAAAACAAATAACAAATAACTTGTTTATAACACTTAACTTATAAGCTATCACTATTCACAGACACAAATTAAGTAATCATACTAATTAATATGATACATATATAAACATACACCACTATGATTTATAGTTCATTTAAATCCTAACGAAGACTATTTGACTTGCTACTTATTCAATTACCTTAACCAAAAAAACAAAATGCATAGATACATGTATTTAAATTAAAAAGCGCTTTAAAGTGCCGATACTATTTTATATAATTAACATGACTTAAAACATTAACCAAGAAGGGGTGTAAAATATACAATAAAAATTATAAAAATAAAATTTGGCAAATATTTCAATCTGGAGCATTCCAATGCATCTAAGTTCATGAACGGAGCAAAGACGAGGATAACCATCAACGCGAGATGATTTAGCTTTGTCTCCACTCCACTCCACTAAAAAAGACACGGATTAACATCGAGGCCGTGATTGATGCCTTTGTTTACCATTGTTACAAGCCATATAGTTCTATGCATGTTTCGCTCCATTATTGATAACGACTTAAGAGTCGCTAGTCGAACATATTTTTTCTGTAAATAGAGACCAAACACTTTATCTTCCGCTTTTTATCCTCCAGAGTCCACAGGCGCCAGCTAGCTTTACTTTCAATTTTGTCTCCAGTCAAGTCAAAGCATACTAAAGTAATAAATTAAAATCTACAGTATAGGTGCCCGGCTGTATTCCATTCATTCCACATGAACCATCCGTGACTGGGCCGAGAAGGAACGCGACACGGATACACGTGAAATGTCGGCGGTTTCCGACTCATCTCTCAATAAAAGGCCACACCCTTCGTCACATATTTTCCTGCATTACTCTCCTCCTCTTCTTTAGCTCAACTATTGAAACTTGAAATAACGTCAATTCTTTACAAATCTCATTGTCTCATAGATTATTGTACCCGCAAAAGCCATACATTATTACAGATTTCATTCGCGAGCTTGCAACATATTTCTGTCTGCAAAATCTCATTGTATAAGTAACCAACCAGCGTAAGCATTCATTAATGGGTAACTGTCTGCCGTCTCATGGATCCGGAAGGGTCTCTCAAGAATTGATGGGCCGCGAGGAATTTATTATGGTGGCCAGATCAGACGGAAAGATAATGGAATACACGGCTCCTCTTCTTGTCAGAGATCTCATGGCGGCGTACCCACAACATTCCGTTGTGCATTCCAAGGATGCAACATGCCGCTTTCTTTCGCCGGACAAGAAGTTGGTTCCCGGGCAGCTTTATCGGCTACTACTAATTCCTAATTCGCCTTCTCTTTCCAAAGACGCGGTATTATCAGAGGCCAAAAGCATCGAAAATGGCAGAATTAGCAAAGAAAGGCGTGCGAGTACTCGGCCGCCTTCTTCAGTTAAGTCTGTGAAGGATGGGAGCGGCATTACAAGGGTGAAAATGGTAATCTCCAAACGAGAACTGGAGGCGTTGCTCTCGGATCATCGTTGTATGAAGGAGAAATCATTGTTGGTTCAGCTTCAGTGTAAAGCCGAGTACGTTAAAGAAGATTATATAGCCACAAGAAGATGCAGCAACGATGGGTGGAGACCATCGTTAGAGAGCATTCGTGAGGTGATTTAATGAAGGCTACATATTCTTTCCATCATGAAGTGCTCTCATAATACGGTTTTCATTGTATGTATCAGAATTAAGTCTGATTTGGCAGCGTAAAGTAGGTCAATTCATATATAGCGTTTGACAATTTGGATTGTAGGTTACTGGAACTGTTGAATCTAGTGAAATTAAGTGCTCTACAGTTCAGTGTGGAGGAGATGTTGTAATGTGTATGTAGCGTTACATGTAGCCTTACATCTAATTAAAAAGTAATTTTTTAATTAAAAAATAATTAAAATATTATGAAAAGTAATTGAAAAATAGATGTTCATTCATAAAATAAAAACTTAAAACCTAAACGAGGATCTATAAATCAAGAGAGATCAAACTTCTCCAGTTTAAATTTTAAAAAAACAAATACACCTCAAGAAATTGAATCCTTCTCGGTACTTGATAGATACGGGTTTAAGATAGATCTATGCTAGTTAGTGTCACGGTAAGGCATTAATGATTGGCAAGCCCATGACTCTTTTATGTTTTATTTATATTTATTGATTGATAATTTGATGTATGAATTTATTTAATTATTTGTTTTACGTAATCCCTCTGGGCGGCTTTAGTTTATATAGATCTACATACCTTCTAATATTAAAATTAAAACTAATTATCAACCATAACTAAGATATGATGATTTAAAGTAGCTGTTTTGTTTTTTTCGTCGTCTTTCATGGCTATAAAGTATAATCTAGTGCAGACAATTTGTATAAGTTAAGTAAAATCAACACGAGTAAAACTATAAATCTAGAGTGAAGCTTCCGCTAGGTCTGTAATTAAGGGATGAAATCGATGCCAAAGGAGGGTTTGCTCAAATTGTGTAAAGTGATAAATCTCTTTGGGGAGAGTGCGTTCGAGGTGTTTAAAGCGATAAATCTCTCTGGGAAGGTTTGTTCGAAGTGTGTAAAGTGAGCAGATGAGCAGTTTATCCTATGGCTTACTACCACATTAGGGTTTGGATAGCCTCTGTACATGAGGTTGAAATGTAGGCTTTGAGGGTGCTTTGAGCTCATTTTAATGTAATGATGATAGCTTTGCTACAAAACTTGGTGTAGTCTTGTTTGACACCTTGATATGAAGAACAAATCTACACTTTTTGCAAAACTAAATACAAATATTTTCTCTCAAGGTTAATTTTTTTTATCAAACTATTAAATTTCTTGTCAAACATAATATTTTTTAGTTTAAATCTACTAATGATAATTTTAGGGGCGTCGCATTTTTTGAAGCCCCATTTCACCCAATTTCGATGGGGTAAACTTTTTTCACTCTAAAAATCGCCAAATTATTAGAAATTGAAATATGTTTAGAAAAATTTCCCCAAATATTTTATAGTTGAAATTTTAAGAATTTGTAAGATTCGCCAAGATTTATACACTTTTAAATAAGTATGGGTCCTTAAAATTATCTCTGAGCTTCATCTCAAGGCCGCCCTCTTCACTCCATGTACGAAGGCTAAGAGTTCTAAAAATAACACCAAACATCAACTAACATCAGGTAGGAGAAAGTTTCGAGACCTCTCAAGCCACGTAGCCAAAAGGCAAGTACCTTGCATTAAGTTCAAAAGTCCAAATTGTTGTGACTATTTTTTTTTTACTTTATTTTTTCCAAAGTTGCATCGCCTACCCTAACATGAAAAATAGTCCTATCATATTCATATAGTACATTTATCCAATGTTATAGTAAATAAAAAGTTGTATAGTTTATTAAAAATGATATAGTGGATCAACACTTTTATAATATTATTAAAAAATATTATTTTTTGAATCATAATGTTTAACTTTATCTTTAGAAACGAAAATATATGTGCCTGAATCAAATATAATAATTCCCAAGAGGATAGAATTTTAAGCAACCATAAAAACATTCGTTCCAAACGACATTTTATTAATTTTTTATAGAATGTAATACTTCTATAAAATATAGAAATTTAATATATTTTTGGAGAAATGCCTTGGGTCTTGAGCATGTAACTTGGGACTTTGGTTTCCATGTAGGGATGATGGTGTTATCTAAACTCACCTCTAAACTTACAAACTAAGTCACTCGACACGTTGAAATAGGGTGAAGTGTCTCATGGGGACGTGTCGAGCATGGACACGACCCCAACACGTGTCGGACAGGTATTTTATCGTGTCCCAAAATCGAGACATGATAAAACACATGTTTGACCTGTGTTGAGGTCATGTCCTGCCTCTGCACACATCATGTCTCGATTCCAGGACACGACCGCGTGGAAAAAGGGAACCAGCGCGTCTTTGAAACCGGTTTTTTTTTTTTTTTTGGCCATTTGCGACTTGAAGGGAGAGTAAGGGAGAGCTAGGGAGAGCTAAGTGTTGGTTTTTTTTGCAGGTTAAGGGAGTTTGGAAGCATTTGCAAGGGATTCCAAGTTGATTTCACCATCAAGGAAGAAGGAAAATGTCTCAATCAGCTAGGGCAGCAGCTAAAGGGTAAAGGAAAGGGAGGAATGCCCCATCTGATCCCTCTTGTCCTCTTCCTCCTCCAAGCATATCCTCTTATGCTCCTATTAGTGATCCAACTGCTTCTAATGAAGCTCATGCTCATTTTAACCATGTTTTGGCAAGACAACAAGCACAAGAGAGTAAATACCCTTTGTGGAAGTATGTGACAAGGAAAGAAGGTGTTGGAGCAAAGCTTGGTGGGGGAGGCAATGTGTGTTGTACTTGCAATTTCTGTAAGCATGCTTTCAAGAGCACATATTACCGGGTTAAAGGCCATTTGTTGGCCCTCCCTTGTGGGATTTCTTCATGCAAAGTGGTGAGTGTTAACCAAAGGAGGGAGATGGAAAGAGAGGACCATGTTGGGTTAGGGAAGGTGGCAGCAGCAAGCAAGACACAACAGAATGAGGATCCTCTTCCATTCTTGAGGAAACCCTCTAGCACTAGGAGTGAGGTTGATGCTTATCCAACAAGAAAGAGGCCAACTTCAAGTGGTCCAATGGATAGGATTTTCCAACAAGAGGCGTGAGAAGAGGTGGTCCTTTCCATTGCATTCTATTTCTACCTCAACTTCATTTCATTCAAATTTACATGGTCACCATTGTTCATTGAGATGTGTCGAACTCTAATGGAACGAGCTCCAACTGGTTATGTGCCTCCTGGTTTAGAGAAGCCTAGAACCACATTGTTGGTTAAGGAAAGGAAGGAGGTGGATATAATTATTGAGCCAATTAGATCAAAATGGCCCACATGTGGTGTTAGTATTGTTTCGAATGGATGGACGGATGCAGCGTGCCATCCACTCATCAATTTCATGGTGTCTTACCCAAATGGACCAGTGTTCTTAAAAGCAGTGGATGCTCTCGAAAAATACAAGGATGCATAATATATGGGTGATTTGTTCATCAAAGTCATTGAAGACGTAGGTGTTGATTCTTGTGTACAAATCATCACAGACAATGCACCTGTTTGCAAGGTTGTTGACATGCTTATGGAAGCTAAATATCCACAAGTATTTTCATTTTGGACACCTTGCATAATTGCAATTTGCATTGTTAATTTACTCATTTATTTGAAATTTTGAGTTGTTAGTTGTAGTCTTGTAGATTCTAGAGTCTAGACTCATTTATACTTTCTTTTATTGATCTTACATGTATTTTGGACACCTTGCATTGTCCATTCTTTGAATTTAGCACTATTGCTTCAGATGTGACATGGATTGGCAAACTTATTGAGGATGCATGCCATATTCGTAACTTTGTACAAAACCATACCAATTCCTTCACAATCTACAAAGAGTACACACATCGTTCATTGTTGAAGGTTGCAGATACTCATTTTGCTTCATGATTCATCATGCTCAAGAGGTTGAGAGAGTTCAAAACTGCTCTTGGGTCCATGGTGATTTCAAAGTTTTGGTCTTTTTGGAGAAAGACAGATCAGATTGCTTCACAAAAGGTGAAGGACACGGTGTTAGATGATGGTTGGTGGGATAGGGTAGATCTTAGCATTAAGATCATGGAGCCAGTCATTTCTTTGTTGCGGTTTGTAGACACAGACCAACCCATTCTAGCAGATGTTTATGAAGGGTGGGATTCCATGATTGAGTCCATGAGGACCATTGTTATGGAAAATGAGTGTTCCAAGTATGAGACATTGGCAGAGAACTTATGGTCCACCATACAGGACATTATTATCTCCAGGTAGGATAAGAATTGCACACCTTTCAATTGCTTCGCCCACTCATTGAAACCCAAGTTCTACGGTCAGGATTGGCTCAATGGTAGGTCGGGGCCCTCATGTCGAGTCCCTCCTCACATGGATGGAGAGATATCATAGGAGAGGAAGACCACATTTAGATGGTTACTTCAGGATAGAGACCTACTTGAGGAGGTGGAGGAGGTATTTGTAGAGTTTTCCACTGGCACTGGGAGATTTGGAGGATATGAGGTGCTTAGAGACATGGGGGTTAATAAACCCTATGTTTGGTGGGAAAATCATGGGGAAACATGCCCTCTTCTACAGAATATTTCCTTGAGGGTCATCTCTCAAGTTACTTCATCCTCTTGTTGTGAGAGGAATTGGAGCACATATGGGAACTTGTACAGTTTGAAGAAGAGCAGGCTTGAGCAGTCCAGGGTAGAGCCGATGGTGTATGTGCACTCCAACCTTCGTCTTATTTACAGGAAGATGGATGAGTGGGCGAAGGGAAATACAAATATGTGGGATGTCTTTCCTGATGATATGGGTTTGGACAACAGTACTGAGTTGGAATTAGCCAACATGGATCTTAATGATCCATTGCTAGATCCAGTCACTTTTGATGATGGTGATCATATGGAGGGTTCATCCTCCACACCAACAGATGCAGATTGTCAGAAGGGTAGAGAGGAGGAGGAGGAGGAGGAGGGCAGTGATGAGTTTGTTGATTCAGGCATGGAGGAGGACTATTGAGTCATTAACAGATGAGATTCTTCCATCTTGATCCACCTCTTTTTGTATTTACTATTAGCCTATTTGGCATTTTCCAGTGCCCAGTGGCATTCCGACATCTATGTAATACATTTTGATTTTGACGACTTAATGATAAATATGGTTCCGACATCTTGAGTTATTTCCGAATGCCTATCAAATTTCAATGCATCTATGTGTCTCATTGTGATTTGTGAATGACAAATGTGTAGTGTAATCAATATCATTAATGATCAATGTGCATTGTGTATTGATTCTAATTTCTATTGAATATTTGTAAATGTTCTACTTTCTAGTTTCTAAAAAAAATTGGATCTATATGTCTATATTTTTAAATTTTAATATATATATATATATATATATTTAAAATATATGTATATAAAACGTGTCCTCCATGTACTAATTCCGAGGGTCACCATGTCCATGTCGGACACTCGTATTTCCTTGTCCTATGTGTCTCGTGTCCTCGTGTCAGGTGACTTAGCTTACAAATAATAAATAAGATACTAATCTTTCAACTAAGAAGTAGGCTTATCATCTAGTTACAAAATTGTATATAATATATACTATTAATTATTTAGTGGTATGGTTAATGAAATTAATTAGTGTGGTATGTTTTTAACATTAATTAATGAGAAAAAAGAATGTATAAAAATTAAATCAAGATTTTTTAATGAGGAATGTTTCATATTTTAAAGCATGTTTAATTTAATATTATTAACAAATATATGGTTACAATATATTACGGAGTTTATAAATTCAGTAATATAAATATTATGGAGAAATTTTAGCAACATAATACTAAATTACAAAAATATCACTCATTACCTTCAACCTAAACACTTTGTAAATAGGCATAAAAAACCATTTATGGTTTTCCAATTTTACATGCTAGAAATCGCCAAAAACTAATTGACAAGTCTTACTACTCAATATTAATTGCATACTATTTATAATCATTTATTGCTTATACTACTCAGCATTCACTTAGATAACTACTATGTTGTAACGTACCCACCCATCCATCCAAGGCAAGGGAGGGAACATGATGCCAATCTATGGGGGGCTTTTCATAAAAAAACTCAGCCCATTCATTAGATTCATACAATAAAAAAAAACCATTGTGTGCAGATGCAACTCAATTGAATAAGCACAACGGAACTAAACAAATCATCCACACACGTTTTATATGCATACAACATATCAATATAATCATCAAATTTAACATTTCATAAGTAAATACAGAGACAAAGAACACTTATCTTCATTGTGCAATTGTCCCAAACAACTAGCTATGTCGTTGCAACGTTCCACCCAACCGTAGGCTCTTCAACGGCATATACTCAGTCCGTACGAAGGCCACCCCCGAGCTAGGCATGATTCTTACAAGGAAAAGGGGACATTCAGCTCATACACAACCAATTAAGCATTTCATTTGAGCCAAGCCAGTCCATAGCTGGGTTTATCAGGCTACATCAGAACCCTAGGTGTTTGCACTCAAGCTCAAGCCAAAACAATGGAGACCCATAACCCATACCCCAACATACTCTTTTCTCACACAGCAAGCACAATCATTAGGCAGGGATACACATTTAACAATGGGATTTACAACAGGATGGTCATGGGTTTTCCCTAATTCGTTTCTAGCCGAAAACGGATTATGGAATGGGGAAAAACACTCACATGGAGGAAAATGATTTCTTCCCCCACTAACTGAGCATTCAGCAGCCAAACGATTTCTTCCCCAACTAACTAAGCATTCAGCAGCCAAACGATCTCTATGGAACCCCCTAGTTCAATTCCCCTTCTTCCCCACTGGTATACAACACAAAAACGCTTTTCTCACAGCTGAGAATGAAGGAAAACACATAAGTTCGATGGGAAAAAATGCCCAGCAAGCTCCTAACTCGTGAGAGAGCCCAACTCTTGTTGGATGATGGCTTGGGGAGCAATTCATGGCTCTTTTCTTTCCCAAGAAGCAAAACACGATTTCCCATGCAGGGTGGCTTGCCCATACCCGAATTTAGACAGCCATACCTCCCATTCCCCAAGGCATTAACTACCTCAGCCATCTCTTGGGAGAAATCAATGATTGGGTACAAAAGTCAACATGGGTAGTTGAGGGTTTGATGGGTTACCTCATTGACATTTGGCTTGACCTGATTAGCTCCAAGGGTTTGAATATTTTTCCTCCCAATTCCTTATAAAATCATGCCCCGATCTCTTGCTGCATTGCATAGCTAGTTGTGGGTATTTTATTAAAATGCATATTTACATGATGTTTGAATTTCCAACGTGCCTTGCTCACATGCAAACCATACGCATCAATAAATCGATGGCCGGGCCTTGGCCTTGAGCTCCTCACCATGATTTGATAACAATTACATCATTTACATTTTAATGCAATCGGGTCAAGATGGGGACGTTACACACCCCTCCCCTTGGAATAACACCGTCCTCGGTGTTCCAATTCTTAGGAATAAATACCCATTTTACACATGCCTCAAAAATTCACAAATGGTAGCAGGTCTATCCTACATTCCATCTCTTTACTTTGAGATTTTAGGACCAAGTCCTTTGGCTTCCACAAGCTGCTCCTACTGGCTTTGATCTTCCATCTCTGCAGGTGGGCATTGCTCCACAGCGATCCCTTTCCTTTATTACCCTTCCAACTGATCTACAAGTCTGGAATTCCATGGCTACTATCTTTCTTGCTATCCTGGTAACTAATTGAGGAATATTTCCAGCCAAAACAAATAACTTTTGGTTTGCTTCCATGATCAAGGTGCACAACTAGCTTTCACTTTTCTCACTAGCAATCACTTGGCTAGTAACAACTGCAACAATGGCTTTCAATGTCTCACCTGTGGGACTCATCATGGCAATTCCTGTTAGGACAAGCATAACACAATATTAACATTAGTCAATTATTTTCCCAATTGACTTGGAACATCCATGCTTTACTCCTGAGACTTCCACACATTTCATGCTTTCCCAACATATACATGAACTCATCCATGTTCATACTATCACATGGAAATAGCTATTTCAGCATTCACAATTTATTTCAAGCAATTAAGCACAATCTATTTTCAGCTATGACATGCACTCAACAATCCTTTGTTTTTAAGATGCATCAGTCAAAAGGGAAAGAGAAGAGTAAGAGTTTCCCCCTCTTAGACTTGTTCCAATCTAGAGCCACACCATCACTTGTGGTTCCATGCTCCTTAGCCTCTTTCACTTCAATGTGAATGCTTGACTTGCCCTTTCTTGGCTATGACACTTTAGTGTCTAAGGTCTGTCTAATGCCTTTCAACTAGGGAACCCTTCCCCATTGTTGCCTATAGAATATTTGGCTGCTATGACCCACTCATGTCCACTAGCACCATCTTTCATTATTGCTCATACTGAGCTCTCTTTAGGACGGTCACATGTCCACATGCATCCTCCAGATGCTTTCATAGTCCTTGCTTTCGGCAATACCTACACTCAAACATTGAATCAATTCACATGTTTAGTGTATTTTCATAAGGTTTATGTGGGTTTATCTCTAGACAAGAGTTTAATAAATCATAATCAAATCATATACACACATATATTCATAAGCAAGAAGTTGCAAGATAACCAAATACTTATCTATATTGGATGTCTTCACTTTATTCCACAGGATCCTTCTTTGCTTTCCAAGCATTGGATTTTCCGTGGATACAATAACGAATGTTGGGCTAGCATGCAGGCTACTCCACAACCATTCGAATAGGCAATGCCAAGCCAGTACGCGGACTGGGTTTAATCAATTAATTAAGGAATGTTTGGCCAACACGTTGGCTGCTCCACAACATCAAGTGGTTAATGTTCCCACCAACTATTCTCTGAATTTATCGAGCATCAGTTACTCTCTGGATTTACCAAGAATTTTATAGTGCACAACCAGTTACTCTCTGGTTTTATCAAGAATATCATAGTGCACAACCAGTTACTCTCTGGATTTACCCAGCATTTATAGTTCTTTCAGGGTCCTTGCTTTCCTGCAATGCCCAAGGTTTCCAACAAATAAACAATAGTGTATTAGCTTAGCTGTTAGAAGACTTATGCCTAAAATATTCATTATTCCAAACAAGAACTAAATGAAATGAATACTTATCTGTATTGCGCATTTCCTTTCTGGTCCACAGGATCCTGCTTCGCTTTGCAAGCCTTGGGATTGCCTATGGACTTGGATGTTTGGCCAACACGCATGCTGCTCCACAACATCAAATAGTTAATGCCCAACCAGTACACCTTCATGCCGACTGGATTTACCAAGCATTCATGTTTCCCAACCAATCCCATACCTAGTTGGCCCTCTCCATTGCCGAGCCAGCACATTCATCTGGGTCATCGACCAATGGAAGGAAACTGCGCCACCGACCATTATAGGTCAAGGCTCTACCACTCTACCTTAGGCTTGCATCAACCTTTCACACGTGTCACAACCCCTCGTGCACATAACAATTCTCCATCCACACAAGGATGGCATTCCTTTTCCCGGGAAAGCCAACGGTTCCCTTAAGGAACTATATAGGTGGCTTTCTTGGTTGCAGGCTATCATGGCCCCATGATACCCACTCACACTACACAAAGGTTACCATTGCTCATACAGTCCTCTTGAGCATCCTTTCTTTACTTTTCCTTTAAATGTGCAACACCAAATTGCACGTATGTAAGATGATAGCGCAAGAAGGATCAGCAGACTCATTAGTATTGCTGCTCTAAAATTGTAACCATACTTCATAACATTCACTATCAAGTATTGAAACACCAGGAATGCATCCATTCCCTTAGGGTGTAGTCAATATTGAAAACCCTATCATAACCCAGCACCAGAAAGGTGTGCACTCCCTTTCAGATGTGAGACATGTAGGCCCTAATCATACTCAAGCAGTCTGGAATAATAATGAAATAATAAAACATGCTCTACATATTAAATCTAATAACCAGACATGTATTTTCTGAGTTAGGGTTACATAATACTTATCCCTTTTCATATGTATCCTTCCTTTATTTGCGAAGAATGGGGGCTCCCTTCTTTGAGTCAACAATACTTCGGTTTGCCACCCCAATATTTTCATGTTCCATAACTCACACATGCCTTCTTGGCATAATTTCGCCACTTCACTCAAATGGCTTCCCAACATGCAGTGCAGCTGGGACATTATCAATGTTTACAATGGCGTTTCACCCGAAACCCATTGCCAAATCATGGGATCCTTCCCATCTAGTTTAGCTTCTGTAGGCCATCACACATGGTCTTCTTGCAATGTGTCATCCTGGCACACTTATCAAATAGCCAAACAGTCGACAACATTTAACAATAATTTCAAATCTGATTGCTTCATAACCAATCAATGGCATTAATAATTAATTCAACATGAATTTACAATTCTGTCTCCTACGGAAATTGATTTGCTTAGCAATGAGGCTATCCTCATATTGTTTGGCTCTTGTAAGTGGTATCACTCTATCCATTATGGCTTCACCCTTGATACCATACATGAACATCCACCTACAACATGTCCTCCTAACACAATTTTATATAAGCCAAACAGTGATTAGAAATTATAAGCAAATTCTCAAATCTGAAATTTACAAATTTGTTTTCCTACAGAAATTAGATTTGCAACCAAGAAATTATTCTCATAAACTTAAATCAAACAATTTTCAGATTTGTTTCATGCATAAGTTACAACCATGAGAACCCTCTCATAACCTTTGGCTTTTGTACATCGTAGATCCTGGTCTTTACTATGGACTTATCCTCATTGCCATACTCAAGACATTTCTACCTGGAATCTGAACTTCAATCAGCCAAACACATTGTCAGTATGTATGCATATACTCTCTTTATTGCTACAACAGTCATTGAAGTGATCTCAAAATTATAACGCTCAATAATTCAAACACTTTCAGGTGTTAACATTTGAAATGTAATGAAATATATATTTATACAAATATATTTGTATGCATCCATATCACAATAAAATTGCAAGACACTGTCATGTCATTTATGCAATTTAAACGAAGCTTAGGTACTCATTACTTTGTATCCATACAAATATGTCCTTTCAAGAGGGCACTCTTCGTAGCCCATCAACATGTCTACCTTCTTCATGCAATCATTTTCCTGCATTCACAGCAGCTCATGAAATGGTCTTAGGGTTAACAATAGTCCACCATTTCATCTATTATCTAACTACAATGAGACATATACCACAATCATGCATTCACTCAATGCATCTCAACGTGTGCACCCATACCAATGCATGCACATTCACAACATTTACATAATATTTTGATGTGCATTGCATAACCCCTCAATACAACCTTGCATTAATCCATGAATACTAGGCATTTCAACATATTATGGCCTAATCATGCCTATCTCATATGGCATGCACTACCACAACATGGCTATAAGTCTTTTACTTTCTTTGGTTGTTAAACTCACAACCAATATACACAAATGATATGATATAATTTTCATGTGAATGCATTGAGGTTTCTAAGAAACTATAGGGTGCAAGGCTCCTTACCTTCACTCACTCACACCTCACCATACTCGGTGGGTCGACATTCACATTCAAGCACTCAATACCATATGCCAACCAATCAACATAGTTTAAACATAGTTGAAGGGATCTTACCAAATCCTCCTTCAACATTTATGTAATGAAGCACAAATAACCATTACCTGCATGGTTTTTATTAACATCGCTTGATGTTTCCTGATTAGTTGGCCTCTTACCGATGCTACACAGTCCTTTTTCCAACCTCGTGATCATAGATTTGTTGCACCATCCTTTCCTCATAAGGTTGTTGGTCATATGCAACAACATCATCCACATCTTTAGCCATGCTTTGGTTTTCTTTGGTCCTATAACCAATGCAAACACAACTAATTATTAGCAACCACAATAATTATCTAAAGTGGCTCATTGCATATGTAAAACCTCACCATGATTTTACCATTATGCAATATCATATACATGCACAACATTTTCACAGGCACTGTGCAATGTTTATTAATATGCCATCTAGTGCATAGTCATATCATCTATCTAGTCCCTTGCATTTCATTCATGCTTCTATGGTTTGATTCATATAGCCATTATCAACTATCTAGTCCCTTGCATTTCATTCATGCTTCTATGGTTTGATTCATCAGCCATAGACAATACCATTAATGGGCTATTGCATGCGTGACTTCACTACCTTTACTCATATACAACATCATGCTCATGCATAAGCAATTCACATGCACTATGCAATGACTCTGTAATCATGCCCACTAATTCATATGCATTACTCTCTTGCATTTCCAGCATCCTCATGCCATAACTTTCAGTATATACAACTCAGGAAATATAAATACAATAGAAAGAGAGGGGTTAAGGAATTCTCCCTTCCCATTTCCTCATTGTAGCATGGAGTTCCCTCTTCCAAATCATAGCTGATTATTTTTCTTGGCTTTCATACCAAGCATACAAGCAATCATTAGCTATGATCATCTCATGAATTAGCAATTCAACATATACATATGTGTAATCATTCATTCTTGATATTTTCCAAATATGCAATTCTTATGCGATAAACAGAAATAGTTTAAGGTGAGAAAATTCCCTCTTTAATCCTCCATAGTGCATATTCCAAGCATAGACATTTTCTTGCTGCTCTCATTGCTCTTCCCCAATGCATATTACAGCCAATTACTCTTAATAAGGCCTGCAATTCCTGCTTCTCATCCCAAGCATAGAGAATGCATTTCACACTTTCATGAGTTCAAAGCCATTTTCAACTTTCGGTACCAAAAATTCGCCTTGGAAAACAGCTGAAATTCTCTGTTTCGGCGGACTTGGAAATTCTCTTCCGACCCGTTGCGGACAAACTTATTGAGTTCTTCCGATCGAAAACTCAGCTTTTCCTTCTGTCATTGTGGCGGAACTTGCCAATTCCTTCTGACACTACGGCGGAAACTCGCCAATTCCTTCCGACGCTATGGCCGAAACTCACCAACTCCTTCCGACGCTGCAGCGGAAAATCACCAACTTCTTCTGACGTTGCGACTGAAACTCACCAACTTCTTCTGACACTGCGGCGGAAACTCACTAAATTTTTTCGCCGTTGCGACGCAAACTTGCCATCTCCCTCCGACATTGTGGCACAAACTCGCCAACTTTTTCCGTCATTGCGGACGAACTCGCTGAGTTCTTCCGCCGTTGTGGACCAACTTGTTGAGTTCTTCTGCCGTTTCAACAAAAAATCATGCGTTCTTTCCGCCGAAAGACACTTAGAAAATTTTTTCGACCAACTCCTCGAGCCCTTCCACCATTGCGAACCAACTCACTGAGTTCTTCTGTCGTTGTGGACCAACTAGCTGAGTTCTTCCGCCGAAAGACACTTAGAAAATTTTTGAAATTTTTCTTCCTTTCCCCGGGCACTTCCGCAACCTCGTCGGTGCAACTCGCCAAGTTCTTCCGTCGTTTCGGCTCCACTCGATGAGTTTCACCGAAATTTGTCCATCTTTTTGGTGAACTTTGTTAATTTTCTGTCGACTGCTTCGGCCCAACTCGCTAACTTGAGCCGACCGTTTCGGCAGAACTCAGAATCTCTACAAGTTGTGATAGGTAGCCCATGAAGGCCCAATGCTGCAACCAGCAGCTCTGATACCATTCGGTAATGTACCCACCCATCCATATAAGGAAAGGGAGGGAACATGATGCCAATCTATGGGGCTTTTCATAAAAAAACTCAGCCCATTCATTAGATTCATACAATAAAAAAAAACATTGTGTGCAGATGCAACTCAATTGAATAAGCATAGCGGAACTAAACAAATCATCCACACACATTTTATATGCATACAACATATCAATATAATCATCAAAATTAACATTTCAGAAGTAAATACAGAGACAAAGAACACTTATCTTCGTTGTGCAATTGTCCCAAACAACTAGCTATGTCGCTGCAATGTTCCACCCAACCGTAGGCTCTTCGACCGCATATACGCAGTCTGTACGAAGGCCACCCCCGAGCTGGGCATGATTCTTACAAGGAAAAGGGGACATTCAGCTCATACACGGCCAATTAAGCATTTCATTTGAGCCAAGCCAGTCCATAGTTGGGTTTATCAGGCTACATCAGAACCCTGGGTGTTTGCACTCAAGCTCAAGCCAAAACAATGGAGACCCATAACCCATACCCCAACATACTCTTTTCTCACACAACAAGCACAATCATTGGACAGGGATACACATTTAACAATGGGATTTACAACAGGATGGTCATGGGATTTCCCCAATTCGTTTCCATCCTAAAACGGATTATGGAATTGGGAAAAACACTCACATGGAGGAAAACGATTTTTTCCCCAACTAACTGAGCATTCAGCAGCCAAATGATCTCTATGGAACCCCCTAGTTCGATTCTCCTTCTTCCCCACTGGTATACAACACAAAAACGCTCTTCTCACAGTTGAGAATGAAGGAAAACACATAAGTTCGATGGGGAAAAACACCCAGCAAGCTCCTAACTCATGAGAGAGCCCAACTCCTGATGGATGATGGCTTGTGGAGCAATTCATGGCTCTTTTCTTGCCCAAGAAGCAAAACACAATTTCCCATGCAAGGTGGCTTTCCCATACCCGAATTTGGATAGCCATACCTTCCATTCCCCAAGGCATTAACTACCTCAACCAACTCTTGGGAGAAATCAATGATTGGGTACAAAAGTCAACATGGGTAGTTGAGGGTTTCATGGGTTACCTCATTGACATTTGGCTTGACCTGATTGGCTCCAAGGGTTTGAATATTTTCCCTCCCAATTCCTTGTAAAATCATGCCCCCATCTCTTGTTGCATTGCATAGCTAGTTGTGGGTATTTTATTAAAATGCATATTTACATGATGTTTGAATTTCCAATGTGCCTTGGTCACACGAAAACCATATGCATCAATAAATCGATGGCAGGGCCTTGGCCTTGAGCTCCTCACCATGATTTTATAACAATTACATCATTTACAGTTTAATGCAATAGGGTCAAGATGGGGACGTTACATATGTGACAACATTGCAAGGTGTATGGGACACATGTCCCAACATTCATCCACTTGTCATATACCTTGCTAGATTCTAAGGGGGAATGCATCAAATTTTGAGCTAATTTCTATGGGCCATAAGGCCCATAGTCTCATAGTACCAGTTGAATTTACCTTTGCTCACCAATTTTGTCAATGCATTTACAAAAAATTATAAAGTGTCAACTTTCTCCACTTTTACGTTTCCATCATCTACCTTGTCCCAAACAAAATGATATTGGATATCACTATACTCTATCTTTGCATGAAAGGTTGGGTTCTTATCCAAACAAATGGAACTATTACTATGGCACTATTTAATTGTAATATATCTCTAACTTAGCCCTACATTTGAACACAATTTCATAAGTCAAATGGCCTCCTTAAAGGCATGAGTTTATACCATATACTCCACCTCTATAGTAGAAAAAGAAACCAAAGCCTATTTCTCAAGCTCATCTAATTGATTTCTCCACCAAAGAGTCGAAATACATATCCACAAGTATATCTCCTTCTACCTGCATCCCCTACTCAATTGGAATTGGAATAACCCTATATATCCATTGAGTGTGGGTCCTCTAAAGCATTACTATGATAAAAAATGGAATATATGCAAAAGTAACCCATAAATGCAATGAAGACCCTATTCATTGCATCCCAATGTTGACATCTAGGGTTAACCATGAATCGACTCAAGACTACCATTTCTTGCGTGATGTTTGATCTTGTAACAATACCATACATCAAACTACCAATTGCATTAACATAAGGAACATAATCCATATTCTCCAACTCTACAGGTGTTGTAGGATAGTTCTCAACCTTAATGCTTAGTTCCCACAAAAATTGGAACACTTAATGGTCTTCAAAATGTCATGCAAAGTCATTGTAGCATGGAGTTCACATACTTACTCTAGATTAGCCAAATATTTATGTTCACTCTATCTCTCCTTGTCTCCATTCATTAGATGTATTTTTTGTACCCTACAAGTTCTTCATGTCAAATTGTTGAAATGTAATGTCCCCATCCAAATAAATCTCATGAAAGGAAATTTCCACCAATCTACTAGTTCCCTAGGTTGGGGTGGAAACATTTAGAATTGGAATAAGGGAGCTATAAGACCCCAAATGGACATTAATTAACAAATATATTTTAAAGGAGATGAATAAATAATTATAATAAGAAAATAAGGTGGCACTTGGTCATGAGGGCGCATAGGTGGTGTGGGACCCACACAAGGAAAGATTCTCCATGCCACATGGCATCCTATTCTCACCCATTCGAATCCAAGGTGGAGTCTAACATTCTTGGGGGAGTTGGAGAGGCATTATTCATGGCATGAATCTAGTAGGGACGAATTAGAGTGGAAGAGTAACTCCCATGGAAGAGGAAGAGGCATCATAGAAGAATTGTGACACTTGGAGCTAGATTCCCTAACTTCTATGACAACAATGATGAAGATTCTAAAACACTTATGACAAATTTCAGACTTTATTGCTAACATATGACATATCAGGTCTAAAAATAGCCTCTAAGAGAGCGCACAAGGGGAGTTATGGAAGCCAATATTCCCCCATCTGAATTGATGGAAAAGGAAGGCTAGGAAGTGTTGGACAAGTGCCATTCATGGGAATCTCTCCCTAATTCGAGTTGGGATGAGGCTCTTGGAGAGAATTAAAGCTATGGAGGCCGTGGGAGGTTAATAAATGATAAGAAGAAAGAAGGATACTATCTTTTGATCATTTCTCATTTGGAACATTTGGAGAGCTTAGCTTGTCCTTGCATGGTGGATGTTCATCCTCCCTACCTTAGAACCAATTTCGAGGGTGAAAGATCCCCATCCAAGTTGGTTGATGGAGAGGATATTCATACCTCTCAACATATCTTCATGGAGATGTTTTTATGCAGGTTCAAACCCCAACTAAGTTTGATTTCATCTTCTCTCATTCTCATATATTCTTATTCTACTATCTTTCTCTCAATGTCATGTAAATGTGCAAGGGTGCACTTCTTGTTGCATATAGATAGTATATGATTTCTACTTCGACTTCTTGGACATGTTAGTTGCTGCATACTTCGAAATATAAATATCATGAGAGCCACAGCTCGAAATAACATGTACTTCAAGCGATATTTTTAATCAAAACTAAGATTCGAGCCATTTTCCTCATAGCATTTTCATAGTGATTTTGGGATGATGTTGTATCTGTTTTATATTAGAGTTTTATGAGATATTTGTTCATGTTATGAGTTGTATATGAATTTAATTTGATGTCCCAAATTATTTTTGTAGACCCCTAAAGTTTCACTATATTTTATGACCAAATTCGAGACTCCTTGTCCACCATTTTCACCCAAAATTCTAGAATCTAGAAGATGTTGTTCATTGGGATACCTATTCAACTCTAAAACTAGATCTAATGCTACACATAAATTTTCATTGATGTCCTATAACAAAGACAAGTTTCATATCAAGAATTATTGAAGGTCGTATAGTGTTTGGAAGGGAAATTAGGGACATACCTAGGGGGGATTTCCACTACTCAAATTGACTAGTCTTGTCCCGAAAATTCTCTCCTTGCAAATTGTAGACCATGGATGGGTGTATCAGGTGTTTGGGTGTTTGATAGATGTGTTGAAGTGTCCTATTCCCCATCAATACCTTCCTCCCCAAATTCAAAATCATTTGGAGGTGTTTGAACCAGTTGTAAACTACATCCCTGGAATCGAAATAAGGTGAACGTAAGCACTTTTATTTGGAGGGATATTACAGTGATATCAGAGCATGGACCTTGCACCTAATTTGTGTGACAATCGATTAGGTGAAGAATTCACCCCCCGCCCCTAGAAACCGAAACTGAAAGTACCTTTGGTGAAGAGGAAGAAGCAAGAGAAGAGGTGCACTCTGCTGGCACTATGGCTAAGGATGAAAAAGAAACCATAGAGATGGAGGATCAAGAGAATTTTAGGGAATTCATGAAACCATTTTTTTAGGACATGTCAAGGAATATAATGAAAGGTTTTGAATTGATGGAAATTCAAATGGGAAGCAAATTGGAAATAGGAGGCAGCTCAGTAGTTCTCATTTCGAGAAAAAAAGACAGTTGGTGAAAATATTTTCTCAAAGACAGGGCCTCACAACCAACCCAATGAATTCCAGAGCTCAAGAAGAGACACCACACCCAAGTTTCTTGAGCCCAAAGAGGATACTAACACCCAATATGGAATGCGTGAAGTTCTAGCAGAATGGCAGCAGTTGAGTGAAGATTGTAGGAGGACCTTACCATTTGATCAATTCTTTATTGTCTCAAACAAGCTCAAAATGAGAGGAGGTAACAAAACCCATTTTCAAAATAAAGAATTGAATTATGCCATAGGTAAAATTTCCATTCCCACCTTTGATGGCTCATCCCAAAGTTCTGCAAATACTTGGGTACAAAATTTAGATGTATATTTTCAACTGAATCCAATGGTTGAAGAGGATGCTTTAAAAATGGCTATTCTGCATCTTGAGGGAGAAGCAAATGATTGGTGGTTCCATGGAATTAAAACCTTGGGACATGATTAGATCACATAATATGAATATTTTTTTAACAGGTTAGTGGAAAGATTTGATAAAAAATACCCTGAAATGCCTTTCAAGGAACTAGCACAGTTGAAGCAAACTAGAACCCCTGAGGAGTACATGTTGGAATTCCAAAAACTATCAGTTATGGTGGATGATGTATCTATGGTTCGATTGGTATTTCTCTTTACTAAAGGATTGTTGAACCTTTGAAAGGTTTAGTTAAAGCTCACAAACCTACTTTATTACAAGATGCCATGAATTTGGCAAGAGATCTACAAAATGTGCTACCCAAGACAAAGTATCCTCCCAAGCCCAATTTTCCTCCCAAGTTCAGATTTGACAAGAGACCATGGAAAAAAGATTCATTTGGGAAGGAAAATAAAGAGGGACCAAGCAAGGAAGAACTTAGAAGAATGAAACTATGATTCACATGTCATCAACCACGAGTACCAGGGAATAAATGTGATAAGGGGAAAGCACACTTCATTGAAGTATTTTCTGATGATGAAGGGGACATGGAGGAAGAAGAAAAACTTTCAGCCAAAGAAGAGGGATATGACACAGTAGAATAATATCATCCATCACCCGAAAAATGGAGGATTCCAGTGCTCTTAGGAGTGCCTCGTTTTCACACCATCCAATGCAAGGGAGTGGTACAAGGGAAGGAGGTTTCAGTATTGGTAGATGGAGGAGCAACTCATAACTTCATTGATGCAGCCTTGGTGGAGAGGAGAAAGTTACCTACTGAATCATTCGAATGGTTCACAGTCATCATTCTAGGTAACAATTCTATGGAATGCAACACATGGATTCCAAAGCTACAACTTACCCTGGGAAATTACACATTTTATGATTGATTTTATGTGGTGAATGTTGCTGATACAAATTTGGTTTTGGGATTAAAATGGTTGTACTCAATAAGAGAACATACAGTGACCTACCAAATACTTGAAATGAAGTTCAAAGATTCAGAAGGAAAACAAATGCTAGTGAGAGGAATGCACACCTATCCTAACCAAGTGGTGTCTTTCCACAGTATGAGGTCCATATTGAGACATGGGGACATTGAATGGGATTCATAATGTTTAATCACTTCCCCCAAACCGTGCATAAAGGTTGCAGAACATCCAAGGGAGACAAGGCAGCTACTACACAAGTATGACAGGGTTTTTGGTGACCTCCCCCCTGGAAGGCCACCTGACAGAGGAGTTGAACATACCATTGTTTTGGAGGTAGGTACTTCACCTACCCAAATACCCCTGTATAGACACCCAAAAAGGTTTAGAGATGAGATTGAGAAGGCTATTAAATAACTATTGGAATTGGGGCTCATCAAACCAAGCTCAAGTCCCTATGCTTCTTCAGTTGTCTTGGTGAAGAAAAAGGATGGCACCTTAAGGATGTGCATTGATTTTGGAGCCTTAAACAAGAAGACAATAAAGAATAGATATCCCATCCCTCTGATAGATGAGCTCATGGATGAGCTATTTGGAGCAAAGGTATTTTCCAAAATTGATCTTATATCTGGTTACCATCAGATTCAAGTGAAGGAGGAGGATGTGCAAAAAACTACTTTCAGATGTCACTATGGTCATTTCGAATTTCTTGTCATGCCTTTTGGTTTGACCAATGCTCCAGCAACCTTCCAATCATGCATGAACAAAATATTTTGCAAGCAGCTCCGTAAGTTTGTTTTGGTTTTCTTTGATGATATTTTAATTTAAAGTAAGACATGGGAGGAACATTTGCATCATTTAGAAGTTGTATTGAAAATCTTGCATGAACAATCTTTGTTTCCTAAGTTGTCCAAGTGTGAGTTTGGGTTGACAGAAATTTTGTATCTTGGGCACATCATTGGGAAAGATGGGGAAAAGGTGCACTTGGAGAAAATAAGGGCTATTCTTGAATGGCCATCACCCAAGAACATCACTGAATTGAGAGGATTTATTGGTATCTGCACTTACTATAGGAAGTTTGTGAAAGGGTTTTCCAAATTGATTGCTCCTCTTACTGATTTGACCAAGAAGGATGATTTCCAATGGGATGAAGAGGCTAAAAAGGATTTCCAAGGAATGGAAGAGGTAATGAGCAGTTTTCCAGTACTTGCATTACCATATTTTTCTAAACCAGTTGTTTTGGAATGTGATGCATCAGGGGAAGTCACAGGGAAAGTACTAAAGAAAAATAAACACCCCATAGATTTTGAGAGCAGGAAATTGTAGCCACGTGAGATTCTCTACTCCATATATGATAAGGAAATGTTAGCCATCATGAATGCCTTGGCCAAGTTTATACAATATCTGGTGGGGAACAAATTTGTAGTCAAAATTGATCATAATAGTTTAAAGCATTTCATTACACAAAAAGATCTCAATGAAAGGAAACAAAAATGGGTGAGTAAGATTCAAGCCTTTTATTTTGACATTGAATGTGTAAAAGGGAAGAATAATATTGTAGCAGATGCATTGTCTAGGAGACCTTCATCTTCCCTTATGGACATCTCAAAAGATTGGAAAGATGTGCTAATAATAGAGTATGCCAAAGATATATTTGCTTGTGAATTGTTAGATGGGGTCAAGGGAGATGATAGGTACAGGATATTGAATGGCCTAATCTACTATAAAGACCGAATATACTAGTTCATGGTTTGAACTTAAAGCACAAAATATTGAAGGAAGCTCATGATTCTCCTTTAGCAGGCCATCTCGGTTTCTTTAAAACATATATGCAACTAAGACAAAGTTTCTCTTGGAAAGGATTGAAGGAAGATTTTTTAAATTATGTGAATGAACGCAAGATATGTCATCAAAACAAAGTTGAACACACCCACCCTGGTGGTCTCTTACAACCATTTCCTATTCCAGAACAAAAGTGGGAAAGCATCTCCATGGATTTCATCACAAGTTTGCCAAAGGATTTTGGTAAGGATTGTATTTATGTTGTGGTGGATAGACTCACCAAATTTGCTCATTTATTTTTTATTACATCATATTTTACTGTTGCACAAGTAGCTGAGCTATTCTTTAGAGATGTTTTTAGATTGCATGGACTTCCCAAAAATATTGTGAGTGACATGGATAAAAAATTTATGAGTGATTTTTGGAAAGAACTCTTCAAATTGGTGGGAAATCAATTGAATCCTAGAACAAGCTATCATCCTCAAACTGATGTCCAAATAGAAAGGGTGAACCAATGGTTGGACGGGTACTTGAGAAACTATGTTGGTGAGCAACAAAAAACATGGGTTGAATGGCTACATTTGGGTGAGTTTTGATACAATACTACTTTTCATATGTCCATTGGCATGTATCCTTTAAAATCCCTCTATGGTTATGAATCACTCACCTTTGTTGACCACATTTTTGGTGCTAGTAGAGCCCCAAAAGCTAAAGATTGGATTGAGAAAAGTTAAAAGATTTTGAAGCTTTTAAAAGACAATTTGCAGGTTGCCCAAAATCAACAAAAATGGTATGTGGATCAACATAGGAAGGAAAGAACCTTTAGGTGAATGATTTGGTTTATTTGAGGGTGTAACCATATAAGCAAACCACCTTAAAAGGAAAAGGATCATAAAATATTAAACCAATATTTTATGGCCCATATAAGATAATTCGAAAGGTTGGGGAGGTAGCTTATGAGATAGAACTTCCAGAAGGTAGTAAAATCCACAATGTGTTTCATACTTCATGCCTTAAGAGGGATATTGGTCAGCAAAATTATATTTTAGAAACATGTCCTCAATTAGATGATGAAGGAAAACTCATACTCATTCTAAAAAAAAAAATTTGAAAACAAGAGAAAGGAAATGGAGGAGTAGAACCATAAGAGAATATCTGGTACAATGGAAAGATTTTCCAAGTGAGGATGCCACATGGGAAGAGGAACAAATTTTGCAGCATCCCGATTTGGAATTTCTTTGGGACAAGCAATATTGGGTGGGAAGGACTGTAATGTCCCCATCCAAATAAATCTCATGAAGGGAAATTTCCACCAATCTACTAGTTCCCTAGGTTGGGGTGGAAACATTTAGACTTGGAATAAGGGAGCTATAAGACCCCAAATGGAAATAGATTGAAAAATATATATATTAAAGGGGATGAATAAATAATTATAATAAGAAAATAAGGTGGCACTTGGTCATGAGGGTGCATAGGTGGTGTGGGACCCACACAAGGCAAGATTCTCCATGCCACGTGGCATCCTATTCTCACCCATTCAAATCCAAGTTGGAGTCTAATGTTACTGGGAGAGTTGGAGAGGCATTATTCATGGCATGAATCTAGAAGGGTTGAATTAGAGTGGAAGAGTAACTCCCATGGAAGAGGAAGAGGCATCATAGAATAATTGTGACACTTGGAGCTAGATTCCCTAACTTCTATGACAACAATGATGAAGATTCTATGACACTTATGACAAAGTTCAGACCTGCTTGCTGACATATGACATGTCCGGGATAAAAATATCCTCCAAGAGGGTGCACAAGGGGAGTTATGAAAGCCAAGATTCCCCCATTCGAATTGATGGAAGAGGAAGGCTAGGAAGTGTTGGACAAGTGGCATTCATGGGAATCTCTCCCTAATTCGAGTTGGTATGAGGCTCTTGGAGAGAATTAGAGATATGGAGGCCTTGTGAGGTTAATAAAAGACAAGAAGAAAGAAGGAGACCATATTTTGATCATTTCTCATTTGGCACATTTGGAGAGCTTAGCTTGTCCTTGCACGGTGGATGTTCATCCTCCCTGCCTTAGAACCAATTTCAAGGGTGCAAGATTCCCATCCAAGTTTTTTGATGGAGAGGACATTCATACCTCTCAACAGATATTCATAGATATCTTTTGATGCAGTTTCAGACCCCAAATGAGTTCGATTTCACCTTCTCTCATTCTCCTATATTCTTATTCTATTATCTTTCTCTTAATTTGTCATGTAAATGTGCAAGGGCACACTTCTTGTTGCATATAGCTAGTGGAGGATTGCTATTTAGACTTCTTGGACATGTTAGTTGTTTCATACTCTGTAATAGACATATCATGAGAGCCACAACTTGAAATCCCATGTACTTCAAGTGATATTTTCAATTAAAACTGAGCTTCGAGCCATTTTCCTCATAGTGATTTTGGGATGATGTTGTATCTGTTTTATAGCAGAGTTTTCTGAGATATTTTTTCATGTTATGGGTTTTATATGAAGTAAATTCGATGTCCTAAATTATGTTTTCATACCCCTAAAGTGTCACTATAGTTTATGACCAAATTCGAGACTCCTTGTCCACCATTTTCACCCAAAATTCTAGACTCTAGAAGTTGTTGTTCATTAGGATACCTATTCAACCCTAAAAACAGATCTAATGATGAAAATATATTTTCATTGATGTCCTATAACATATACAAGTCTCATATCAAGAATTAGTGAATTTCATACAATGTTTGGAAGGGAAATTAGGGGCATACCTAGGGGGGATTTCCACTACTCAAATTGACTAGTCTTGTCCCAAAACTTCTCTCCTTGCAAATTGCAGACCATGGATGGGTATATCAGGTGTTTGGGTGTATGATATATGTGTTGAAGTGTCCTATTCCCCATCAATACCTTCCTCCCCAAATTCAAAATCATTTGGAGGTGTTTGGAACCAATTGTAAACTACATCCCTAGAGTCGAAATAAGGTGAACCTAAGCACTTTTCTTTGGAGGGATATTACATGAAAAATGAGACTTCAAATCATGAATCACATCCTCATTGTTACCAAAAATAAAATATCATATACATACAAATTGATAACAAGGAAATGACCACCATTATATTTGTAATACACACAATGATGTAATTTGGCTCTCATAAATCCTAATCCCAACACATCAAACTTTTGGCATCACATTTTGGGACGTTCAAGAGATAATTATATAAAGTTTTTTTTTTAATTTAAAAACCAATCTCTTTACCCTTTTCAATGTAGTGCTCTACTTATGTCATATAGATCTCCTCCTTCAAGTCAATATATAGGAATGTTGTTTTCACATCCATTTGTTATATCAATAAATAAAATTTGTTGTTGTAGATAACAAAAATTGAATAGATGTTAACTTAGCAACCAGGAAAAAATATCACCAAAGTATAGGGCCTCTCAACCTAAGAGTATCCTTTTGCAACAAACCTTGCCTTGTACTTTTTAATAGTGTCATCTAAACCAGTCTTTTTTTTGAACGCCCATTTACATCCAATAGGTTTCATCTATCAAGAAATGGTGCCAAGTCTCATGTATCATTCTTTATAAGTGTGGTTATTTCCTCATTCATGCCCAATCCCTAGGACTCTGTATCTTCCATCTTCATTTCCTCTTTCATAGTTCTAGGCTCATTAGTGTTAGCAAATAAAAAATATA
Source organism: Larix kaempferi (assembly GCA_027924585.1). Taxonomy (NCBI): domain Eukaryota; kingdom Viridiplantae; phylum Streptophyta; class Pinopsida; order Pinales; family Pinaceae; genus Larix; species Larix kaempferi. The sequence goes on along the minus strand of BSBM01000464.1, from coordinate 18,882,329 downwards.
TACGTATGAAACAAACAAACTATCATTATACATGTTTTCTTTCCTTTTTTGTTGGGTGGACTTCCTTAAAGTTTGAGGTGGATTTTCTTCCTACTCTTTCAAAATATCTAAACCCTCATCCTTATCAAGTATATCATGAGATTCTTGTTCATTTTTTAGTTTATCTTTTTCAATCTTTGTTGGTCAGTGAACAACTAACCTTTTCTCATCCTATTTTGGTTTCACCACTATGGGAGAAGACTTAAGTTCTCTAGAAATAACATTTCTTCTATACAACACTTTTCCACCCATATGATCCCAATTCTTGTACCCTTTCACACCAACACCATAGATGATAAAGATACATTTTACTACCATGGTATTCAGCTTTGAAGCTGTCTAAATATTCAACGATTTGGCCTAGACGGGTTTTTCTGCTGAAATACGGCATTTTTTATTTTGCAAATCCGAATTTAACTATGTTTTAATGGTGATTTTGATGGAAGAAATGGATTCAACACCATAAAAAAACCCTAGGGCACCAAAAATTTTAGATTTTGACAGTTGTAACTAGGTTTTTTTAAATTTTCTGTTGGATTTTTAAAATTTTCATGTTGGAAAATCAATTTTTTCTATTCGAAATCGTCAAACTTTTAGACTATGCTTTCAACTTCAACCATTTTTCCTTAGGCACATGAGAATATACCTCACAACTAAAAACATGAAGATGTTGAAGTGAGGGCTTCTTTATTGTACATATCTCCATATGGATCTTATCGACAAGCTCTAATGTGGGAGAATTGTTAATTAGGTAAAATCCAATAACAACTACTTCTATCTGTTACTTCTTCTCTAACTTGTTATATGTTACTTGTTCTACATGCTTAGTCTTAGTCATCTATTGTCTATTCCTTAGCTACCTGCTACCTTTTTTAGTTAAATGGGTTTTCACTACCTGTTATCCATGCATAAGCTACTCAGCTACCAATTATTTTTTTTATAATTGTTTATTTATAATTTTGAATGACAACCATAAAATCAATATGGACATTACAATTGTCACATGCTCCTTTAATCTAGGGAAAGCATAGATGATAGTCCACCCCAAATTCTAAGATATAAACACCTATCGGTGTAAAAAAAATTAAAAATAAGTGGCAGTTGATGAATGGGTAACTGGTAGTGAATGTATGGATAAATCGTAGTTGATGAATGGATAACCGATCATTCATGGCAGATAACTAGAAGAATGTGAGAGATAAAAAGAATATAAAAAATAACTGATGGTTGATGCATGAATGCATAGATAACTCATAACAAATGTCCATTGGTTGTAGCTTGGGTGGTTGGGAGGAATGATTGTTTCCCTAACCACCCAGGGTCAATTCTTGTAAGTGACTTGATGCTCTTGTTGAGATCCTATTGTAATGATTGTAATTATGGCCATACCTTGATTCTCTACCTAGAATAGCAAGTGTTTAATAAGTACTCAAATATTGCTACTATGATTGAGATAGAATTTGTAAATAATGTTAGGATAGTCTTATGCTATGTTGTTGAAGATAAATATGTAACTATGTTATGGGCCCTCGCACGAAGTTGAGGGACCTTTTAGATGCAATTGCGCTTTCACGAAATGTGCTAAAGTTTAGTAAAACAAAAACACACGCGCGTTTCTTTGAACTAGGCTTGGGCGGGTATGAGCCTTCCATGTCACTTAACATGCATGATAGGAAACCATAATGTGTGAGCGTTATAGAAATACATAACGCATGCGCGTTATGTATCACGATAACGCACACGCGTTATGTATCACGATAATGCTCACGCGTTATGGTTAATATATTAAAATCCAAAAAACAGGCCGCATCTGCGTCCACTGTTCATTGACCGAATTAACAAAAATGCTCAAGCGATCAGAGCTTCCAATGTCGATGTGGAGAAGTGGAGGGAGGGTGAATTTGAAGAGAAAGTAGGGTGAATTCAAAGAGAAAGGAGGATTCGAAAGGTAGGCATCCAAACATTCATCGTTGCCTCATTTCCTCATTAAAAATATAAATTTTTATATTCTCTAAATTAAAAATCCATGTAAATGAAAATTCCAAAACTAAAAATTTTCAAAATTGTTATTTAACATATGGAAATTCCTCCATACTATCAATCCCCTTAAAGAATTTTGCATCCACCTAAGCAATAAGGGATTTGAATCCCAACACCAAATTTTCCTCAATATTTTTTCCACATCTATTGCAAATTGGAAAAGAAAATCCATCCACCATTTGGCTATGAGGAGGAACTATGGACTATAACCTAGGCTTTCTTTCTAGACTTGACTCAACCAAACCCTGTGTTTTTTTCCCACACATTCTTTTACCTTAAAAATGTCCAACCAATGCTTGTGAATCCAACCCAATGGAATGATGGATTTTACATCATCCCCCCAAACCCAAGGGACTAGGTTCCCCTCCTTTGTAGACACACCGCTTAATTTGTTGCTAAGATGAACTACCACATCTTTTTGACCTCCTTCACCACCAAGACACTCAATCGATGGATTTGGGTCTTCATACCTAGCAACCGATAAGAGATTTACTTCATGGAACAAGCGTAGATCAACCCTCACATTCAAAATATTGCCCCTTCTTAATGACGCAAAGGAATTCACCACCAAACATTCCTCATCATACACTAGATTCTGAGCAAGGAAAGGGCCACGAACATGAAATGAATTAGATACAGAGGAGAAATTTATGAAGGTAGAGGATGACGAATAACATCTTCTCCAATACCTCGGCTCTATAAAGGTGTACATAAAGTGATTTTAAGGCCCCCATTGTCTCGATCCTTCAATATTAATTAAATTAGGAGCTCTCCACCATCGATCATTAATCGATTTACATGTAGTTGATCCTCACCTTCCACTTTGGCTTACATGCAGTTGTTTTTATAGTATATTGAGATGGTATTTATCTTTTTAATTTTTTCGTTCTTGCACAAAGTTTTTACATTTTTTATTTTTGAGAGATGTCATTATAGAACATGTATATGTTTCTAATGATTTGTTTTTTTGTTTTTTTATTGCAGTGACCACCATGGATGCACATTCATACATCCAAAGAGAAATTGAGAGGCTAAGAGACATTCGAGCCTCAATAACAATTGTTGATGATAGACACCATATGCTTGCAACCAATTTGGATGCAATGATAGAGACCTTTAGTAGGTCAAATGGTGCACTACAAGATATTGCTACATACAGAGAGAGAAAGAGGCAAGAAAATGTTGATGGAATTAGCTACAAGGAAGTTAAGAAGTTGAAGATAACGAAACAACATATATTTGTCCTTTTTAGAGATCCACAAACGGGTGAAATCTTGAATGTAAACAAAAGACATATTTATATCGAGTGGTGTACATATCAAACATTCATAGATAATTGGATGGACCGATGGTACATGGTATTTGATGTACCACCACATAAAAACAAGGAAATGCCTCTATATTTTCTTAGAAAGATGTATGTAGAATTTGTTTTGGGGAAGCATGTTAATTATTTTGATATCTTGGAGTACCAGGACGTTGGGATGGGGATGCCTCAACAATGTCCAAATGCAAGACACATAGATCCCAATCGCCTAGTAGCTCCACCTCACAGGATGCTACCCAATCCAGATGTGCCGCCTACACATCAATGGGTCCCACAGACATAGGAGTCATTCCTACTGTTGGCACAGGAGATTGTTCTCCATAGCATGTATCTTCAAGGTACGTACTAGGAAAGGCCATTAGAGCCACCATCTATGGGTGGAGTAGGGCCACCACCTCCCAGTGGGGTAGATCCACCACCTCCCGATGGGGTAGAGCCACCACCTTCCAGTGGTCGAGGAGCATCTAGTAGTGGCACTAGACCTGCACATCTTGAGCACATACAAGAGCCCCACCCATGCACAGTATGTGGCCATCCTTGCTTTGGTCCTGTCCAAACAGACAATATATTTACTGGGTGTTTTACATAGGTAAGTAAATGGTTAACAATTTAGTATCGTTTGTAAATTATTTTTCCTTACTATACACATATATAGATTGCTAATATTTTTAATGATTTTAAAAATTGTAGTTTCTACAAGAAGAGGACGAGAGGAAATACTTTTCCACCGATGATGAAGAGGATAGTCCAGAGGCTAATGCACCAGAACCATCTGATGTACAAGATGTTGTCATACCTTCAGCGAAAACAACTCACACTGAGGTAACTATTTCAACATGACATTATTTTAATACATGTTAGTTTATTATCACATGTTACTTAATTAATTCTACATGATATTATATTTACAATTTTCTAAATTGTAGGTTGTAGATCCCCCTCAGAGGGAAATGATTTCAACTAGTGAGCTACCCCCTGGTGGGAAGACAAGCACTAGCGTGCCCATAGAGGATCAACGGGTGGCATAACATTTATTAGAATTGATTGAAGTATACAGTACATCAGTATGTATTTCATCATTTTCAGTTTGTTAATACATGCTATTTCATTGACCAATGCATTTCTAACTACGTCAGTAATTGGTGATTGTATCCACCAACTTCTATATTTAGGAAACAGTTAGCAGTTTCCTCTCCTCATAGTCCAAATGTGCAGAAGGGACAAGTTTATACGAGAGGAAACACTCCTAGAAAGGGTGTGGATGTCCTCTATAGTAGACACACGGGAGATCCATCTACCCCTCACCTAACAAGGGTCATTGATGTTGTAGTTAGTGCCGCATCTTTAATATCAACAAGCCATACAGAGGTAACTCTTTCAACAATTACAATGCATAGTATTTAACCATGTTACTATATTGTTTATTCATGCATGTCTAACTATTTCCCCATTTGGTGATTGTATCCATTAGCGGAATTAGTACCCGGCCCCTCCCCCCAATCCATTGTTGTGACCGGGTCTCCTCTTGTGGTGAGATGTTAGTTAATGACCAAGTCTTTTTATTCAATTTACGCAAACATGTTGATCAATGTTGAATTGTTGAATTAATTGAGATATGATATTTTATTTTCAGAGGACAATTATAGAGAGGACTTCCATGATCACACCGCAGGCATCTATACCCTGACTAGATTTGGTGAGTGTTTGTCATAAATAATTTGGCCATAAGTTAATTTTTTAAGTTTGTTAATGGTAGGGTATTAGTGCAGTTATTTGATAAAAATAATGATATTTTATTTGCAGACTCCTGAGGTGCAAAGCGATCCTATGGAGATGGTTGATAGAGGAAAGTCGGGGAAAAACAAGCGAAAGATTGATTTTTGATGTCTCGTACTCCTGGATATATGTATTTTGACATGCATGTAAATTGTTGTACTTAGGGATACATGTACATTGACAGGCCATTTAAGGGCTGGCTACTTTTCCATATTTTGTATTACAAACATTCTGCTATCAATGCATGATACAATATATTGCATATTTTCTCTTTAGTTTCCACTTGTTCTTGTGATGATTTATCTCTTCCACAAATTGATAAATTATGCTATTGAAATTTATATAATTACATTTTAAGCAATATTTATTCTCTTACATTTATTGCATTGATGAAGTAACATCTCACCATTGTGTTATGAAAACATTATCTTAATGGAACAAACTAATAATATCTTTCAACAGTTCAATGAACTCAGTACATGCATGCTAATTTGATATCTAATTTAAAATTGTGGTTTTTTTCAACTCCAAGGGTTCATACCCATTGATCAGGATTATGGTTGCAAGGAAAATATGTTGCAAGGAAAACAAAAAGTTAACAAAATAAGTCAAAAAATGTTTGAATAACCTCTGTCATGTAAAACATGCTATGCATATCATCAATGTAAGCCTATGACATTTTCACAAACAGCTAAGAGGAAGTCTAATAGATGCTACACATTTCATCAATGCTACCATATTTCATCAAATGATACGTACATGAGCATCTATGAATTTCGGTTGAAGTGTGCCTACTCTAGCATGCTAAAAACAATGGCAAAGTATCAAGTACAATGGCAAGGAATACATGAACTAAAGTGTAATAAAATTCATTGGGCCTTCATGTACATATGGTCAAATATACCCTAGTTTGTTCCAATATGCCAACCAATAGTTTTTCATGAATTCACTCTCATAAAATCGTTGAAGATATAAACCTTATCCTTACTAAACCCTAGTGTGTAAGACCTTGGTTTGTGCTTTACCTCTTTCATATGTCCATTTTCCACTTTTCATAATTCTAATTCATGTTTAGATGTACATCCTTTCGATATTTAGTGTCCTGAACATACCTCGAACCATGATTCATTCCAAAAAATATCTCAGTGGTGAAGCATGGCTCTAAATATGTTGAATTTGCATAAAAAAAATGTGTAATGCAAAAGTAATCATACAAAATCCATGGAAAATGAAATACCTAACTAGTTTAATGACATTCCTTGATAATGTTGTTTTGATGAAGGAAAATAAGATGTTCATGGTCCTATGTTTGTAAAAAGGATGGATTATCCTCATATGAAAATGTATTTAAAATTGAATGTACTTGATTGACACAAATGATGATGTAATGGTTGTTCATTATGATTTGGAAAGTATTCTCCCATAACTTGATGGCAAAGGTTCATGGTGACTTTGATCTAACAAATCTAGCAAGGATCAGAGGAATATCATCGATCAAACATAGCCTCCATTTTTTATTTGGAACTTTGAATTCTTAAAAATGACATTAATTACTCAAAATGCAAATATAGTGGAACATTAAGGAGATGTTAAATGGCATGGCACACTAAGGACATAGAAATCTACCAAGGGTGCAATGTGGTAGGTTTTATTTCCACTCTTTGAATGTCTAGTTCTAGAATCAAAATCAAAATTTTGCAAAGTTGACCCCCATGTGCAAAAATTGCGTAGTCCCTTACTAAGGAAAACCCTAGTTTCCAAAATGGACCTAAAAGATGAGACCTGGTCCATGGAACCAGAGGAGAGGGGAACCCATAGCACTATGCTTATGTCCTGAATCCAATGGATTCGACGGTTTGTCAAACCGAGCCACGATCATCATTCTATGGCTCCTTCCAACTCACATCCCAAACGCCTTGAAGGACAACTGTTGGATACCTACTGGGGGCATATAATTCCAATCGTGCAACAAAACTGGGTTCCGATAATTCCTACAAGTGTGTCTAGGAAGTTTCCAACTTGGAACGATAGCCATAAGTCCTCTGTTGATTATTTTGCAAAGTTGACCCCTATGTGCAAAAATTGCACAATCCCTTACTGAGAAAAACCCTAGTTTCCAAAATGGACCTAAAAGATGACACCTAGGCCATGGGACTAGAGGAGAGGGGCATCCCTAGCACTATCTCGATGTCCTAAATCCAACAGATTCAACGGTTTTTAGATCCGAGCCACGGTCATCATTCTATGGCTCATTCCAACTCGCATCCCGAAGGCCTTCAGGGACACCTGTTGGATACCTACCAGGGGCATAGAATTCCAACCGTGCAACAAAAATGGGTTCCGGTAAGTCCTGCAAGTGTGTCTAGGATTTTCTAGCTGGGAACGCTATCCATAAGTCCTTAGTTGATTATTTTTCAAATTTTACCCCTAGTATGTGCAAACATTACACAGTCCCTTACTGAGGAAAACCCTAGTTTCCAAAATGGACCTAAAACATGACACCTGAGCCATGGGACTAGACGAGAGGGGCACCCCTAGAATTATACCAATGTCCTGAATCCAACAGAGTCTATGGTTTTTTGATCTGAGCCACGGTCATCATTATATGTCATATTCCAACTCGCATCCCAAAGGCCTTCAGGGACACCTGTTGGATACCTATCGGGGGCATAGAATTCCAACTATGCAACAAAACTGGGTTCTGGGAAGTATTACAAGTGTTTCTAAGAAGTTTCCATCTAGGCACGCTATCCATAAGTCCCTGGTCGATGATTTTGCAAAGTTGACCCCTATGTGCAAAAATTGCACAGTCCCTTACTAAGCAAAACCCTAGTTTCCAAAATGTACCTAAAAGATGACACCTGGGCCATGGGACCGGAGGAGATGGGAACCCCTAGCACTATGCAATGTCCTGAATCCAACGGAGTTGACAGTTTGTCGACCTGAGCCACATTCATCATTCTATGGCCCGTTCCAACTCACATCCTAAGGGCCTTCAAGGACACCTGTTGGATACCTACCAGGGGCATAGAATTCCAACCGTGCAACAAAACCAGGTTCTGGGAAGTCTTGCAAGTGTGTCTAGGAAGGTTCCAGCTTTGAACGCTAGCCTTAAGTCCCCGATCGACGATTTTTCAAAGTTGACCCCTATGTGCAAAAATTTACAGTGCCTTACTGAGCAAAAACCTAGTTTCCAAAATGGACCTAAAATATGACACCTGGGCCATGGGAACGGAGGAGAGGGGAATCCCTAGCACTCTCCCTATTTCTTGAACGCCATGGTCATCATTCTATGGCCCATTCCAACTCGCATCCCAAAGGCCTTCAGGGACACCTGTTGGATACCTACTGGGGGCATAGAATTCTAACCGTGCAAAAAAATTGGGTTTTGGGAAGTCTTGCAAGTGTGTCTAGGAAGGTTCCAGCTGGGAACACTAGCCATAAGTCCCGAGTCGATGATTTTGCAAATTTGACTCCTATGTGAAAACATTGCACAGTCCCTTACTGAGGCAAAACCCTAGTTTCCAAAATGGACCTAAACTATGACACCTATGCCATGGGACCAGAGGAGAGGGGCACCCCTAGCACTATCCTGATGTCCTGAATCCAATGGATTTGATGGTTTGTCGATCCGATCCATGGTCATCATTCTATGGCCTGTTCCAACTCGCATCCCAAAGGCCTTTAGGGACACCTGTTGGATACCTAACGGGGGCATAGAACTCCAACTGTGCAACAAAAAGTAGGTTCTGAGAAGTACTACAAGTGTGTCTAGGAAGGTTCCATCTGGGAACACTAGCCATAAGTCCCCAGTCGATGATTTTTCAAATTTGACCCCTATGTGAAAAAATTGCACAGTCCCTTATTGAGCAAAACCCTAGTTTCCAAAATGGACCTAAAAGATGACACCTAGCCCATTGGACCGAAGGAGAGGGGCATCCATAGCACTATCTCGATGTCCTGAATCCAATGGAGTCGACGGTTTGTCGATCTGAGCCACGATCATCATTCTATGGATCGTTCCAACTCGCATCCCAAAGGCCTTCAAGAACCCCTGTTGGATACCTAGTGGGGGCATAGAATTCAAACCGTGCAACAAAACTGGGTTCCAAGAAGTCCTTCAAGTGTTTATAGGAAGGTTCCAGCTAGGAATGCTATCAGTAAGTCCCCAGTCGATGATTTTGCAAATTTGACCCCTATGTGCAAAAATTGCATAGTCCCTTACTAAGGAAAACCCTAGTTTCCAAAATGGACCTAAAAGATAACACCTGAGCCATGGGACCAAAGGAGAGGGGAACCCATAGCACTATCCCGATGTCCTGAATCCAATGGATTCGATGGTTTTTCGATCTGAGCCACGGTCATCATTCGATGGCACGTTCTAGCTCGCATCCCAAAGTCCTTCAAGGACACCTGTTGGATACCTACTAGGGGCATAGAATTCCAACCATGCAACAAAACTGGGTTCTGGGAATCCTACAAGTGTGTCTAGGAAGGTTCCAGCTGGGAACGTTAGCCATAAGTTCTCGGTGGATGATTTTGCAAATTTGACCCTCATGTGCAAAAATTGCATAGTCCCTTATTGAGGAAAACCCTAGTTTCCAAAATGGATCTAAAAGATGAAACCTGAGCCATGGGACCAGAGGAGAGGGGCACCCCTAGCACTATCCCGATGTATTGAATCCAACGGAGTCAATGGTTTGTCGATTTGAGCCACGATCATCATTCTATGGCCCATTCTGACTCGCATCCCAAAGGCCTTTAGGGACACCTGTTGGATACCTACCAGGGGCATAGAATTCCAATCATGCAACAAAAACGGGTTCGGGGAAGTCCTGCAAGTGTGTCTAGGAGGTTTCTAGCTGGGAATGATATCCATAAGTCCCTGGTCGATAATTTTGCAAAGTTGACCCCTATGTTCAAAAATTGCATAGTACCTTATTGAGCAAAACCCTAGTTTCCAAAATGGACCTAAAAAATTACACATGGGCCATGGGATCGGAGGAGAGGGGCACCTGTAGCACTATCCCCATGTCCTAAATCCAACGGATTCAACGATTTGTCGATCCGAGCAAATACCACCATTCTATGTCCCATTTAAACTCACACCCCAAAGGCTTTGAGGGACACCTACAGATGGTTATACAGGGTTATTTCCACACAAGTTGAACACCAAGTAAGAAATCCCTGACGCAAACAAATCACATATCGATTCACTAATGTACGGTGAAGGTCCAATTTGGGAAACCATCACAATGAATAATTGATATTAGCGATTGGTCAACGATAGTTAGTGGCTACAAAGTAGGGTTTCTAGGATTTTGAATACAAAGTAGGCTCTAGGCTACAAACTAGGGTTTCTAAGGTTTAGAATTCAAATTAGGGTTTAGGCTACAAAATAGGGTTTCCAGGCTAGGGGTTTAGAATACAAATTATGGTTTCTTGGAATAGGTTTTTTGGCATGGTTTAGCTTTGTATTGTTATGGATTAGGTTGCTAAGGTTGTATTTGTGTTTCTAGGGTAGACTAGATTTCTAAGGCTAGATTCGGTATCTATGCTTGTGGTTTGGGTTTCTAGTTTTCTAAATTAGGTATCTAACGATTATATTTGTGTGGATGATGGATGAGAATCTTATGGTGAAAAAGGGGATGGTGATGGTGACAACATGGGTAGGAAGAGCATGGTGGTGATGTTCATGGTGGCATGGTGATGGCGACAACGACCATGGGGATAGTGATAATGAGCATGGAGATGGTGATGGTGATAGTGAGCATGAAAATGGGCATGAGGATGCATATATTATGGTTTACTTAGATGGAAGAAAAAAACAAAGAAAACAAATCCATGATGAAGCTTTTACAATTTATCAAGTTGTACCAAGTTTATGCAATTTATCAATCTATCAAGCTATCAATGTCTGGCTAGGATTTCTAGGCCCGTTTAAACTCTAGATAAAATGTGTTTGATCTCTATTATTGAATGGGGAGGATGGCCCTACTCAAATAGATGTATTTCAACTAATGAAATGTCCTTTCAATGCACAATTTTCATTTCGTGCCTCCAATTGCATTTAGGTCAAATGTCTCAAGGAGAGATGGAAAATTCATCCTTGGGCATAATAATCAAACCAAGCAACAAAATTGAATGTTGTAATTTTTGGAAAGTGTGTTTGGGAGAGACCAACATGAGCGCATTGTCCATAAACTGTCATGCAAACTTTTTATGAATTTGTCCTTTTAATGCAAAATCTTCTTTGCCTCTTAATGAGAAAAACCCTAGTTGGATACAGGTTCCAATAAGATGTTTTTTACTCCACATATGGGTACTCATGCCTTGGCCATGATCATGGAAGGGAAACAATAGACGTAAGTCCTTGACCATGCTTAGAGGGGGGAACCAACAACCATAGGCCCTAAAGATAACTGCTTAAGCTCAACCTTCATGAATGTGTCATTGGAACTCCACATAGGACAACGAATGCATTGTGAGGCCTTAGCCATCATCAAGTGATGAAACAAGTGATTTATGATCATATTAAATTTTCTAAAGCTTAAGGGCATTGGAAAATTCCTTTAACTAGAAAATGAGAACTTTGTAGGGGGTATTTAACATATAACTGGGATACAAGTGCCATTAGTAGGTTTTGTGCACTATAAATAAGCGTTGAGGAATAAACATAGTTGGGGGGGGCAATGGATTTAATTCCAAGCTTAACATTCTTGAGCTCAAACACCATGACACAATCCCTCTCCAAGGAGTATTTGGAATTCAAGTTGAATATGGACACCATGATCAAGTATTGGGAGTCTTGGATAAGTCTCAAGTCCATAACTCTACTTGGGGGAGGGAAACAAGAGAATCAAGTATTAAACCTTCCTTCTCATTTGAAAGAACCATTTATGAGTCCCCAAAGCACCACATTAAACCTATATAGGTTAATAATCACCTCTAAGGATCTTATTTCTACCATGACTAGGTTATTTATGAACCAAGAATGGCTCTCAAGGTGTACCAAGTGTAAGTAAGGAAAACAAGGGGCACATTCCCGAAGTGACACTTCTTATGCTCAATCCCCATGAAAAATAACTAGAATCCATAAAACATTCTCATTCTTGGGGATTCTTTAATAGGTATTAGGTCTTCAGTAGCATGGATGGATCTTGATCCCTTTACAATAGTTGAGATGGAAAAAATAGCCGCTCATGCTAAACCTTGCTTCTTAGGATCAAGCACCATGTACGATCCCTTGAACCACATGTGTATGTTAATTATCACTTGCAAGGGCGATATGGGTACCGTGACTACATTACTTGTGAACCAAGAGTGAGTCTATAGGTATACCAAGGTTAAGGGAGGACAACAAGGGTTTTGTTTCCTAAATGCTACTTCTCAAATTCAATATCCATGAAACACACCTAGAATCAATACAATCTTTGTTAAAGATGCATTAAGGGGTTTAGAATACAAATTATGGTTTCTTGGACTATTGTGCATATTTGTAGTACAATGGTTTAGATACAAGGGGATGCACATGAATATGTGAATTTTTTTTGGCATGCATATATATTAGGATTATGACTCGGTTTTTTGGCATGGTTTCTAGGTTTCTATTGTTATGGATTAGGTTGTTAAGGTTATATTTGTGTTTCTAGGGTAGACTAGATTTCTAAGGATAGATTAGGTTTCTATGTTTGTGGTTTGGGTTTCTAGGTTTATAAATTAGGTATCTAATGGTTATATTTGTGTGGATGATGGATGAGAATCTTATGGTGAAAAAGGGGATGGTGATGGTGACAACATGGGTAGGAAGAGCATAGTGGTGATGTTCATGGTGGCACGGTGATGGCGACAATGACCATGGGGATAGTGATAATGTGCATGGAGATGTTGATGGTGATAGTGAGAATGAAAATGGGCATGAGGATGTAGATATTATGGTTTACTTAGATGGGAGGAAAAAACAAAGAAAACAAATCCATGATGAAACTTGTGCAATTTATCAAGTTGTACCAAGTCTATGCAATTTATCAATCTATCAAGCTATCAATGTTTGGCTGCAATAGTCAAAATATTAATGTCAATACTCAATGATACCACGAAATAAAATCATAGCATACATTTACACCACATACCTATAACATAACAATAAAAATGCAAACCACATACCAGGTTACCTACCTATGGTCATTCGACTAGAGCATCAGGATCACCTCGAATACCAAGGGTTTCCTTTAAACTCTCGTGCTCGGAGTAAGGAAATAAGTATTGTGCCTTTGATGAGTTCTTCCTTGGAATTATTTGCAGCTGGAGATTTGTGCCAATAACTAAGTTTTTATAATGGTATGCAATATCACCTGGTCTATAATCTTCATATGTATACCCTTTTCTATTTGTTGAGTGGGAAACCTGGTTCAAATATTTTCCTTTTATAACCATCGACCCAATCGGAAAATCATTGGCCTCAGAGTCTTGTAGTGGGACATTTAGGGTTTGCTTCCCCTCTAAGCAACGTGCCAGCTAATAGTCAGTGTGGCATGCATTGCATCTCGAGGAAACCACTGCGTATATGTTCCCTAGAGAAAATATAGTGTCAATGTTTCAGTCAACTAATTAGACACAACTAATTGTCAAAAATATAAAAATATTAATCGAACCTGGATATACGAGATCTGATATGTGGTCATAGTCTGGTGAAATACTTGATTGGTACTCCTCCAACTGGGATAATTTTGTCGCTATCCGTCGACCAATGGGGAGTGATACATGGTCCCAACTATCAACTCAATCCGTGGATTCACATTCGTCCCATTCACCACTACTGCATGGAGAACAAAAACATGAGAGTTTCCTTGTCCACATTTCAAGTATAGCATTGTCCGACATTCTAAATGAATGAAATGCACGATTTCCTTGGATGGTCTTTCACTCATATAACTGTGATCAATCTACATCCACCACCTCCCAAAAATATCTATGTACATGTGCTTTCCTAGTTGAGTGATCTTCCTTCCTTCTTGCTCCCTCCCCCATGACTGAAGCACACCATTCTACGATGGTTTTTGCATCTCGGATGAGTGATTCATTTGTGAAATTCATTTCTTGCGTGCGTAATGCAGTCTTGATGCACGCACCTGCTCCATCATGTTCACATTTTCCATGTCCAGTCTCAAAATAGTTCCAAATATGTAGCACCTTGTGCCTTTTGTGGAGCATACACAACCATTGGAAGACACGAGCATTTTTTAATTGCCCTGGACAACCGTCAGACCAAATCCAATGTTGATCCATCTGTATACTGTTATCCTTCAAGTGATTGTAGAACATTTTAAAGTTGTGTTGTACAAAAGCCAAGTCATGACACTTGTAATCGCTTATGTAGAAGTGATACTCCTTCAATATAACCATGTTGTCTTCAGTACTATCTGCCCCATGTATATAGGTGATATGGACCATTATGTTGACCTGTTTTGAGTGATAGTATTGACTCTGAATCTCATTTTGCAGTTGAAGAGTGTATTTTTCCGCAAAATCGACCACTGACAGGATAGTCCCAATAGGAATTGTATCCCTGCACGTTCTAAGCTGCTCATCTTGCCAACAAGCCACATGTACATGCTTTACATAATGTTGTGTCTTTTCAAAGAATTCCTCCATGAAGTCGCAAACCTGTACCTGGTATATCAATAATAAAGACATATATCAATAGATTGTTACATATTAAATTGCAATATGAAAAAAAAATAGTATTCAATAACTCATTACCAACCTGAGAAGTGACCAATTGTATTTTTTTTCTTTCATTCCCTCCATCAATATCATACGTGACATATTTGAATGACTGCAAGTTCACCTCCTGCCTCCCAATTTCATGGTCATCGGTCACATGTATTCATTTTTCCAATAATTCCAATCCACCACACCCTGGGCATGTCCCATCTATGCAAGTTTTTTGATAAAATGTGCAATCGTTTGGCCTGCTACACAAAATACTATGAATAAAGTCTCTAGATGACATCGGTGGTAATGTAGCTAAGCATTCCTGCACAAGAGTGTTATGCAATACACGAAAAATATATGTATATGTGTCATAATAGTAACCATACTCAATGTGGTATCGACAACAACATGTTTTACGAATTGTGTTTATTTTAACATACCATGGTTTACATTTTTCAAAGGATCTTTGGCCCAAGTTAAGTTCGTTATGTTCATTCCTAAATATCTCATATAATTATGTTTGTACCATATCAAGAAAATTTTTAATGTGTGTTTCAAGATCCTTTGAATCCATTCTCAATTTTAATGCATCTTTTTGGTTGGAAGAAGGTCTAGTGCTATCATGCCAAAAATCTTGCACTAATCCCTTTACCGCATCAATGAGCTTCATATCAGAGCATGGCAACGAACCAATGAAGGCCCAAACATCTGTTTGAAACGATTTCAAGTTGTTCTCTTCTAACACAATACCTACGAAGTATCTTCACATTCAAATTAATAATTTTGGAGGTAGGTTTAAGAAAACAAAGTTCCCTAGTGTTTTTGTTCACGATTGATTGTGACAACACACGGCGATCCACATTGCGATCCTTTGAGCAAGATTTCTTTCCAATTGTACTAAATGTATCTACTAAAATTTTAACAATATGAGAACTTGGTTCTAACTTTTTAGTCATCTTTATCCTTAACGTTCTTCTAACAACAACCATAGACCTAGATATTAACAATGATTAAAATAATTTTCACTTGTTTCCATCACATTTAGAATAAAAAAATTTATCAAGTATTTGTCGACTTTTATAAGCAATAGCACGTTTAGACAACGTACCTTCAAGTGAACTAATGAAGGTTTCATCAACATGTATACGTTTCGGAGTTCTTTGGCGTGTAGTTGCTAATGGAGGTAAGGGTGTTGGAACTGGAGCATGTACAACATCACCAGGACGCTCTAGCGTTTCAATAGGAGCCTATTGTATTTCATTCTCTTATTGGTAGTTGGATGTGGGAAATTGGTCTTTCTCTTGGACGGTCTCCATAACATTTGCTTCTTTCATTGTAAATCCTTCATTCATTTCCTCCCTAAATTCGTCGCATGTAGAACCACACCCAACAAGTCATTCGATACCATAGTCTGAGTTTGACTTGATGTCGGAATTGAAACATCCCTCGATGAGCACCTATGTTTTACTTCTTAACTAGTGCCATGGGTGCTTGCTCATCAAATGTTGTTGAAATTGAGGGCCCTTCTAGTGAATTTTTCTGTTTTCTTGTCGTGGATGGGTAGGAACGACCATGGCATCATTTATGGTTGGAATTAGATGAGTTTCCATGGAATTCCTTCGATTCCACATGTCCAATATTTTCTTTTCTCTAACTTCTTCCATGGTTTCTTAACGCTTTTCTTTCCTTGCATATTTCCTTGTTCGATTGTGTGAATTCCCCATGACCACAATGAGCAATACTATGAAAATATATTCTAGAGGTGTGCTCAACCATTAAAATATCCAAATTCTTTCTCAATTGTGAATATAGGTTCTTCAAGATTTCTCAATTGTGAATATAGATACTTCCTCAATTGTGAATATAGAAAATTCTGTTGGAATATTTAAGCCTTCCTACCATTTATTTAATTACATAAGATGCAGTAATTAATCACTTGTTGGTTAATTCTATGTAATAATTGAGGAAATTGCCATTGTGTGGTCCACAAGGCAACATGGAGGATAAGATTCCATTCAAGGTGTGATCTACAAGTCACCTAGGCCACTTGGGCACATTCCTAAACATTTATGGATAAGATTTAGGAAGGAGGGTGCATTTGTGAAGAAAGCTGCTGCTTTTATTGTTTTTTCCCCCATAGGGAAAAGCTAGTCAACCTAGGAAAATGTTTTTCTCACCAAAAACTTTCCTTAACACCAATTCCACTCAAATATTGTATTTGGCATCTATTTTGGCTATATTTCACCTTCAGCGCACTAATTAGAGAATTCTTGAGCTTTTGAGCAGTTTTGGAAAGCCAACTTGCCACTTAGGGGGGATGGGCAGTTTTAGAAAGTCTGATGATTAGGAGATTCTTTTGGCATCTTTAGACATTCGAATTATTGCTGTAATATTATTTAATAATATCCTACAAAATTCATATGTTGGCTGATGTAATTATTATTCATGAGAAGTAATACAGAAATCCATTCTTGTGCATTAGTTTTGTGCCTTTGACCAATTGTATGAGATTTTTCATATGAGAGAGTGTAATTTCTTGGAGAGTTCTTGGATGTGATCTTATTTTCACATGGTATCAGAGCCATCAAGGTATTCCTTTCATATATTGATTGTCTTACAGGATCCAACAGTCTCAGAAAGGGCGCATTGATCAAACCATTGGGTGATTTCTATTATCTGCAAGGTGCATTTTGGAATCCAGAAGTGTTCTAATTTCAGTCCAAAAGTTTATATCAGTTGCAGCAATGGATCATACACAGTAGATCATCCTCACTCCTTTCAATTAATTTGATTGGAAAGCACAGATGGAGATTCTACTGAGGAGCAAAGGGCTCTACAGGGTGACCATGGCAACAGAAGCTGAGCCAACCTCAGCAGTGGAGAAATATAAATGGCATAATCGAAGGGATGAAGCCTATGGGATGTTATGTCTCACTACATCCAGAGAACTCTTATTTCATCTTGATGGCCTCACTTCACCCAATGAAGTATGGCTGAAACTTCAAGAATTGTTCGGTAAAACTGATGAATTGAGAGGCCACCAATTGGATAACAAGCTAGTCTCTTTGAGTCCACAAAATTTCGATAATCTACAAGACTTCTTCTCCAAATTCAAGTCTCTTGTATTACAGCTAAAGCAATGTGGAATAGACAAGAAATATGAGCAATTAGTTTTGTCCATTCTCTCCAAGCTTGGCCCGGACTATTCAATTTTTGTTTCCACCTTCCATTCCACCCGGAAAGCAATTAAAAATTGGAAGAGCCCGTCACTTTCAGAATTCATGGAGTCATTAACACAAGAACAAGACAAGATGGTCTTAATTGGATCCATTAAAAATCCATCCAAAGACCATTGTCTAAATGTTGGAGACTCAAGGAATTCAAAAGGAAAGAAGAAAGGCAACTTCAAGAATCCCACCGGTGAGCGGAAAGACAAGCAGAATTTTAATGGAGAGCCATCAAAATTCAAGAAGAATCCAAACAAGAAGAATGAGAGGATAAAGTGCACTTATTGCAGTAAGGGCTTTCATCCCGAAAGCTCTTGTATGAAGAATACCATTGACCAATTAACTCAGGAATTGGAGAAATCCAACATCCCTCTCCCAGAGAGCGCAAGAAGGAAGGATGGAGGATCAAATTCCGATGATAAAGAGAGAGTTCATACATTGATGGCCAGCACTTCCCAATATTCATCATTCATCATTGATTCCAGTGCTTCAAGACACATGGTGTCTGCACGTAAGTGTTTTACTTCACTTAACTCTTCCAGTGGTCCGAATATTGTATTGGGAGACAATTTTGAAACTTCTAGCAAAGGCAAAGGTAGCATAGATCTCGAGTTTGGGTCATTCAATAATGTTTTATATGTCCCTGGACTTGCTGCAAACCTACTGGCAGTCTATCAGATGACCCATACAGGGCTTCCCAAGAGAGTAACCTTTACCCCCAATGATGTTGAGATAGCAGAAATTTCAACAAAAAAAATTATTGCATTTGGTACTGCTGATCACTGTTCTAGAATCTACAAGTTTTCTCATTTTGTGCCAAACTCCTCACCTTCTTCTCTATTAACCCATGCTAATGAGTCCAGCAAGCTATGGCATGAAATATTTTGCCACCTAAACTACAAATACCTTTCCCAACTTCATGAGAAAGAGATGGTTATAGGGTTGCCCAATATAAAATTTTCCAAAGGTGTCTGTCAATCATGCATCCTTGGAAAACACCCTGAGCACAAGTATGGGAGATCTACCACTGAGAGAACCACTGCACCATTGGAAATTATACACAGTGATATATCAGGTCCATTTCCTCATGAGTCATTGAATTCAGCAAAATACATTCTCACATTCATAGATGATTTTAGCAGGTATTGTTGGGTTTATTTCATCAAGCTTAAATTAGAAGTTTTTGGGTTATTCAAGTTATTCAAAGCCTCAGTTGAGAATCAGTCTGGTAGACATATTAAAGTGTTAAGATCTAATCATGGTGGTGAGTATATGAAATCAGAGTTTCAGCAATTTTGTGCTTCATCGGGCATACAGATGCAACATACAGTTCCATATACACCTCAGCAAAATGGGGTTGCTGAGAGGAAGAATGTATCTCTTAAGGAGATGGCCACATGCATGTTTGAGGCAAAAGGTTTGTCTCCTAAGATATGGGATGAATCAATAAATTGTACCACCTATATTCAGAATAGAGTGCCACACAAAGCTCTCAAAGGTATCACTCCTTTCGAGGCTTGGACAGGTAACAAGCCGGATATCTCTCATTTCAGGATTTTTGGCTCAAAGGCTTGGGCTAGGATTCTGATTGAGAAGAGGAGGGCTATGCAACCACAAATCCAACCATGTTTGTTTGTGGCATATTCAGAGGACTCCAAATCTTATAAGTTGTTGAACATGACAACTCATAAAGCATTCATCGAAAGAAGTGTGCAGTTTGAGGAAGAGCCCTCTCAGAGCGCAGAAATTGGAGATTCATCTTCACCGCCGACTGAAGAAGAAGTAAGTGATGTTCTTGATATTTTTTATTCTGATATTTTTGATGATGAGGATCAATTTATTGCATATGCTAACTCACTTACAAGGCCTAAGTGGGCTGCAAAAACTTTGCAAGCAGCAGGTGAACTAGCAGGCAACCCTCAAAACCAAAGAAGGACTAGATCACAGTTTGAGACTGCTCTCAATGTAAATGATCCTTATCTTTCTGAGAAGTGCTATATGATGATAGATTCTGATCCACAAACATATGAGGATGCCTCACATGATCCTAGATGGTATATTTCTATGGATGAGGAGTTTCAGTCACTGTAGAAGAATGAAACTTGGGAGCTAGTCAAGCTCCCTGCAGGAAGAAAGTTGGTAAGATGCAAATGGATTTATAAGACTAAATGTGCAACGGATGGTACAACCATTAAGTACAAAGCAAGGTTGGTAGAAAAGGGGTATTCTTAGGTCCAAGGACTTGATTATAATGAAACATTTGCACCGGTAGCTCAAAAGGACTCCATTAGACTAGTTTTGGCAGTGGCAGCTTCCAAGCGGTGTGAAGTACATCACATGGATGTGAAAAGTGCTTTCCTCCATGGGGAACTTGAAGAAGAGATATATATGCAACAGCCACAGGGGTACACATCATATCCCAACCTTGTTTGCAGGTTGAAAAAATCTTTGTATGGACTCAAGCAAGCCCCCAGGACTTGGTATGCGAAGATGGACAGTTTTTTGCTGTCACAATCCTATGTTCGGTGTAAATATGACCCAAATGTCTATATGAAGTTTGCTGATGGTTTTATTATGTTAGTAGTGTTGTATGTTGATGATTTTCTGATCATAGGTGATAGCACTGAACAAATAGCATCACTTAATACCTCAATGCACCAAGCATTCTCCATGAGTGACTTGGGAATTCTCAAACAATTTTTGGGGCTTGAAATTTCACAAACAAAAGAAACCAAGGTATGTCAGTCAAAGTATGCTTCTGATCTGTTGAAGAAGTTTAAGATGGCTGATTGCAAGCCTTCTAAGACTCCATTCCTTTTTGGAGTCAGAATGGAAAAAGCATAATCTACACCGCTCTTTGACAGTACACTCTACAGACAGTTGATTGGCAGCTTACTCTACTTGACTCACACTCATCCAAATCTTGCATATGCTGTGAGTGTGGCATCTAGATACATGGAGCAGCCACATGAGTTACATTTTAGGGCTGCAAAAATAATCCTTCATTATGTGCAAGGCACAAAGAGTGACGGGATTCACTATGTGGCAGATTCGAGCTTAGATCTCTTGGGTTTCACAGATTCAGATTGGGATGGCGATAGCCTTGACAAGAAATCCACATCAGGATTTTTTTTCATGCTTGGAGGTGGCCCTATTTGCTGTTCTAGCAAGAAACAGAATGCCATAGCACTATATTCAGTGAAGGCAGAGTACAGAGGAGCAGTGAATGCTACTACACAGTGTGTCTGGTTGCAGGGGATTTTGTCTGAGTTTGAGATTTCTTTCAGTACTCCTACTGTCATTTATTGTGACAACTAGAGTGCCATTAGAGTTTCATGTGATCCAGTACAGAGGCAGAGGACCAAGCACATAGAGATTCATATGCACTACATCAGAGGCCTAGTGCATGACCAGATCATAGATTTGCAGTATTGCCTCACACGTGAGCAAACTGCAGATATCTTCACCAAGGCTTTCACAGAGAAGACATTCAGCTATCTTAGATCACTGCTTGGGATGGTTGGACATGTTGTGGAGTGAAGGGTTGATCAGCAACCTTTCAATTTTGATATGTCCATTTTTTGGGGGAAGGTTTTTCCCATGAGGTTTTCCTTCTATTCTTGTTTTGTGGACCGACAGTATTTTTTACAGGGTGACCAAGTCTTGTTACTGGGCCCTTAGAATTTTTTATATATTCTGATATTTAGATCATTTAAGTTAGACTTAAGAGGGAGTGTTGGAATATTTAAGCCTTCCTACCATTTATTTAATTACATAAGATGCATTAATTAATCACTTTTTGGTTAATTATATGTAATAATTGAGGAAATTGTCATTGTGTGGTCCACAAGGCAACATGGAGGATAAGATTCCATTCAAGGTGTGATCTACAAGTCACCTAGGCCACTTGGGCGCATTCCTAAACATTTCTGGATAAGATTTAGGAAGGAGGGTGCATTTGTGAAGAAAGTTGTTGTTTTTACTGCTTTTTCCCCCATAGGGAAAAGTTAGTCAACCTAGGAAAGTGTTTTTCTCACCAAAAACTTTCCTTAACACCAATTCCATTCAAATATCGTATTTGGCATCTATTTTGGCTACATTTCACCTTCAGCTCACTAATTAGAGAATTCGTGAGCTTTTGAGCAATTTTATAAAGCCAACTTGCCACCTAGGGGGGATGGGCAGTTTTAGAAAGTCTGATGATTAGGAGATTCTTTTGGCATCTTTAGCCATTCAAATTATTGCTGTAATGTTATTTAATAATAGCCTACAACATTCATATGTTGGCTGATGTAATTATTATTCATGACAAGTAATACAGAAATCCATTCTTGTGCATTATTTTTGTGCCTTTGACCAGTTGTGTGAGATTTTTCATATGAGAGAGTGTAATTTCTTGGAGAGTTCTTGGATGTGATCTGATTTTCACAAATTCTTCATTTGTGAATGTAGTTTATTCAAGCTTGCTCAATAGTGAATGTAGATTCTTCTTCAATTGTGTTCATATAGATTCCTCAAGCTTGCTTGAAATTGTGAATGTGGAATCCTCTTGAAGCTTGCTAATTGTGAATGTAGAATCCTCAATTCCCAATTCTAACTGTAGAATCCTCTTCAAGCTTGTTGATTGTGAACATATAGTATCAAGCTTCCTCAATTGTCCTGATGGTTGATTGTGAACATAGAGTATCAAGTTTTTTTGCAGCGCTGTCGGGAAGACAAAACACGAAATTCGGGTATGAAATAGGCAGAGTATTCTATTGAATTTTTTCAGAGACAAAATGCACTAGCGTTTCTTAAAACTATAACGCGGTGCGCATTTCTTCAATGTTAAAAAATTCCTAGGTAATTAATATGTTTGGTGCATAGCTAAAAAACGTCTAGTGGCCAAAAACGCGCGAGAGTTTCTGCATCAATAAATGTGCTAGCGTTATGGTAATCTACACAATTTGCATTTTCATCTAAACCTTATTTAATAGTTTCTTCCCAAGAAAATAAATTTCCTTTATTTCCCTAGATCCCTACTTATCTTGAAATGTTTTGGGCTTCATGTTCTATGGGTTAGGAGGTTAAATAGGGATTTGGTGTTAGGGGCTAAGGGGTCAAGGGGTTAGGGGTCAAGGGGCTTAGAGGTTAGGGATGGGGGGTGGTAAGTGGTAGGGGAAGGGGGATTATGAGAGAGAGAGAGGGGGGGGGAATTAGGAGAGAGAGGGGGGGGGTTAGTTAGGGGTAAGGGGCTAGGAGGGGGGTTAGAGAGAAAGAGAGTTGTAGGGAGTTAGAAAGAAAGATGGGAGGTGTGGTTAGAGGTAGCTGGAGATGTAGGGAAGAGAGAAAGACTGAGAGAGGGGGTTAGTAAGGGCTACGGAGAGAAGGGGGAGAGATAGAGAGGAGGGGGTTTAAGGATAGGGGGAGTAGGAGAGAGATAGAAAGAGTAGGATGGTTAGGGATGGGGGAGAGGTTAGGGAGAGGGAAAGGGAGATTAGAGAGAGAGAGAGAGGGAAAGAGAGAGAGAGAGAGGTGTAGAAGTAGGGAAGATAGAGTGAGATAGGGGGTTTGTAAGGGTTACGAGGAGGAGGGGATAAAGAGAGGGGGGTTAGGGGTATGGGGAGTAGGATAGATAATAAGAGAGAGGAGTTAGTTAGGTGTGGGTGGGCTGGGGTGGGTTAAGGGGTTATAGAGAGATAGAGAGGGAGGAGGGTGTCACGGGGTTAGAAGAGAGAGAGGGGTGGGGGATAGGGGTTGGTGGAGGAGTACAGAAGAGACAAAGAGAGAGGGGGTTAGTAAGGGTTAGGTGTAGGAGGGGAGAGAGTGAGCGAGGGTTAGTAGTGACATAATTGGGAGAGAGATAGAGAGAGGGGGGTTTAAGAGTGGTGGGGATTTGGGAGAGGGAGAGGAGGGGTTAGAGAGAGAGGGGGGTGGGTAGGGAGGTGTTTTAGGGGTTTTAAGATAGAGAAGGGTGGGGTTATGAGTAGGTGCAATATGGTCTTAGGGGTGGGGTTATGAGTAGGTGAAAAATGTTTAATTGTTTCTAGGGTTAAGGGATTAGGGATTTAGGGATTTGGGTTTTTTAAGTAATATGGGTTAAACTGTTTAGGGGTTAGGGGTGGGCTAGGTATTAAGGGTTAGGGGTTGTGGGATAATAGATAAAGTGGCTAGGGGGTTTAGAGGTTAGTGGCCTTAGGGGTTAATTGATTTAGTGCTATAGGGTTAGTGTGTTAAGGTTTATGAGGTTAGGAATTAATGGTGAAGGGGTTAAAGGCTTAAAGGTTTATAAGGGGTAAATTAGAGCTTAAAGGGACTAATGTACAAGCCCAAATAAGAATTTCAAAGCTGAGAGAGGAGTGATCAATCTAGAGGGAGAGAGCTCAAGCAAAAATAGATCTCTCATGCAAATGAAGAGCACACATGCAAACGTAAAGTGCACAAGCAAATGCAGGGAACGCTAGCACAAGTGAGGTCACACATGCAAACATAGTCTAGAGGTAAAGAATTATTTTACATGTATATGGTAAACTAGATCTTAGAGGGCTAATGGTTAAGGGATTATAGATAAAAAATTAAAGCACTTAAGGGGTTTAGTAGTTTGGGATTTAAGGGTAAAGGTATTAAGGACTCTAGGCTTAAGGGGTTAGGTTTTCAAAGGTTAGGAACTGAGGTCTAAGGTGTTATAGTATTAAAGGCTTAGGGAATTAGAGGATAAGGACAATAGTGAGGGGAGATAAAGAGTTAATTAAGGGACTAGGGATTTAAGGAGTAATACCTTTATAGGTTAAGATATTTATGATCAACTATTAATGGGGTAAAGGATTATGTGTTAAGGTCTTAGGTGCTTAGGGGTGTAGGGATTTAGGGGGTTTGGGACTTAGGACGTATGGGTTTGGACCTTTAATTTCCCTCCCTTGTCATTACTCTCCCCAACTCCTTAAATGTATGTCCCTTGGTCCCCCTCTCTTATCTCTCTTCTCTCTCTCACCCCCTTTATCTCAATTCAACACTTAAAACCATAAATTTGTGAAGTTCATAACATGCATGCGTTATGTGAATAATAATGCTCGAACGTTTTGTATATACCAAAACGCGCGCGCGCGTTTCTTCTAACACTAAGTGCGCCAACCAAAATATTTGAATTTAAATAGAACGCGCGCGTGTTCTTGAGAAACTAATAATCCCCTCCTCCCGCGTCCGCATGTCAACCATGGTCCTATGTGGTTGGTTCGGACTTACCAAACTTGTGCTATGGAATTTGTTGAACCATAGCTAATTAGGTATTTCCACCATTTTTTTTAATATGTATGTTTTTCACCGCTCTCTACAGCATGACATACATGACCATTATTGACGAAATTTTAGGCACAAATAGCATTTTTTATGCAAATTCCAAATATGTAATTTTCTAAAAAAAATATTGTTTTTTTTCTATTTGTTTCCTAATTTTCTTGTTTCATCACTCCTTAGGTCAAAAAACATGTTGTTAATGCTTATTCCGTAACTTTTTCATTTCACAAACATTTAAAAAAAAGTTGTATGTTGCACTAGTAGACACCAACCTCTACACGATATAAAAATCCAAGTCGAAATAACTGCATTAAGACCTTCAAAGGTTGCACCCACATTTGACGTATCGTTCTCGAGGTTTGATCACTTACATAATTAAAAAAAAGAATTAAACATTTAATTTTGGAAAATAGTGCTGCACTAGTGCTATGGGTTCTATACATGTCTACCAATTTTTGTAGTCTGAAACCATCATTTAGGCACTCAAAGACTGCACCCACAAAAACACATACCTTATCATTTGTCCCCAAAATAAAAAGTGACTGTTAGAAAAGATGAAGTTTGACATAGTTATGTAAATTTTCAATACTTAAAACTTATATATTCGAAAACGCGACTTAATTTCCTACATTTCATCTTTTTTACTCGATGCAAGATATCTTGTGTAAGTATCCCAAAAAAGCCAAGTACATTGAGGGATGCTTTATTTTTCAGTTTTCTATGGCATCTAACACGCCAAAAGTGACCTTGATTTTTCAGTTTTCTATTGCATCTAACACGCCAAAAGTGATCCTCATTAACTTACACATGCCCTTATATTATTGTTTACTTTGTTAAAAGAAATTTATTCAACAATATAACTATGATTTTTAGTTGCTAAACACTTAGTATGAATTCTAAACTTCCAAAATGAAAATCTCATGTGTCCCACTAACTCCACAACTTTCTCTAATTTTTTATACTACCAACTAAATAAAATCATTTTAACTCCATACAAATTATATATTTCACTTTTAAAAATTAATTTATTTAAAATCTCATTTTCTAATCCTCAAATTAATTCTTATAAAAGTATATTGAGTTTATGACCCCCAAAAAAATGTGATTTACTATGTGGAAATTGATTTGTCTGCCATCCTATTGGCTTACAAGTGTGATTTACCCTATCTATGTGGAAATTGATCTATCTGCCATCCTATTGGCTTAGGAGTGTGATGTCGGCTTTGGAAACAAGAGAGGGGGTGTGGCATTCGGAGTCTCGGAGACGTTTCTGGAATCTAGTACGTCTGTGCTACGAACCTTTAATATGTCACCTCTACGAATGAATGTTGAATTATGCCACGCCTCTGGAATCTAGTACGTCGGTGTCACCAACCTTATGTTGGCAACTTAAAGATGAAGTATGAATACAATGACATTTTTATCTTCACGGAAAGAACATAATTAATAATGGTATAACAGGAATTTTGAAACCATTTTTCACGTTTTACCAGTTTTCATGTGATAAGTGGTTTAATCGATTGGTACAAGATTATGATTTCATCATAGTTTAAGCCCTAGAGTCATATGCATGTTTCGCTCCATTATTCATAGTCGAACATATTTCTCTGTACATAGAGACCAAACACGAACCATACCCGACGCTTTCTATCCTCCACACGTGTATGTGAATTAGCTTGTTAGTTATAGATGTACATTTACAACTTTATTTATTTGCAATTACTAATATGTTTATTTATAATTATTTTCACTTCTTCTAATATTAATAATTTAGTCTTTTTTTTCTCAATTCCAAAATAATAATAAAATATATATTTTATAGGTTTTCTAATAAAAATTATATTTTTTAATTTTAATTTAACAAAGTTTACCTCTTAAAAAATTAGTTTGAATAAGTTGTTTATTAAGATAAATCACTTTGTCTTATAAGAGGTTAGTTAGACAATGGTTAAAAGATTTATTCATTAGCCTCTTAAATATTAGTGGATTAGTAGCATCAATGATGGATAATTATATTCCACTATAGTCTATTATATTTGACTATGATCAACCATAGTCAACCATAGTAGTTAGGGAGATAATGGATTAGCCAACCATAGTAGTTATGGAGATAATGGATTAGTGGTCAAGGCATATTATTGGGTTCATTGGTTAAAGATTAGTGGGTTTGCGAGTTAGTAATTGATGGTTAAAAGTTATGTTGATTAGCAAAAAAAACTTTAACAAGTTAATCTATAAATAATTATGTGTTATCAAATATTAATACGTTAGTAGAATTGATCATGGTTAAATAAATGAATTAAAAAGTTAGTTATAAATTAATACCATTGCTCAATAATAACATTCATTTAAAATATAACCTAAATTTATTAATTACCATATTTTATTCAAATAATTAAAATAACCAAAAATATTCCATAAATCTTAATAACTTTTATTTGCTTTATCTTACATATTTTAAAACAATTATTCAATTATAAATTATACCAAATTATGTCATGAAATAAATATGTGAATACTTAATATGAATTACATTAAAAAATTATTTATTAATAAATAATTAACACACATCATAATCGAAGCTACCAATATTAAGCTATCTCCTCGTTGTCCGTTAATTTAGTCTGTGGAAACAACGAGCGGTACAAAACTTATTATGATGTCCGAATAAAGCTGCAATGATCACTTATTATGATGTCCGGATAAAGCTGCAATGATCATAAAGTATCACTCCTTGTAATAGTAATTTCAATTAAATTCTTAATTAATATGTACAATTTGAGGTTTACGTTTGTTTTATGGTATTTATAAAAATATTTAATTTTAATTAATTTTTTTTTTATAATTCTATTTTGAATTAAATAAAAATAATTAATTCATAAATTTTAACCAATAAAAAAATAGAAATAAAAATTTAAAAAATATTTTTTATTTAAAAAAAACAGTTTAATATAAATTAATAACAAGACATTAAAAAAAACATTGATAAAGGTGTTATTTCAGAAACTCCATACTACGACAGCTCCATTGCACATCAAGGTTCATTGAAATCTGTGATGGAAAATGACAAACATAAATCCTGCAGTAACATTAAGTGAAGAGTGATGTGGCACTTACATCTAATTCCTCCTACAACACATTAAGTGAAGAGAAAGGTTGCACTCATTACAACTTAGAAAGTACACACATCACTCCAAGACAAAAGACCAACTGTATGGCTAGTTATTTTTAAAATTTTAATGTATTTTTAATTTCTGACAATTAACCCTCAAACCAGAGGAAATTAGTCTAATCATTATTTTTAACCAATTAGAAATGAGTAATTTGATATTTTAAAATTATAAAAATTATTTTTTGATTTGTAAATATTAAATTTAATATATATAATTTTGAAAACTATTGAAAACTATAATAAAATTTGCATGGCAAAAGCAAAAATAATTGAAAGTAAAAAAAAGTTTGAATCCTAACCGATTGCTATATCCTAACCGATTGCTATATAACTGCTTTCGCCAGGTATAATAAGATAATAATCTTTCAACCAAGAAGTAGGCTTATAATCTAGTGACAAAATTGTATCTAATATATATTATTAATTATTTAGTGGTATGGTTAATGAAAAGAATTAGTGTGGATATGTTTTTAACATTAATTAATGAGAAAAAAGAATGTACACAAAAATAAATAAAGAATTTTTAATGAGGAATGCTTCATATTTTAAAGCATGTTTAATTTATTATTAACAAATATATTATTACAATATATTATAGAGTTTATAAATTCAATAATATAAAGATTATGAAGAAATTTTAGCAACATAATACTAAATTAAAAAAATATCATTCATTACCTTTAACCTAAACATTTGGTAAATAGGCATAAAAACAACTATTTATGGTTTTCCAATTTTACATGTTAGATATTGCCAAAATCTAATTGATAAGTCTTACTACTCAATATTAATTGCATACTATTGCTCATCATTTATTGCTTATACTACTCAACATTCACTTAGATAACTACTATGTGACAACATTGCAAGGTGTATGGGACACATGTCTCAACATTCGTCCACTTGTCATATACCTTGCTAGATTCTAAGGGGGAATGCATCAAATTGTGAGCTAATTGCTATGGGCTATAATGCCCATAGTCTCATAGTACCACTTGAATTTACCTTTGCTCACCAATTTTGTCAATGCATCTACAAAAAATTATAAAGTGTCAACTTTCTCCACTATCACGTTTCCATCATCTCCCTTGCCCCAAACAAAATGATATTGGATATCACTATACTCTGTCTTTACATGAAAGGTTTTGTTCTTAGCCAAAAAAATGGAACTATTACTATGGCACTATTTAATTGTAATATCTATCTAACTTAGCCCTACATTTGAACAAAATTTCATAAGTTAAATGACCTCCTTAAAGGAATGAGTTTATACCATATACTCTACCTCTACAATAGAAAAATAAACCATAGCCTATTGCTCAAGATCATCTAATTGATTTCTCCACCAAAGAGTCGAAATACATATATGCAAAAGTAGATCTTGTATTTACGTCCCCTACTCAATTGGAATCGGCATAACCCTATATATCCATTGGGTGTGGGTCCTCTAAAGCATTAATATGATAAAAAATGGTATATATGCAAAAGTAACTCACAAATGCAATGAAGACCCTCTTCATTGCATCCCAATGTTGACATCTAGGGTTAACCATGAATCAACTCAAGACTGTCATTGCTTGGGTGATGTTTGATCTTGTAACAATACCATACATCAAACTACCAATTGCATTAGCATAAGGAACATAATCCATATCCTCCATCTCTACAGGCGTTGTAGGATAGTTCTCAACTTTAAAGCTTAGGGGCTGGTGCAAGGTTAATGATACCCAATTATGACACGTTAGTTGCAATGACATGCTGGAAAAACAGAAATATTATCATTAAAATTAATTAGTAGAGGTACCTACAAGACTTTTTCGAATTATGTGTAAAAATATGAAACATAGAAAAACGGATCACCTTTCGAAATATGTAACTTTTATTTATGGAAAAGTGGTATAACCACCCCAAAATGTCATTATTTTAAGATTGGTATGTTATTTTTTCTCTAAAACATAATGCACATGTTTGTGTTGGTCCACTGGTTTGTTATGTAAATTGTCAATTTATGAGGAAAAATATATGTAGAGGCGTAGGCAACAGACAAATCTTGTGCGGGGCTATTTTTACAAAATTTTAAAAGTTAATTTTATATCTTTTTTAAATTACGAAAGTCTGTGAAGCCTTAAAACAACATGGTCGAGTGTTGGTCCACCATATCATGGTCTGAACATAATCAATCAACTTTTTTTTTTTAGCTTGTAGGTATTCTTGTACTCTTGTGCGGGTTCTTTTATGTTTTCAAAATATGTAAGCCAATCAAAAGTTATAGGCCAAATAAACAACCTATGCTTTTTACAAATTTGACATGAATGCAGTTAAAAATGAATTAAAAATAGAAAACAACAACATATGTATTCAAAAATATATATATTTAGAATCTGCACACAGAGATAGACAAGTGTGTGCAATTTCATCAATAGTGCACTAGTGGAGCATATGTGGAACTAAGCGTGAAAAACATGAAGTTACAGCATTTGATGTGTTCTTCCATAAATCAGACCGAGCCTCAAGGTTTGGCAATCCAAAGCTAATACCAAACCTGTAAGGGCACCAAAATCAATTTGAATCCAAGCACGTGCACACGTAGATGCGCGCACACGTGCATAGGTGCACACGTGTTTCTATCCATGCACATTCAGATGCGCGCACGCAGTGCTATGCGCGTATGCGTTGATTTTATCTCTGTAAAATCTAATTTCCATTCCTAGACATAAAAGTTCCAAACTATTTTCATTCACTATTTTTGTTGAATAAGATGAGATTGCCTCTAAGGTTGGGACCCCCCCAACTCTCTTCCACTCTACCCAACCCCTTCTCCCTCACCCCTCTCTTCTCTCCTTCACCACAAGGGTTAGGAGATATACTGTTACACAAAATAACTAAATCACATTATCCTCATTTACATATAAATCTTCATCCTTGTAACCATAAATCCATGACCCCTATATATGAATCCCAAAACCCTTGAACATCAGTCCCTAGCCACTGCAATCCCTAGTCCCTAGTACAAATAACCTCCATAACCCTTGGCCCACTATAATCTTAAACTAGTATAGCCCCTAAGACTCATAAATTCTAACACATAATGATATATATTCCTTAACCCCTATAATCCTAACCACGTAATTCTAACCTCTAAATTGTTTAGTCAAATAAAAATTAACCCCTAACCCTTATCGTTGTCATCATATTCATCATCTTCACCATCATCGTTGTCGTCGTCATCACCATCATATTCATGGTATTCATCACCATCATCATCATCATCATCATCATCATCATCATCTTCATCATCATCATCATCATCATCATCATCATCATCGTCCTCATTTTCATCATCATCATCATCTTCATCATCGTCATCTTCATCATCATCATCATCATCATCATCATCATCATCATCGTCATCGTCATCGTCATCACCCTCTTCCTCCTCCTCCTCCTCCTCCTCCTCCTCATCATCATCATCTTCATTGGAATCATCATCATCATCATCATATCCGTCATCATCATCACCATATTCATCATCATCATCATCATCATCATCTTCATCATCATCATCATCATCATCTTCATCATCATCATCATCGTCGTCATCATCATAATCTTCATCATCATCATCATCATCGTTGTCATTGTCATCACCACCACCACCATCATCATCATCATCGCCATCATTACATCATCATCATCATCATCATCTTCATCACCATCGTCATCGTCATCATCATCATCATCGTCATCACCACCACCATC